>CAHIKZ030000979.1:870000-1120000 GCA_903632075.3 Acanthosepion pharaonis | reverse complement strand
AACTTAGTAATATATAGTTTCACATGTATGTACAAAGGATATGGGTCATTCAATGGCCTACATCCTCTAGCTTTTCGTCATAATTTCATTTTTCGGTAGGTGTTTTATTGAATTCATTTGAGTGTCGGTATTACTTTTTGAGAGGTGTTTAGGTTAGAATACGTTTTATATAACTACAATTTTAAACGATGTTTAGGTTAGAATTCGTATTAACTACAATTTTAAATACAACTTTAAAATATTTTCACTGTTATTTTATTAGACTATTTTTTGTAATAGAATTACTTACAGTATATAAAATTAATTTTTCATGTTAAATATAAGTATGTATATTACCTGATCGCACTTTTATAAATTTATTTTTATTTTTAAATATTATTTAAGGGAAATTTTTGACAATGACGGCATAAAATAGCTATTTCATTTCTCTGATTCAGTAAATATTTATTTTTTATAAACTTAGTAATATATAGTTTCTCATGTATGCACAAAGGACATGGGTCATTTAATGACCTACATATTCTAGCTTTTCTTATTAACTTCCATTTTACTGTAGGTGTTTTATTTGATTCTTTTAGGTGCCAGAAGTATTTCGATAGAGATGTCTGATTTTTATATTTATTTATCCTAAATGAACTTTGATGCTGGTTGAATCTTTTTTTGAACTCATGGCTTGTGCAACCTATATATATTTTTATGTTTTCAGGACTTTCAATCGAAGAGATATTGCATTGGTATACTAATGATTCAGTGTAACATTTATTTTGTAGAGGGCAATTATGAGGGTTACTACAGTTACATAAGTTTTGTTTATTTTCATCAGTTTTATTTTTATTTTTCCATTGTCTAAATTTATTTGGATTTTGGTGTAAGTGTTGATTTAAGATATTAGCATTATGGTTCTTAATAATTTTTTCCGTACAGCTGTAACTCAGTTTTCGTGTGTTTTTATTGAAAATAGTACTTAGTTTACTTTCATTAGGAAAATGCTTGACTATTAATGCAAAGAAATTTTTGTCCTAATTTTTTCTTTACCATTTGGTTGTATGGGGGCGTATACCAAATTATTTTTCTACATCTGTTTTTTCTATGCTTTTCATTTTTTTTATATAAGTTAGTTTTGGGTTTTTGTAGCCACTCACTTTTAGCGCCTTATTATAGGAATTGATATGCTCATAGAAAATCTTGTCATTTGCTGAATTTGTACTTATTCGTTTACTGATAGATAACGGTGTATGTTTAATTATAGATGGGGGTGATTTGATTTAGGGTGCATATATAAAGGATTGGTGTTGGGTTTCTTATAAGGTGTGTATGTATTTTTATTTAGATCTAATGTTATAACTAGGAAGTTCACTTTTTTTAATTTAGTGCTAACTGTAATTTTTAAGCCCATGCTTTTAAATTCTTTATATAAAACCTTTCTAACTCTATCTATTTTGAAGTTGGTTGAGTTTCTAATAACCATTAGGCCATCGTCTCTGTACAAACCAATGTCAGTTGTATTAATATCACCACTTAGATTTTATTAAAAAATAATGGATAAATATTGTGAATTTCTTTTTTCGGTTAATGATAATGTTATAAAACTTATCAGAAGATACGAAAAAATTTTACATAAAATAAATAGACAACACTTGTCTATATTATTTAATGAAACGTGTATATATATATATATATATATATATATATATATATATATATATATAAACCGTCTTTTATGAGCAGGTCTTTCATTACTGTGAATTTTTGCCTTTCAATTGGAACAGTTTAAGTTTAAACTCAGACCACCCGAAAATCAATATTAGTAAAAACATTTGGGTGCAACTGAGGGATATCCCCAAATGGGGGCGGATTAACAATTTGAAGGGGGTGTTCCTGAAAAGGGCACTGTATAATAAAAAATAATATTATTGTAATAATTTAAACTATTTTTATTAAAGTTTTTATGACAGATATATATCCAAGAACAGATAGTAAATAGTAAAACGTTGCTGAGAGTTATAATGAACAGGAAGTAGTGGAGAGCCATTATCGCCAAAACTTTGGATTAAAAACGGACACTGAAGAATTATCTATCAAACAAAAAACATAATCAAAATCGGATGAAAACTGTGAAAATGCATGAATATCCGATCACAGACACATACACATACATACATACACACAGATTTTGAGAATTATAGATATAGATATACTGCATCTCTGGGACAGGGTAAATCTAGTTGTGGAGGCAAAATTATCTGATACGCACATTGTTCAACATGTTCAAATATTGGTGTTAAAATGGTCGCCGATTATTTACTTACTAGCTATTTTCATATCTTTGTTGTTATCAACGTTCAAGCAATTTCGAACTTTATCATTTATTCAATCGAATAGTGTTGGCTGAAAAATTCATAGACTATGAAGGAGTGATTCGTGAGCTCTGCAGTCTTGCAGTCATTAATTTCAACTCTTCTTTTTAATAACCGCATTGTTTCTTTCCAATTAACTACTCTTGAAAATGGACAGAATTTTGCATCGTGTTGTTATCACTTTGAGCCAACGACAAAGAGACAATCCATTCCGTGGAAATAACCCTCTTCACCTGCTCCAAGGAAGATCTCGGTCGTTTAATCTGCAAGGTAAGTTGTGGCAAGGTAAGTTGATTGCAAAAGGTATTATGTTTATTGACTATCTTCAAAAAGGCCACAACGTCAATGGGGTGGTAGAATCTTTTAGAGTTCAAACTATAGGTAAATAATGAAATACCATGTGTATGCAAAAATAGCAACAATATATATTTATAGCAAAATTAGTAACAATTCCTATTTATCGTAACATTAGAAACAATACCTCTTTAGAGTAAATTTATATCAACTTGCTGCGGAAGTTATGGAAGGCTATCAAGAACAAACGCCCAGGAAAACTGACGAAAGGAGACTTTATCCTCATTTTTGTCGCCATATTTATTACAACGTTTCGGCCGTTCCAAACCACCTTCTTCAGTTGGTTAGAATGTCGAACTGAACCATTTATTTCGCTCAATGGGGTAGACTGTTCTAGTTCCACGTGCCATGTTTAATGGATGTCAGTTATCAGTTATCTCCTGTTAATTCCTCTCTCTAAGTTCTCCACTGCCTTAACCGGGTATTGAACATGGTTCCATCTACGTGTTTCAATATTAAACTGATGAGACCTAGCAGAGAATGCAGTTGGACGCTTAAACTCATACTGTCAAAGTAACAAGACGGAGAGCGATATTTATTTGTTATTATTTGCAAAATATGGCACAAGGCCAAAATGAGAAATGCAGAAAAGTGCGATCTTAACTTTGTCTTAGCTAGCCACGACCCAAACATACTACGATATTTCTTACATCAAAACAAACCATTCCGACTTACCTTTCTTACTACATTCACCATAATACCTCATTGTCTCTATGAAAGTCGTAACTAGTCCCCAATATGCACAATTCATTGGCTGTGGGGGGGATTGAAATAAAAATTTCAAAACTAGTCCCAATGAGTATTTACAGTATGAAAACAAAACTATTTACAAGAAATCAAATAAAATAGTGTTAGTAATACCCCCCCCCACAATCCTTAAATTTGGCCGTAACATCAGTTCAGTGGATGAAATCAATGCGGGACGTTAATAATACAAGACATTCATTCATCCCGTGCACTCACACAAATATATACTCATTGAAACACGCAAAACACACCCGAAACAAAAGGCGCCCCTCATCCACCAGAGAACTTTCGAGGGAGGGGATGGGGAATTAAACCAAAGAAAATATGGAGACAGAAAAAGGGGGTCAAGATGGAGAGCTTATTAGAACTGCCATGAAAATATCTATAAAAAAATACGACATATGTCACATCACGGTTGCGGGTAAGTGACTGTAGTCGATATGCCGGATGAGAACTGATAACGTTACAGACACTTCTTTGGATTTTTTTAAGAATCTCGGTGCACCAGTCCAGATATAGCAGCAATATTCCATGCACCGGAGAATGCTAGTGCTGAACAACAGGAAATCCTCCATCCCTCCTTTATTCAATCACTTCGAAATCCTGAGATCTAAAGCAGATAAGATTGAATGCTTTGCTCGAAAAGTCTCTTCCAAATCAACACTGAACACAGCTGAATTACCCACTACTGACTTCTCTCCTAGGAGGAAGTCTCTATTGAGGGAGATGTGCATAACCCTGTCACATGTCTCAGACATTATTTCTAATCAGACACCAAGCGATGGTGACTGGATCCCTGCCGTCGTCCTAAAGAATTGTGTTCCCTAACTGACACCAGTTCTCACCAAACTCTAAAACTATGACCTCTCTGCTTCCCGATTTCTGATTCCTGCTGGCGAATGTGACAGGATCACACCTGTCATC
The DNA here is from genome assembly GCA_903632075.3 of Acanthosepion pharaonis. Classification (NCBI taxonomy): domain Eukaryota; kingdom Metazoa; phylum Mollusca; class Cephalopoda; order Sepiida; family Sepiidae; genus Acanthosepion; species Acanthosepion pharaonis. The sequence continues at coordinate 1,115,618 of CAHIKZ030000979.1, read as the reverse complement.
CTAAAGAAATGTGCTCCCGAGTTGGCTCAGTTCTCTCCAAACTCTTCAACAAATGTCTGGCTGATTTCCAGCTTGTTGGAAGTCTTCCTCTGTAGTTCCTGTTTTTTAAGAACTCTGGAGAACCTTCTGACCCCTTTATCACCCTATTAATCTCTTACTGCTTTTCAGCAAAGTATTCGAGGCTTTAATTAATGCTGAAGTGGTGAAGCATCTTGCCTTTCACAACCTAATCCCTGACAAACAATATGGCTTCCGTTTTGCCTGCTCTACCACTAACATACTTACAGTTCTCACTAAATATGTATCTCAAGCTCTTGAGAATAACAGCAAAGCTCAGGCTGTGGCTCTAGATATCTCAAAAGCATTTGACAGGGTATGTTATGCTGGTCTCCTACAGTATATGGTCAAAGGAAATTAGTAACTCTGTTTTGGGACACAATTACGGATTGGGCCTTTTTATCACTCTACACCAGTTTCTTGATATTTTTCGTTGTTCTCTTCGCTGTATCTGCTTTGTCGTTCATTCCTCTTGTCACAACTGTATGTACAGTCTGATGTACCCCAACAAAGACATCTCTCATCTCTATGATGGTCTACTTATAACGGTGAATCACTAATCATTCACCCAGATGATAGACATACGGTCACTTCAGAAGGGAGCACCCAGATATCCCTCCTCAATTCCATCCAACCACACTAATATTATACACAGTTGCTAATGAACCAATGATTTTCCTACTAGGGTAAAGACTGCTGAGTGATATGTGCATAACCCCATCACTGATCTCAGACATCATTTCTAAATTAGACTCCCATGTGGCAGGTAGAGGTGACGGGATCCCAGTTGTCATCCAAAGGAAATGTCCACGGGAGCTGGTTCCAGTTCTCTCCAAATTCTAAAACTATTATCTCACTGCTTCCTGCTTTCCAGTTTTTTGAAAATCCTCCTCTGTAGTTCCTGTTTTTAAGAACTCTGTAGAACCTCCGACCGCTAATATCGCCCTGTTAATCTCCAACTGCTCTTCAGCAAAGTACTTGAGGCTTTAATCAATGCTGACGGGGATAGGCATCATAAATCTCAGGGTCTACTCACTGACAAATGATATGACTTCCGTTTTGCCTGATCTACTGTTGATATGCTAACGACCATCACTGAATATTTATATCAAGCTTTTGATAATAAAGGCGAAGCTCGAGGAGTGGCTCTAGATATCACGAAGACGTTTTAATGATTGCCAGACTGGTCTTCTACATAAGCTCCAAAGCTACGGTATTACTGGATGTTTGTTTCATTTAAACTAATCTTTCCTAATAAATCGTGAAATGAAGGTCATTTTGAACGGGTTCGATCTCAGATACTATCGCATGAACGCTAGTGTCAGCCAAGACTCTGTCCGATTTCTAATCTTCATCAATGATCTACTAGATGCTATCAGTTCCCAAGTAAGCATGACTAGCATTTACTCCTGCCTCAACAGAAAATCCAAGGTTGACAAAGTCAACATGGACGCTGCTATTCATAAAGACCTCCATTAAGTGGCTAACAGGGAGATAAAATGGCTTGTAAAGCCTCCAAATTTAAACTGTTCTGAATTAACCACCATAGAGAAACTTCCCTGTCTACGATCAGCATGGTTGATGCGTGACTCCTGGAGAGCAGCACACTGCGTCATATTGGCCTTACGTTACCAAATGATTTGAACGTCTACTATCAAATGAATATCTGCATCTACCTTAAGTGAAGTTTGTTCACTGTATCATGCTAGAAGGATTTTCACATCAGAGTCCATCTTGCACATTTATAAATCTACCATCTATCCGTCCATTGAATATTGTAACCATATTTGTTCAGATGCTTCTTGTACTCATCTCGAGATTCTTGACAAAATCCAGCGAAGAATCTTCAATATAATTGATCCTGATATGGCATCTCGGTTTCATTCACTTTCTCACCGACATGACGTGGGTTGCCTCTGTCTTTTCTACAAATATTTTCATGGCTACTGCCCTGACGAGCTTTTCCCCTGGTGTCCAGACTAGGTGTGTTTATGCATGCTACAAGATTGGTATTTAGTTTCCAGCCTTTTTACTGCTGAATTAGGTAAATGTAACTTGCACTTCTACTGCAACAGTCTTGCACTTCCCGCCTATGTAACTCCCTTCCGATTCCTCGCTTCCCTGATAAATACAGTCTTCCAAAAATGCAATGTCAATCGCCATCTTCTATCTTCTGGATCCCCGTTCAGTTTTTATCCTTTCCTCGGTCTCCCCTAAACCTACTCTTTTCTTTCGCTCTCTTTGACTCTCTATACCCCAACCTGCTTACTAATAGCCTCCTCAACTTGCTTGGGGGGGAAGGATTAAAAATATGTGCATGAAAGCTGACCAGAAAAATGTCTGATACGTCACGATAATTGTGCTTATTAGAACAACAGCTATGAAAATATTTGCAGAAAAATATATATATATATATCACGGCGGTGGAAAGTGACTTAAGTCGAAATATCCAGGTCATGAGCGATAATATTACAGACCGTTCCTTTGGATGTTGTCGAGAATCCGGAAAATATATTGCCGGAGTATCAGATCAAATACGGCTGCAATATTCAATGCACGGCAGAATCATAGATTTATAACTGTGCAAAGTGGATTCTGAAGAGAAAAATTAACTTGATCGACACAACAGAGATATAAAGATTTGTGCAGGGGCTTCTGTTTACAAGTCCCCGGAGCGATTGATTTGAATTCCTTATTAGTCCAACCGACTTACGTCAGTTTTTCTATACAATATTTTTCTCATATATACTTATATGTAGAATTTTCCTTTTACCCATTATTCTTTACTTGTGGAGATCTCCCCTCTTTTTTCTTTTTCCTTTCTTGTATTTTTCTTTATTTACTTGTTTCACTGTTTCGACGACTTGTGTTATTATCTTCCTTACAATGCTGTATGCATTGATTTAAACCTGTTTTCGTCATCCTTTCATCCGCAATAAATGTGTGCCATCTTTGGATTATTAAAATATGGGAAGTATATTCATTTTCCTCTTTCTTCGGTTAATAGAAGTATATAGCTTCGCCTATCGTCCGGTTGACACTCCTTCCCCGGTTTTTTGAACAGGAGTCGATGCTTACCCCTTCTTTCTTGTTTAGTATTGTGTTTCTGGTTCCTTCTAACATTTACTTCAGCTCTATACTTCAAACGTCACCGCATCAACGCTGAAATTTTATTTTCTAATTATTTATTTTATTCTCCTAATACGAGTAGGTAGGTTTGCCTATCGCCCGGTTGACACTCCTTCCCCGGTCTTTCAAACAGTTGTAAAGGTTTATCTCTTGTTTCCTAGGTAGGGTTCGGTTTCCGGTTGCTTCTAAAGTGTACCCATTCCCTTATCTTTCCGCAATCACAATAATTTTGACATATTTCAAGTCTTCACTTAGCCGTTCTATCTTGAGTGGCTCTTGAGCCTTGTATAGGGTGAATATTTATGAAAACAATTAATAAAGAATGGAATGTGATATTTGTTGTTCTTTTCACAGATATGATATGAGATATTTATGGATTGATCTGTTCATTTTACGGGTTATCAACCCTTCATAGGTTATTTAAAGCAGAAACACATTCAGGTTTTTGTTATGTGACCTTCCCATAATAACATAATGGACTATGCCATACGTAATAAATACTGCGCCTCAAGAGGAAGCAGGGTGTTCAGTCCGAAGTCGGGCGACTAGCTGACCGGCTGATCGGTTGAACTCTCTGCCTTCGGGCAGGGAGGAACCCGAACGAGGCTACGCCGAAGGGAGGAGTCTCTTTCGGGGAGGTAAACCGACCCTGAACCCGTTTATACGGGTTCAAAGGGGATATTTTTGGCCGAGCCCACGGGCTCGGAGATCCCACGTTAAACCGGCCTTGTGCCACATGATGCCCTCGTGGGGGGTGACTAAATACTGTTCAGTCTGAAGTCTCGAGTGAAGTCCGTCAGGAGTCAGTCAGTCAGTCAGAGCGAGCGAGTCAGTCAGTCGAGTCAGAGGCAGTCCGAAACAGAGTCGCGTTCAGACAATTACTACAAGACATTGGAATAGTGATACTGGTCGAGACTACATTGTTCTCCCTACTAAACCTGATTGTTCTTACTAACACTTTCTACTTCTCTGTATATATTCCTGTTTGTAATATATCTGTGTTATTCCATATCTGTGTTCGAGTTCTTCTTTATTGGTCCTACCTTGGACTATCACCGTGGTACAAGGAACCGGACCATAACAGTTTTAAAAGGTTTACTTTAGGTGAAAATAAAGCTCCACGGAAAGGATTACACTAAAACCCTGCAGCCATTCCAACCCGGACTAATGTACAATTATAGAGACAGACATGAATAATGAGATTTTTCTTCCTACGGCCCTTTATGAAATATTTCGGGAGAAATATCTTTCTCCAACGATTGACGAGATTATTTCGCGGGAAATTTATTTTATTCATGTTAACTGATTTAATTTCCTTAAAGTCTACATTTTTATACAGAATCGATCTACGATGTCTCCGGAATGTAAACCTTTGTGCATTTACAGAATTTTCTTTGTTCATCGATTAATTAATTTGAGTTTCTCTTTCGTTCAACGAAGCATTGGACTTGTGCAACTTTCTACAGGTATTACCCACGTGTCCATTTCACTTATCTGGTTTCTCTTATTTCATTTAACTTCAAGTATTTTGATTCATCCTTCAGTTAACTTCCTTTCTAACATTTCATTTCATTTCCTTATTAAATCACATTCGAGTTCTCCGAGGGTTTTAATAAATTTCAACCCTGAAATTCCTCATATATGGCTTGTCTTCCGGCATGTCAATTACACGTGCTGCCATCGACCAACCCCTTGAGTATTAATAACGTTTCGCATTTGTTGAGCCCAAATTCCATTCCAGTAAATTAGACGAAGATTTTTGGTATATTCTTCCATGGTTCGTGTTCTTTCTTATTCTCTTATAAAATAAGTTTATATCAGCCATACATAAGGGTGTTGTTGACATTAGATCTATTGTTATCTTCACTACGCCAAACATTAGTGTCAACAGAGATTATCCGTGACGATTATCTCTTTTAATATTTAACTCTCGATTCACCCACGTCTATTACATTAATTCGTCTGTTTACCACGGATTTCTCTATAACTCTGACGTCTGATTCGTAAAATCCTGAAAAACTTGAGGTATTCGAATATCCGGCTCTGATCGACTCTATAATGCATAAGGGTGGTTGACATTGACCCTAGTACCACTGTATCCTTTGCAGATATTTAAAATCTAATCCAGTGTTATCCTAGTTACGATAAACATCTCGACAGAGATTATCCCTGACGATCATCTCTTTTAATATTTAACTCTCGATTCACCTCCGGCTATTACATTAATCGCCCTGTTTTCCACGGATTTCTCTATAACCTGAAATCCTAAATATCCCGAGACATTCGAATATTCGGCTGTGATCGACACTTTCATATGTCTTTGTGTATTCAATTCAGTAATAACAAGTTCAGAGTAGATACCAGGCAATTATTTATACGTATGGGCGGTTGACATTGTCACTAATACCTTGGTAACCTTAGAAGATATTTAAAATTAAATCCAGTATTATCCTCGTCACGATAAACATCTCGACAGAGATTATCTGTGAAGATTATCTCTTTTCATATTTAACTCGCGATTAACCTAGGGCTATTACATTAATCCCCATGTTTCCCATGCAGTTGTTCTATAACTCTAAAGTCTGATTTGTTAAATCCTGAAAATGCTGAGGTATCCGAATATCCGGCTGTGTTTGACTCTATCATATATCTTGGTGCAATCAAATCAGTAATGATAAATTAACACTACTTATCGGGCAATTATTCTTGCATACGTGTGGGTGACATTGAATGTAGTACCCTGGTATCCTTTGCAGATATTTCAAATTTCAGTAGATATCATACAATTGTTCCTGGGCATTGAATGACGTTACATCCTTTCAGATCTACAGTACCGTTGATATTACAGAGTACTCACTTTTTCTGCAGAGTCTTAACCCTCCCTCGGATACCTAACTAATCTCCAGTAATGTTCTTTAAAGCTTTATATCACAGATTCATTCTGTAGCGTCTTAATCCTCCCTCGGGTACCTAACTAAACTCCAGTAATGTTCTTTAGAGATTGATATCACAGTTTCATTCTGCTGAGGCTTAATCGTCCCTCGGGTATCTAACTAAACTCCAGTAATGTTCTTTAGAGCTTTATATCAGATTTATTCTGTAGTCTTAATCCTTCCTCGGATATCCAGTTATCTCTAGTCTACTTCTTGTTTTATGTGTCATGTCCCTTCAAGAAGTAGGCGATCATGACCCTCCACATCTTTCTGTCCCTTATATCTCTTTATAAGTTTTCGCTTTTTGTTATTTCACATAGACACTGTTTTACCGTCTATTTGGCCTGTCCCTCGTTTCTTTAATTTGTCATGTGAGTATTAGATTTTTTAAGTCCACCTTCCTGATTGCCTACCCCAGAAATTTCACCTGCCTCTTCCTGATTTGAAGTATGTTTCCTTTTTGTTTCCATTTTCTCTAAAACCTCGCAGTTGCTCACATATTCGATCCATGCTATCCGCAGCATCCTTCTGTAGAACTACATTTCTGTTGCTTCAAGTCTCTTCTTCATCTGTGAGATTTTCTGGTATTCGCTGCCATATAGGAGGACAAATATAACGTAACACTTCAGTAATCTTTTCGTTGTTTCTAACAGGATTTTTTTCTGTCTGTTAATGATCTGCTTAGCTTTTGGGTGCACCTTTGGCCATTCCAGTTCGTCTTCGGATTTCTGTGTCGCACGTCCCGATATTTACATTTTTTGTACTTGTTTGATTTTAAGATTTCCGGTTTGTATTTTTCATTTTGGGTTCGTCCTTTTGCTGATAATCATACATTCTGTCTTCTTGTAGTTCATACTTAATCTGTTCTTCTCTGTTTTCTTCACTACATAGATATTTGGACGGAACGAATCAGAAAGATCAAAGAAGAATTCCCGACTTGATGATGTGTGATGATTAATATCGTTAAATTGCTCCAGAATGTACCTAAATCCTCCTGCTGTTTGGTACCTTTACAAGAGCAGAAATCAGGCCAAAATTGCTATACTATTGTCATATTTAAGCGAGATCTCACACTCCAGCTTTGATAGTGTCCAAGAGTGTCTTATAGACCTTATGGCTGATGAATTATTTTCCAACTTCTCTCCGACAGGAGGGGTGTGGCTGCTCTATCGCAACTTCCACAGACGAACTACATTTCATGTTCCCGCCAATTCAAAAGTTTATCGCAAGAACACGCCATGCCACTTCGTAGTAAAAACCACCAGCATTACCTCTGTATGCCATCGATGAGAACTAAGTTCCCCTCGAAAAGCTTCACCCCGAAAACCACAGTTTTGTGGACCCGACTCCCAAGAAGATTTTTCGTCGATCACTACAGTCTTAATTTGATCAAGGCTATGGATAACCGTTATCTTCAACTCATATCCGCACAACTTGCTTCCTAACGTAACCGTCTACTTCGAGTGGCCACTGTGCCTTGTAAAAAGTGAACCTTATTGTAAAAAAAATCACTCATAAACTACATTCGACATCCTTCTGCCCTGGGTAAGACGTTAAACTACACCCGCATCCTGGGTAAGACGATAAACTACGTCCAGGAGAATGGTCCCTGATCAGGAGGTTTTGAGGAGCGTGGAACCACCTCTTAATGGCTGGTGCTCCCAGGTCCACCCTGAACCGGGGTGGTAGCACCTCTTAGGGTCCCAGATATGGGCAAATATTTAACTATTACCAGCAATACATTTTTTTAAAAAAATTATGACCAACAATACAATTTTGAAGGAAAAATATTACCAGAAACAGATTTTTGACAAAACAAAATATTACCAGATATAAAAATTTTTATCGGCATTAAATAACTCATTGAGGTTGATATTCTGTAAAATAAAATAAACCAAAGAATACATACTCTATTCATACGAATCTATCCTAAAAATGTTGCCGGCATTAAATAACTCATTGACGTTGATATGCCGTAAAAGAAAATAAAACAACGACTCTAAAACAAAACATATATATTCTATTCATACGAATCTATCCTAAAAATGTAGTCGGCATTAAATAACCCATTGAGGTTGATATGCCGTAAAACAAAATAAACCAATCCAATCGACATCCTTACTTTTCATGACCTTGATAACGAGTTTCATAATCTATTAAGGTTATCTGGCCACTACGCCTACACCGAAGGTATTTAAACTAAGTTATCCTGAGGGAGCCTATGCCTTTTTGGGGGCCGTTTTTACTTCACTTTTTATATTTGAATTATTGTCATATTAATGCTAGAAAGGTTGATATGCCGTAAAACAAAATAAACCAAACGAACCTAAACCAAAGAATACATATTCTATTCATATGAATCTATCCTAAAAATGTTGTCGGCATTAAATAACTCATCGAGGTTGATATGCCTTTAAACAAAATAAACCAAACCAATCTAAACCAATGAATACATATTCTATTCATATTCTGTCATATCATTTATGCTTGTTGGATTTGAGATAAACCCTTTTTTAAACATGCGCCCACTGTAGGCGTTGAACAACTTAGCGTTTTCTTTCGAACCATGTTTGTCGAGGCATAGTAGCACAAAGGGGACGAAAAAAATCCCGCCAAGATTTGAAGTGAGCCAGCCAATTCCATTATGAGTTCCAATTTCTTTTATGCTACTCTTCTCTGGCTTATTTGAATGCTGGACTTCTCTAGTTCACGTGGCAAGCGAATTCAATTCACATTTATATATCGACATACAAATCATTATCAGAATAATCCGGTCAGTGATCGATCGTCCAGTCGATCCTGCGTCATTTCCTTAGGTAATTGAAGGAAATTTAACTGCTATATTCGCACGGATTCTTCGATTTAATCCAAAACTCGAGCATCGTTCATCGAAATTTCATGACAGGCAGGTGTCGCATTAATCCTATCCACGAGGAAATTGTTATCCCTCTCGTATCTAAGAAATCACTTCTTTTTTACTATTGTTAAAAATACAATACACAAGAGCCTATCAAGGTAAAGGTTTACTGAATGTTGGGACGTACAAGCAGGGAACATTAGCCGCATATTATCAGGAGATATGGAATAAATGATTGCTTACACTAGACGTGAAGAGGTTATGATTATAGTAATCAGAAAACCGTCTGCATCTGTGTCTCTTCAAAACATATGTAAACAGTGTGTATATATATATATATATATATATATATATATATATATATATATATATATATATCCACCCTTTGCCTGATGACAGTTGCGAGACCGGAAACACGTGTAGCAAAATTATGGAAAATAAAGCATAATTCTTTTTTTTTTTAAATCCACATTACCACCAAAAACGTTTGCGGTTTCTCTCTTCTTTTTAATATATACACTTTACTCTCGTTGGAACTCCTATATATATATATATATATATATATATATATATGTGTGTGTGTGTGTGTGTGTGTGTGTGTGTGTGTGTGTGTGTGTGTGTGTGTGTATATATATATATATATAAAGGTGGTTTCAATAACTTGAACCGATTTTAATGTGAGTTAAGTTTAAGCGTGTAAGATTTTAATGCAAATTAATTTTAAGAGTTTTTTTTTTTCTTTCAGATTTGGCGGACATTTGGGCAATATTATTTTTCACACATAATTGGCATGACTTAAATAACATGAGCCAATAGAGAAATAAATAAATATTCACCAATAACACTGATTTATTTACTGCTGACTTTAATCCGTCTTAATGAAACACCCTTTATTAGAAAAATATTTAAATGTGTGCTCACTTCATAAACTATCAAGTAAAGAGTATTCGAACTGTAGACTTAAAATTGCATTCATTAATTATTCTGGCGCACTGACATCTATATGAGTATGTTGCATGATGTATTATTATTTTTCAAATAAGGATGCGTCATTTTAGTGCTTATAAGACAAGTATTTTAACATCATTGGTAAACCTTTAAAAGCTTTATGAAAATCATTACCACAGTTTTTTTCAGAATCGAAGATAATGAGTTAAATTCATAAGAATATGCAATAAAAACTTTTTGTATATATTCAATGCCAGAATATCAAAGTCTTTTTCAAGATTTTTACGTTTGCAATTTTCCACATTCACTTACAGCCATATTAAATTGAAACAGTCATTATACATTAATTAACAAGTTTAAACCACTTATAAAGGGTATTCCAATAACTTGGACCGATTTTAAATGTGAATTATGTTTCAGCGTTTAATGATTTATTTTTCTTTTACTTTCAGATTTGGCGGATATTTGGGAGATAATATTTTTCACACATAATTGCCATGAATTAAATAACATGATCCAGTAAAGAAATAATTTTTCACCAATAACACTGATTTATTTATTGCGGAATTTGATTCGTTTTAATGAAACAACCTTATATATAATCCGTTTTAATAAAAAGTAGATATAAAAAGAAAATGACATCAAGGCCTCGACAGCAGCAGCAGCAACTGCAGGAAAAAAAAGAGAAGCTTCGGTGAGGGCAGTCAAGCGTAACAAGTAGCACTAACAGAAGCATAGCTCACCAGCAAAAAGATTATGTTTAAGACTCTACGTTCTTTGTTTATAATTGTCCAACTGGAAATAAGCCTTGTGGTGTTAAAGCCATGGAGGCTGCTCAAGGTATCGTTGACCGAGCGTGTGAGCAACGATGAGGTTTTGGAGAAGATGCAAGCAAGGATGAATCTTATACTTAACATCAGGAAAAGGCAGCTGAAATTTCTGGGACAAGTAATGAGAAAGAACGGTTTAGAGAATCTGATAGTCACAGGTCGAATAGAAGGAAAGCGAGACAAGGGAAAACAACACATGGCATACCTAGCGGGCTTAAGCAAGTGGATGAGAGAACACGGCCTGGAGCAAGTAGCAAAATAAAAACTTATTGAGAGCTACAAGGGATAGTGTGAAGTGGAGAGCCATGATCGACTACGTTCTGAAAAGACACTACACATAAAAAGAAAGATGTTAAAGCATAGATTTGTGAATTTAGGAGCATAAAACTTGTAGAGTTGGACTTGGCAGAAACGGTGTGTGTATAGAGTAGTACTATAAATAAGTGTAGAAACTAAACAGTACTATATAAAAAATTGGCGTGTTATCTCTTGTCATAGGAAGCTGAAACTACGCCCCGCGGATTAAATAAAGAGCTCAGTGCGAAAATTCTTGAAGGTTACCGGGATTGACAAGCAGCTGATAAAGACCAGATACTTACATTGGGCACATATTCATCACAAGCTTTCGCCGACTGTCCTGTAATCTATCGAAACTCAGTCCAATCCGTACACACATCGACCATGAACGATCAATATACAACTATCAATATAAGACAAATATTAGTAAATAACGCCGAAATAATTGACAGCAGCCGATGCAAGGAAAGACTTAAAAACTCGAGAAGCTTTCATTATAAAAATAAACATCCTACATTAAATAAAATATTATTCATCAATGGCGATGATGACATAAAGTGTATAAGTGTATAAGACATAATTAATATGCGAACATATCATCTTAGTATTATAATTATAATTAATCAATTAATTAAAACAAATAAATCACATTCTCTTTGAACGACCGCGTTCTCAATAGCCCTCATACATGACGTCAAGCTAGACTAGGTATCTCCACAAGAATGATTTCTTAGGGGAATTTAACCCAAGAACACTAACCATGGGTATATAGTACCCAGTGCAAATATTTCTATTTTTAATTACAATTTTCAGTACCTGATTTTCTTACCTAAATAATTTTTTTCACTTCCTATTAATGTTAACTCAAAGTAAAAAGTTTGAAGTGCCTGCATGTAAAATATTTCAAATAATGATTCATATTTAATATAATTTCTTTTGGTATTTTTAAAATCGGGTATGATATACCCATGGTTAGTAGTGAAGTAACTTATTTGATGGTTAGTGTTCTAGGGTTTAAAATAAGTCGTTACCTCTTTACCTAAAGTTAAAGGGGGGGGGCATAAGGTCAGAATTTTTTTAAAAAAAATGTTGTCATGACTGGTTTAACCAATTAAATTTCAGATCTACGCTAAATAGAAAAATAAGGCCAGAGTGTGGAGATGAGAGAATTATTATTTATCATTTTATAAACAGTTACGTACCAACGCCTGAGGAAGTACAATCATGCTATTGAAACATGAAAGCTTTTGTGCAGCGATTTAAAAAAAAAAATTAATTATAACCTTTTATAATAAAAATATAATAATAATTGTTTAATTTACTTTGTGTAGAACACGTTTTTTAAAAAGTAAATGCTTCGAACTGTGCATTTTTAATTCATTTGTTCTGTCTCTCATTTGGATTGGATATATATATATATATATATATATATATATATATATATATATATATATATATAGCCTTCTTTCATGCACATTTAATTGACGAGCTTTTACCGATTTCGCGACAGAGGAGCGTTTCGGCTAGCAAGGTCGATTTTACTGCCTTTAAACTACAATATTCCCTGATTTTCTCTCGTACATTCCTATCTGCTCGATGTGTATCCAAATATAAACAAATGATGTCACACATTATGAAATAGACAAAGTCCAACAATTATTTTAAGACGTATTTTATGTTTATACGTTCTTTTTATAGATATAGATATTTGAGTAAATGCTCTGTTTATAATAAACATCGAGAATTTTAGTTTAAAAACAGTAAAATCGACCATTCTCACCAAAACCTCCCTTTGTGGGTCAATCGATAAAAACACGTCAAGCTACATGACGGTTCTGTATAGGATACAGGTTCGATTCCTGTCGGACGACGCATATTTTCTCTGAAAATTTATCGGACATTCAGGACGGTAAATGTCATTAATATCTGTAAAAGGAACGTATAAACATAAAATATGTCTTAATATATATATATATATATATAAACATAAAATATGTCTTAATATATATATATATATATATATATATATATATATATATATATATATATATATATAAACATAAAATATGTCTTAATATATATATATATATATATAAAAATACAAATATTGGTAACTATATACGTTTCGAAAAACCGTCGAATTTTTTATTTGCCAATAATCAAATCAATCTCGAGGGGAAAAAGGTTTTAAAAAAAAGAAAGAGCTAGAAACATGAAAGCATAAACATCTTGGTTACTAAACTAAGACGAATTTCCCCGTTTATTTTGTCATTCCACCTTAATGTTCGTATTTTAATATCCCCTCACTTTTTAGTTGAATAAAACTTTAACTCCCACCCTCGGTGTTGTGTTTTTCTTTATCTTTGGTCAGGTGGTATAATTTTGACTATCGCCTATAAATATGCGTATTCCTTTGCCTCTTTAGCCAGCTTTCCCTCATGATCCGCTTAGGTGAAACCTGGGTAGGTTTGCCTGACTCACTAGGTATATCTATCTATCTATATATATATATATATATATATATATATATATATATATATATATATATATATATATATATATATATATATATACGCAGATCTCCGTTCTTAGAGCTGCAACCAAATGGAAATATATTAGAATTCCACTGAACAATCATCTTGATGAACTACATACCAACATTCGTAATGAGCATGCTAATGAATAGAACTCATTTGAGAACAAGATCAGAAATAGAGCAAGGACAATGTCAAAGGAATTGGGAAAAAAATCACAGTATTCCTGATTAATAGGCTAGCGTCGCTCACAATAGAAATGTTGAAAAACCATTAAGTACAACGTTCGTCCGAAAATGAACCATCGCATCGATCTGAATTTAGACATTATGTAAGCGTTATATACCAGGAGTCGCCCGGCACCTCGACGTGGTGTAATGTTTAGAAAGCTTATCTTGTTCGATCAATTACGACTGAGTAGTGAGTTCGATCCTCACTGGATGCCCCGTACTTTCGGCCTTGTGCCACATTTAAGCGGAGCTTAGAAAATCACTATACCAGGGGTCGGCAACCTTTTGCTGACAATGTGCCGGTCTAGGGCTTTAAAATCATTCAGTGTTAATTATGTTTGAAGAAAGTTAAAATAAATATATTTACTGTATAAACAACTCGTGTTTTAAAATCTTACTCAATTAAATCAAATTAACTTAAAAAAAAACAAATTAACTTTAATAAAAAAAACTTTATCAGTCATTTTTAAGGAAGCATGAATTAGCGAGCGATTGTGTTATCGAAATCCCCAACTTTTATTCGTGGATGCACATCTGACTGTACATAATGTAATACAGAAAGTGTATTCGATAAGATTTCTTTTCAACGAATTACTTCACAAATTTGATATTAACCGGACAAAAAATAAAATATATTTAGAAACATATAGAATTTTGCGACACACGGGTGGAAGTAACTATCACCCGCTTCCAATATTGCTTTTACGATTTCCTGGACCATTATATTGACATTTCAGAGGCTACTAACCCAATAAAAATGGATAGGAAGAAAACAATATCAACATGGAGATAATCTCAGGAAATGACAAAACCAATCTTCTTCTTTCTTGGATTTTGGAGAAAATGTCTCTTTCACCCAAGCCAGACAAGTCAGAGTTATAGGGTAAAAAAGTCACATTGATTTGACATTTTTTTTTACTAATGTGTTTTAATGGAATTACTTCCGGCGACAGACTTCCGGGTTGTAAAATCATTTACCTCTTATGATCGACACTTATGTCAGGAACCAGAAATAAAAAAAAAGTTTTTCGAATGAGTTAGCGTCTAAAACTGTTCAATATAAAAGATTTATTCTTATATGAGCGAATGTCTTTCGATATACGAGGTGTATAAAAGTCCCTGAACAAGAATTATTTTAGAACCTTTTATTTATTTATTTATTTATTTATTTTATTTTTTTGCTTTCTGCACAGATTAGGATTATCAGAGAAAACCCACATTAACGATGCCTCTTTGGTTAAAGTGTTCTTTTTTTTTTCGAGATGGAAAGTCTTCACAAAGTGTTCCGTAAGATAATTTCCTGAAATTCCTATCAATAATTAAATGATTTTATCCAAAAAATTATTTCAAAATGATCAGCTTAATATTCAATATAGAAAATGAAATTTTCGTAGTATTTTTAAAACGTTCTGCTACCAATAACTCCATATTTACTCTTGTTGCCTGATAACTATGTTTGTGTTGTGTATATACTACAATCTTAAACTCTTCATCCCATCGTTATCTATCATTCTCATAAACTTAACTTCCTAACATCTACACTTATATCGATGTCGCAAACATTTTTTGCACTAACTCTTTACCGTGGGTAGCTTTCGGGTATTGTCTGGAATTCAGTTTTAAACAAGACAAAAACCGGTAGTAAGCTCAAACCTTGTCTCCGATAGTGAAAATCACGTTCAATGGAGGACTTTCAAGCAGCGCCATAACTGATGAAATAATGCAAAATATCTTTTTGCGTGGATAGAATTTTGGAAGCACAAGAGAACCTAATAAGTTAAGATCCTGTATGAATTCCGAACATATTCATGAATAAATTCAGACCATAATCTATAAGAGGAAAACTCCTGCTTTAATTGGTCAGTGTACATAGTGTACATAATTCCACATCTCAGAAATATAGACAGATATTGATTTTTTTTTCAGTCATAATTATTTATAAACTTCACTTTATCAAACAGAATAACGAAAAGAAATTAATACGTAAGGCTGAAAAAATACCCAAAAACCTTTATCCCTAATTTTATACAAACGCTTAAAGTTGAGTCTGTATTATCTGAAATGATGGATTATGTACATTATTTGCATTATTCGGACTATTCTCATCTTTGTCGCCATATTTATTACAAAGTTTCGGCCGTTGTACGCTCCGGCCTTCTTCAGGTGTTTGGAATGTCGAACTTAACCCTTTATTTCGCTCAATGGAGTAGACTGTTCTAGTTCCACGTGCCATGTTTAATGGATGTCAGTTATCAGTTCTCTCCTGTTAATATTCCCTCTGACACATGGCACAGTGGATAAAGGCGTTGGTTAGATCCAGTGAGAGGACCCAAAGAATGTGAGTTCAATACCCGGTTAAGGCAGTGGAGAACTTTCAGAGGGAAATTAACAGGAGATAACTGATAACAGGCATCCATCAAACATGGCACGTGAAACTAGAACAGTCTACCCCAGTGAGCGAAATAAAGGGTTCGGTTCGACATTCCAACCACCTGAAGAAGGCCGGAGCGTACAATGGCCGAAACGTTGTAATAAATATGGCGACGAAGATGAGGACAATAGTCCGAATAATGTAAATAATGTACTTGAATTTGAATTTTTTTTATGTCAGAACAGTTTATAAATCTGGCTTCAACTAAGAGAAAGAAATAGAATGAAATCAGATCGAGTCCCATGTATATAGTGGTTTTCTTCTGTTCATTGTGCCATAACTATTCGATATGTCTTAATCGGTAATATTTTAGAAAGGTTTTAACCCGTGTGGAGCTTACGCATACCCCAATATCAGTTTTCAGTAAACAACCATTAGAATTTTTCGGAGTAGGCTTAAAGAAACGTCAAGTATGAGGCGGGTGTGTGTGCAATAGCCTGTATCTTTCATGAGTAGAAGTCATTATGGGTTTGGTCGAAGGTTTTCAGTAATCAACACATATTGCACGCTATGTGTATTCTTATAATTTTTTTCCGTAACTAAAGTGAAAGTGTATTTGTTATTATAATATCAAAATGTTCGAACATTTTTACGGCGCCAAAAAGGCAAAAGATAGAAATAGGAGTTGAATTTTAGAAATATTAATTAGAAAATTATATTTAAACAGTCACCTATAAAAACAACGACGACGACGGCGACGACGACAACAAAGACGAGGTGGAGGACCACGACGGCGGCGACGACGAAGGCGACGGCAACGACGACGGCGACAACGAAGGTGACGGCGACGACGACGGCGACGACGACGACGACGACGACGACGGCGACGACGACGGCGACGACGAGGTGGAGGACGACGACGGCGAGAACAAGAACAACAACAACAAGAAAAACAACAACAACAGCAACAAAAACAACTACAGCAAGAACAAGAACAGCAACAACAATAAGAATAACAACAACAACAATAAGAACAAGAAAAACAACAACAAGAACAAAAACAACTACAGCAAAAACAAGAAGAAAAAGGACAAGAACAGCAACAACAACAACAACAACAATCCCTATTATTTACAGCACAGGAGCATTCCATTAGAATGAATGCAATCAAGGATAGTGTATTCGGATCACAAGAAGAAAGCAAATGCAGGATGTGTGGGAAAGTTGGTGAAACAGCCACATACTTTCTGAATGCCCCAAACTGGCAAAGAAGGCGTATAAGGACGACATGATTGGATTGGTAGTAGAATCCATTGGGATGTAAACCATAATTCTGTCTTCAGAGTAGTGCTAAAACATCTGTGAGAGGTAATAGTTGGAAATGACAGAAACTAGAAACTATGGGATTTTTCAGTCCAGCAAGTGTCAAGTTTCTGTTCCATATGATCCAGAAGTGGGCTCATGAGTGCGCTTAGAGCTTCAAACAGAAAACCGAAAAGCCGCCTTTGAAAATTTCGAATTTAGGCCAAGTGTGTTGATCTCCAGAATGCTTTCATTTACTCTCCGAAGATTCTCTAAAAAATTCATATATTGTTCTTGCTGACACTATGTCTCAAGAAAAGAATTCCCATTGACAACATCAATGTACGATATGTTACCAAAATAATACATTGATCGATATGATAAGATTGGGCAACTGATTCATTGAGTGTCATATCCTTATTACAGTGCTACACAAGCTTACAAATGATGCAAATATCCAACTGGCCCAGTCTGAGAAGATCATGATTCAATATTGTTTAGGCTTTACCATTGACACTGAAAGACATATTAAATATAATAAATAAAAACACACTGCTTAAACACGATAAAAAAACAAAAACATCTCGCATATATGACAATGGCATCAGAGAAAATACAGGGTGTCCATAAAGTTCTTGTGAACTTTAAGAAATTTATAACTTTATTTGTATTTGTGATAGAAATAATCTGTAAAAATGTTATAAATTTTAATGTACCTAGTTTTAAATATAGCTAAAAGAACTAATGTGATTTCAGGCATTACTATAAATCACTTGGCAAATATTTTCCGTGAACTGCAAAATCGAATTACCCTTTGTATTGCTAATGATGAAGGACATGTGGAAACTTAAATAAAATGTCAATACATTAAAAAAATATAGATTTACTTCTTTCTAATCCTTTTTACAAATTATTTCTATCGCAAATACAAATAAAGTTATAATTATTTTAATGTACACAAGAACTTTATAGACACCCTGTATATCAGTTAAAGATTGGGGAATGTACTTGAATACAAATATTTTGAAATTGAAAATATCTGAGACTTCAGAATTACGTTTGTATTTTGATAGGATCCCCCAAAGATCCAAAAACAGTAGAAAAAAAGCCAACATTTTTAGTCAGTTGATAAAAATAGAGTTTTATGCGCTCAGCATATCACCATGCATTTAACGATATTTGCTTATGTATGCAAACGGTTTATGGTAGGAAATTAATTTGTATCACATAAAAGACCTTTATCTTGTGATTTGCACGTTAAGGGATCGAGGAAAATCGGGCAGAACTAGCAGAGAGTCCGTAGTGAAAATGACGCGATGTTTTATATTTGTTCCATTTGACTCTTCGCATTTATATACTGTAATTTCCCATGTATAATACGCATTTTTCTAAAACGTAATAAGCAAATTTAAGGGTGCGTATTATGTGCAGCTACAAAAAATTATTAAAAAATTGTCCTTTCATAGGTCGATTTAAGTTGCGAAATGACTACTCACCACAAACATACGACAATTTGACACTAACATTCGGCGATTGCGACCCCATAAGAATGTCAAATACAATCATGTGTACCTAACAATACTTACAAATGTAAAATAAAATAAGAATTATCATAAAACTAAAATAGAATAATATTATTCTATGTTTAAAACCATTTTTTTAAAATAAGAGTAGGAAACGCTGGCCATAATGAAATTGGAGAGGTACAATTTATAGGGTTTGATTGCCAAACAAGGGGTGCATATTATGTGTGGGTAGAAGCATTTTCCCACAGTTTCAGCACAATTTTAGGGGTGCGTATTATGGATGAAGGCGTATTATAGATGGTGAATTACGGTATTTAAAAAATCTGAATGAACACTTATCTTTTGAAATTTCCCCTAATTTGGATGTTTTCCATCTATCTCTCGCCAACCGACTACTTCTTCAAGTTGATAAAAATAGTTTTATGTCATGCTATATTTCTGACTTAAAGTGCTTAATATGAGCGATAGAGCGTATCTAAACTTTATTATAGCTGATACTTTTATTTGAAATAGTCGCTCCATTTTAAATTATGTCATATATAGTATGTAGTACGTCTGTTGACCATGTTCACCATAGTCTATGAATATAGAATACAGCGCAGTACGTAATCTGTTCAATGAGACAAGGTTAAAGATTAACACTCACGAAGGTTGGCAGTGAATATTCGGGAAAAAACATGGCCGCCTTTATACACGTCGCATTGAATATTTTGAGCCTTCTGATTGGTTAACCCTTCTATTGGTGAACTATAAAACGAGTCAGCTCATTTTGGCAGGCTCACTAGTACACCAGGGTACCCAAAAATTTCAACAACGTCTAAAGAATTTATTTAAATTTAATCTACGTCCACATTTATAGGGGAAAACCTTGTTATCCACCGGGCCTTGGCTAGAAAGAACGTTACTATACAGCAAACTCTATTCACAGCCCTCCATTTAGATATAATTTTATCTGTATCCTATATATGCTCCATGTCGTATCTGAATTGTAAACCAACCCATTTCTTAAGAACTAAGGGGCTTGCTTTTAATCTGACATTTTTATTACTTCAAACTTTATTATAAAGAGGACATTTTCTTCATTAGATTTCCCGACGGCACATGTCGATAGATGTAATACACGGTGCTTATCAGTAACATAAATAAATATGGGGCGTCTATTTTAAATACGAATATCAACTATTATGAAGTTTGAAATGACAATGTCGGATTACGAAGTAATCCATCCATACTTTGATAACTTTTGTTAACGTTTGGTAACAGGAGAAGTCATTATCTTGAATAATTCCCAGATTAAACCTTGAAACGAAACAAGTCTCACGCGCTGTGATTGTAAAATCGGATTTAGCGCTACGTGATGCATATGACTTTAAACACATTTTCACTTCCCAGATCAAAATGACCAATTAATGCTAATCACTCGGCCCTCCGCCATTTTTAATTGCGTTATACTGAGCCGAATACTTATATTACGAACAGATTAAGTTGTTAGAAACGTTTTCTTGTCGCTCTAAAATTTCTGTCAAACAACATTATAGGTTAGATGTCTATTTTCTAAACTTACTTTGCTATGCCCACTTGCATTTCAAAAATTGGCATTTATCCAACAAAGGTGGGATGTGGTACAAGGCCAATTATTTTACATGAGACCATTCCGAGCCATTTGGCCATCCCGACACCATAGACCCCGTATACACGAGGTCGGGTAGCTGTTTACCTCCCCAGACGTGACTCAGCCCTTCGGCATAGCCTCTCCTGGTTCCTCTCCGCCCGGAGGCAGAGAGATCGACAAACAGAGGATTCGCAAAAAAAAAGAGGTTTTGCTGATTCAACATTTGATGTCTTTTCCAATAATAATAATAATAATAACTAGTTACAACCTGTGAAAATTTCACGCTTTTCCCTTTTTGATATTCTGATCAATCTTCTTGTTTAAGTTAATGATTGTGTAAGCTCATGGCGATTTCTACGACGATGAAATATCCGTAGAAATTCCCCTATCGCATCGTTAAATATTTGAACCTAATAACTTTGACAAACAATTGCAATAAAAATCATAAATATGAATGCTAGTCGTTATTCTATGAGGAGGATACAAATGAAAAGATATGAAATTGACAATTTTTTTTCTATTTCGTTGAAATACACGTTAAATACTGTTCGCTCCCTTTTTCATTCTTTCTTTCTTTCATTCTTTCTTTCTTTCTTTCTTTCATTCTTTCTTTCTTTCTTTCATTCAATTTCTCACTGAAATAAAGTAGTATATTTTCCACTCTTTGCACGTGACCAAAACAGAATAATCCATTATTTATGAGGTATTGGCAAAAGACGTTAAAACCTCCTATCTTACTTTCTTTATTTCTCTCTTTTTTTTTGCTTTCTTTCTTTCTTTCATTCATTCATTCTTTCTTTCTTTCTTTAATTCAATTTCTCACTGAAATAAAGTAGTATATTTTTCCCCTCTTTGCACGCGACCAAATCAGAATAATCCATGATTCATGAGGTATTGGCAAAAGACGTTAAAATCTCCTATCTTACTTTCTTTATTTCTCTCTTTTTTCTTTCTTTCTTTCTTGCTTTCTTTCTTTCTTTCTTTCTTTCTTTCTTTCTTTCTTTCTTTCTTTCAATTATTCATTCTTTCTTTCTTTCTTTCTTTAATTTAATTTAAATTCTCACTGAAATAAAGTAGTATATTTCCCCCCTCTTTGCACGCGACCAAAACAGAATAATACATTATTTATGAGGTATTGACAAAAGACGTTAAAACTCATATCTTACTTTCTTTATTTCTCTCTTTTTTCTCTGTTTTTTCTTTCTTTCTTTTTTCTTTCTTTTTTTCTTTCTTTCTTTCTTTCTTTTTCCCACTGAAATCATGTAGTGATTTTCCTGTCTTTCCCCGTTATCAATACGGAATCGTCCATTATTTATACCATCCTGGGTAAAGTGATAAACTACACCCGACAACAAGGCCTCTGATCATGAGGTTTTGAGGAGCATGGAACCACCTCCTGGTTGCTGATGCATCCTCACACGAGGTGGAAGCACCTGTTGGGGTCCCAGATATGGGCAAATAGTTAACCCCCAAACTGGGGTCAAAACGTGTAAGATAGATTTTAATACCAGCCATACATATTTGAAGAAAAAATTATTATTAGCAATACTACTTTGTTAAAAAATATTACCAGCAATAAATTTTTAGAAAAATATTCCCAACAATACATTTTTGGAAAAATATTCCCAGCAATACATTTTTGGAAAAATATTCCCAGCAATACATTTTTGGAAAAATATTACCAGCAATACCTTTTTTAGAGAAATATTACCAGCAATAAATATTTTCCAAAAATATTACCATCAATACATTTTTGAAAAAATATTACCAGAAATACTTTTTCAAAAATAGTATTACCAGCAAAAAAAATATTGTCGGCATTAAATAACCCATTGAGGTAGATATACCGTAAAGCAAAGCAAACCATCTAAATCAATACATTATTCATGAGATATTTCCAGAGTGTAACGCCCGTCCGAATTAACAAATTATAGGACCAGTACAAATATAAAAGGATAATTAATTCAAGAAAATTACTTATTCACATATTCGATATAGTTTTAAGGAATTTTAATAAGGCAGATTATTTAGGGTTATTAACATAATTCCATAAATCTTTTCGGCTCCAATCAAGTGATTTGTAGTCATGCGAAATACCAGAAGACAAAAAGATTTATTATAAATTCTGCAGATTTTTTAACTTACGACTTGCATTTTGATTTAAGCCGATAGAAATTATTTCTATAGAAACACGAGAAATGAAAAAAAAAAAAAAAATCAGAAATTAAAATAAAAATATTATTCACAGAAACATTCCTAAACACAGACGAAATATTTATTAAAATATGCTTTTAAATATTTCTATGAAAATCAAATAGCACCGAGAATTGTGCAAACGGTATTTTATCGCCGTCGTCATCGTTGATTTTATCCTAGAATTTAATTTCTTCTTTGCTGGTTGCCCGCCTTTATGACGATGCAGTTGACGACTTCATTCACCGATAACGTTCAGGTTCAGGACTAGAAGCTTTCATTTTCGCCAAAACCCGCTTCCGTCATTTATTCTCTGTTTCCGTTTGACTTTGCAAGAGTTGGCTGACTGTGAAATAAAGCCAGAGTCTAAGAAAGCGCCGATGGGTTGAATTAACGTTTACGGTGAACGTCTTCTTGGCAGCAAGTGACCCACACATTTGATTTCTTGACCTGCTTCTGTGGCAGATATGGAATCAGATTTGCAGAATCAAGTTATGAGACTGCAACAGACTGCTGCTGACAATTATAATTTGGACTGGCGCCTTCTGTAGCATGTCCGATATGCGTATCCCACTTCATCAGCTTGTCCAATAGATGAGATCTGTTGTTATCATCATCCGCCTATTTCACCGTTAGTTTTTTGGGGTTGATCGCGCTTAGTCTGCGTCCTCGTCTGAGACCTTGTCGCCAAGGGTGGCCCTACCGGTATAGCTGTCAGAGTAATTGAACCACATTTGATCGTAATCTCTATCTATAAAAGGCAGGATGTGTGTGTGTGTGTGTGTGTGTGTGTGTGTGTGTGTGTGTGTGTGTGTGTGTAACGAATGCACGGCCGCAATTTTCGACGGATTTGCACCAAAATTTACATGAACAGGCTCCAAGTTAGCGTAAAGGCCAAGACCGACTTTGCATTTCCCAACTCCAATCGATAGTGGAAATAATCGATTTTTCATGCTTCTACGGCAGTTTTCATGTAGTTTGCTGCCATTTTCTACTGGCCAGAGTCAGAGCCTATAACTGGCTGCCACGAATAGGCAGGAAGATTCTATTGGCCAGCGTGAGAGCCAACAGCTGACTGACATGAATGTTAACTAGCATGCTAGCATGCAAAAAAAAATCGATAGCTACATTCGTCACAAGTGGGAAAAATTTAAATCTGCACGGCACTTTACTCCAATTGTCTCATTCGCTTGCTTAAACTCAACGTTGATTCCGATTCCACAGAACTGGGTTGGGTGTGAAAAAGTATTTCTTGTTAACATTCTTTTTTCATTCGGTTTTTCCAGTTACGAGTCCTTTTTTAAAGCTGATCGTTTTGTGTTGATTTTGTTTAGTTCTTTTTTCGTAACAGATTTAATGTTTAGTATAGAGGTTAGAAAAATTCGCAGTATGAGATAGGCAAGAAGTAAGGCATGTAGCAACATCAGCACGGCCATGGGCACTCGTTTAAAGGCAAGGAAGGGCAAACATATTTTATGTCAAGTGTTAGCGATTGCTGCATGAGGCGTACGATTTTTGAATCAAGCACGGGCAAAGCCGGACCATGCTGCTAGTCCATATATAAAAGACTAATACGCTGCTCGCTATATGTAGGTATTTCAATGTGGTGTAATGATTAGCGAACTTATCTCGCTAAATCAATTACGACTGAGTAGAGGGTTCAATTCTCACTGGGGCTCAATACTTTTAGCGTTGCGCAACATCTAAGCTTCGCTTAGTAAAATACTACAGCAGTAATGGTTACGTTGTTTTGTCCTACTGACAGAAGGAAGCGACACGCCGATTAAAATTTAGCCTTACCCAGATTTATAAATAATTATGGCAGTGTAGTGTAATAAAATACAGTCAAATCAACCCTGCCAGAAAACTTTAACAAGAAGAACATCATTGATTTTGCAATACTTACTACAATTGGCTTACGGCCATAACATGTTGAAACATCAGTTCTCGGGTGATCAGCGAAGTTAAGTAACATCTGTTCTAGACAGTACATAGATAGATCTTGTGGATATAAGGTATCGTTATCTTGGATGTAAAGTTGGAGTAATGGAATTTGGAAAACCATAATGCCAAATTCCAGTCGTGTTCTTTAAATCCACTTACGTGGAAATACCATAGGGAATGATATGGACCGACCTCGTCTCCCCACGGGCTATAAATTTATTAGTAGAAGTTGTATCAATAAATCAGTATTATCTCCCTAACAATTCGTAAAATTTAAAAAAATATATTTTCTGGTATTAAATAACATGCAAAAAATCAATCATTTCTACAACCGTTTCTTTAGCAATACATTTTTTGAAAACGTTTTGTGTTATAAAATTTGCATTTGTTTATATTTGAAGAAAGCCGGAGCGTACAACGGCCGAAACGTTGTGATAAACATGGCGAGAAATGATAAGGGCAATAGACCGGATAATGTAAATAGATTTGCATTTGTTTATATGTCTATATTCTTAACTATTTACGCTATTTACATTGCTTGGACTATTGTCCTCATCTTTATTGCCACATTCACATGGAAATATGTCAATAAAAACGAGAAAAATAGTTCGAACAACGTATATAGTGTAAATAAATTTTGCATGTTCCATCTTTTAGGCACCTATTGTAATCTATTGATTATTCTAACAATATCAACTGCATTAGTGTTATATAAAGGTGAACAACTGCTGTGTGAAAAAATAATTTTAACACTTCAAAATCAATCATCCATACGTGTCGAAATATATCAAAGTAATATGCAGCTGCGTTCAACATATGACCATGCAGTTAACGATATTTGCATATGCATGCAAGCGGTTTATGGTAGGATCTTAATTTGCATCACATAAAAAAAAAACTTATTTTATGACTTGCGCTTTAAAGAGTCGAGGAGAATTGGACTGAACTAGCGGAGAGCCCATTGTGAAAATGACAGGATGATTTACATCTGTTCCATTTGCCTTTCTCGTTTGAATATTTAATAAATCTGAATGATTATTTAGCTTACCATACTTCGCTTATTCGGATGTTTTCCATCTCTCGCCAACCGACTGCTTTTTGTATTCAAATCTTACATGCCCATAAAATATCAGAATTTTCAAAGTGTTAATAATCCAAAATTATGATAAATGCATGAAGAGCCTTAGCGTTTTCTTTACAACCGACTATTATAGATCTTTCAAGTTTTAATGGTGCTTTGCAAAGCTAACCTCTTATTTAAGGTAGTGTGGCAAATTAACATCTTGTTTGTGTTCTTATTTTCGTTTGTATCGCTATAAGCTACGAATCTTAGATTTTTTTTCTGTTCGTTATATAGGAATAAAGTATCGCTCCCGACACTGGAGTTTGAACACAGATCCCATTTTGAATAAGTAGATCACGTGATGGTAAAGGAAATGGGAATTAGCGTGGCGTCTAAGTGATCACTCGTTCTATTCTATCTTCTCTTACTATACGGATCACTATTCTCGGTGGAGTAATGGATAGCGGCTCGGATTGAGGAGTCGGGGGGCCCGAGTTCGAATTCTGGTCAAATCCATTACATTCACTTACGTGCTAATACCCTTGGGAAAAGGTATGACTCCTCTGTTAGACATTTTCATGACGGTCGTCTTCGAGTATAGAATCCAGAGGTTGGCAGTGAATATTTCGGAGACAGTAGGAAAACGTAGTGCAGGTTCGCAGTGGATATCGCAGCAAGGTAGCAGAGCGTAGTTCTTCCGTCTGTCCTGTTCGCCGGACAAGTTGCCTTTGGTCATTCCAGTAGGAAAACAAAGATGGCCGCCTTTATACACGACGGATACAGTGTTGTGCGGCTTCTGATTGGTCAACCTTCTATCGGTCGACTATAAAGGGAAATAAGTCATTTTAACTCCCTCACTATTTATGTACCTATATACCCAAAAAACTGTAACATCCTCTTCTTCTTCTGCCACCAGTTATGGGTAAATAGCTGGACAGACCGCCTTGGATGGCAACTGGTTTACTTTAGAAAGAAATGGCAACCTACTGCGGAGAAATCTGCCTCGTCAGTCATGTATCGAACCGTAACTCTATCCTTAACCCTAAGTGAATTACGCATGACGCATAACTATTCACTGGCGTTACTATAGTTGTATTTGTGATTATGTTCAATTTCCTTATCCCCTAATCTAAATCTATCAATTGATCGTATACCGGGATATTTGAAGTGTTTAGACCTTATTAATTCGTCATCGATTTTTTTTATGAAGGCATCAGTGTATGTGCCATCAGTGTTTTCATTCTAATTCCAAATTTCTTATCCCAAATATGAAACCCAATTCTCGATCATACTTCTTCCGAAGTATATCATCATTATAAGACCCCATCTTCAACAAGAGGCTCACGGTCACATCCCTTTGACCCACCGTTTCCCTTACGATCAACGAAATTACGCAACGCTGAGCCTGGTAGCTTGGAAATACTAGGGTCCATAGGCTGATATGTGGGTGTGGTGTAACCGGTAATGTCTCGCAGTTGTTAATTGGAAAGCCGAGTTCGAAATCCCGTTGGGTTCGTTATATTCACTTACGTGCAAATACCGCTGGGAAACGTATGAATCCACCTTTAATCTCTTACTAAGGGTTATGTCACTAAACCATTATTATCCCCCCAAAATCTTACACTCTAAAATATTTTTGGCTTTAAATAAACTGTAACGCGTTTGATAAACCGTAAAAAGCGGAGCAATCACTAAATGATCAACAGAATTGAAATTCGAACGATTTAGATTCTTTTTGGATATGGTATGGAATGTTTATATGATCTTGGCCCATTTTTTCACATCTGCATTTGTACACACGATGGACATATGAGAGGAAGTGATTAAATATATTATGGCTCTCATTTCCACCATGTCCTACTCCTGATAAAGTCTGAAATGATTCGATGTTTGGTTCTTCATCAGATATATACGAATTTGTGGACCGATATAGGTCCACTATCTGATCAAGGCAGATCCAGAGCGTGGGAAACAGTTTCTGACAGGTGAGAACAGGAATTATATAGAGAGATTAACATATCTATTTTCAAGGGGTCGCTTGATGACATATAAACAGTCACAAGACCGCTTACAACAACAAATATTAAATTGGGTCGTTACAAGTTGACATTTATAGAATGTTGAGAGTCGAGTTACGAAAATATTCTTTACGTCTTTCACGATATTAGATCCAAATGAGATGCCTCTGCATGCGTGAGAAACTTCTGGACTACCTTTTTTCTTTCCATGGTGCATTTGTAGCTGACCGTGGGGATTTTTTTTACGCGTTGTGAAATGAACACGATTGGAACTCTTGAAATAAAGTCAACTACAAATATTTTGCGGACTAGCGGTTAAGTCCAACCAAGAGAAAATGTAACAGAAAACCAAGAAACCGGTATAAATGTACAAACACATACGTGTATCAAACAACAAAAGAGAAAAACATTAACGTGTTTACTATTTACATTATTCGGACTATTGTCCTCACCTTTGTCGCCATGTTTATCACAACGTTTCGATCGTTATACGCTCCGGTCTTCCTCAGGTTGTTGGAATGTCGAACTGAACCCTTTATTTCGCTCACTGGGATAGACTGTTCTAGTTCCACGTGCCATGTCTAATGCATGTCAGTTATCTCTTGTTAATCCCCTCTCAAAGTTCTCCACCGCCTTAACCAGGTATTGAACTCACACTCTTTAGGTCTTTTTCACTTGATCTACGTAACGCCTTTATCCACTGTGCCATGTGGCCTTGAGAAGTCCGGAGCATACAATGGCCGATACGTTGTGATAAATATGGCGACAAAAATGAGGACAATATCCGAATAATGTAAATAGTGTAAATAATACGTCATCTAAGAAATATAGACAGATACTGAAGGGGCGAAACGTTGTGATAAATATGTCGACAAAGATGAAGACAATCGTTCGAATAATGTAAATAGTGTACATAATACGTCATCTAAGAAATATAGACAGGCACTGAAGGGCCGAAACCTTGTGATAAATATGACGACAAAGATGAGTAGAATAGTCGGAATGATCTAAACAGTGTACATAATAGCTAATCTCAGAAATATAGACAGATACTAAAAGGCAGAAACGTTTTAATAAATAGGTCGACAAAGATGAGGACAATAGCCTGAATAATGTAAATAGTGTACATAATACATCATCACTGAAATACAGACAGATATTAATGTGTTTGTGTGCATGAACTTAATGCGTTTCTGTTTCAAAGTATCTTCGTATGTGCGTGTGTGTGTGTGTTCTCATATTTCATTTTGCATTATTATTTTATGATTAAAATGGTTAAAGTATATTACAGAATAAAGCTTTCTTTCAAATATTTTCTTTTTCTGCCTTTCAGTTCTCTATTATATGTTTTGAAACTATATATAGTTAACTGTCTTTTTTTTTTTAATTTTCTCTCTCATGGACGCCATGGTCTTCGGGGACTTGTTTAGAGACCAGATTGATGGACTTTTAAGCTTCCTTCACATGAATTGCAGTAATATTTTGAATATATAAGATTTAAACATTAAAGAAGGGCACGAGAATTTTAGAAATACCAACGTGGGACATGGCCCCTCAAATGGGTTTAGAAAGCATTGATCTATGATGTTTCAGTTCACTGATTTCATACCAAATTCCCAAACTATTTCGATTTCCCAAAGCATTCTCTAAATATTTTATTAACTGTTTACTGTTCGGCCTTCCATTTCATCTACTCCTCTGCTTGCCTTTTACAGCTGGCTGTGTTTTTCTTCTCAGCATTTTCACAATCGAAAATATCGTTCTTCGTTTTAAAAATATAAGTGATTAATGCAACGACTAAACTACTAAGGAAAAAAAAAACTGATATTGAACTCACAGTCTTTGGGTTCTGTCACTGGATCTAACTAATCGCCTTTATCCATAATGCCATGTGTCATTGAGAAGGCCAGAGCGTACAAGGGCCGAAACGTTGTGATAAATATGGTGATAAAGATGAGGACAATAGTCCGAATAATGTAAATAGTGTACATAATATCTCATATCAGAAATATAGAGAGATATTAATTTCTTTGTGTACATGAACGGAAAGAGTTCGTGTTTCAAAGTATGTTTGTATGTACGTGTGTGTGTGTGTGTGCTCAAGTTTCATTTTTTATTATTATTTCATGATTAAAATGATCAAAGTATATAGCAGAATAAGCTTTCATTCAAGTATTTTATATTTCTGCCTTTCAGTTCTCTATGATATATATTTTTTTACTATATATATATATATATATATAGTTGTCTTTGTTTTTTGTTTTTTTAATTTTCTCTTTCATGGACGCCATGGTCTTCGGGGACTTGTTTAGAGACCAGATTAATGGACTTTTAAGCTTCCTTCACATAAATTGCAGTAATATTTTGAATATATAAGATTTAAACATTAAAGAAGGGCACGAGAGTTTTAGAAATACCAAAGTTGGACATTGCCCCACAAATGGGTTAGAAAGCACTGATCTATAATGTTTCAGTTCACTGATTTCATACCAAATTACCAAAACTATTTCAATTTCCCAAAGCATTCTCTAAATATTTTATTAACTGTTTACTGCTCGGCCTTCCATTTCATCTACTCCTCTGTTTGCCTTTTGCAGCTGGCTGTGTTTTTCCTCTCGGCATTTGCACCACCGGAAATATCTTTCTGGGTTTTAAAAATATAAGTGACTCTACTGTCTAAGGATAAACTGAAGTCATGACTGCCATTTTACAGTGTTTGACAGTGTATAGTACGCATATATTGCCAAAATAGGCACGATATCTTCCTACGTCTTGTATGGAAATCTGAGACGTTGCCGTAGCCAAATTTTACCCCTAACTCTCCTTAATGCAGTCTTCATTTTTATCTTCAAGCTATCACTTCTATCAAAACCAACTCAAAATTAATATTAATTCTCGAAATAATATTAGAAAATTCTTGAAATGTTTCTTTCGGGGTCAGCACTATGTCACTATGTCTAGATTAATAAATTCAAATGGACTTTAGTTAGTCAGTTATGTGCGTGATACACGCTTAGGCGATCATGTATCTTTCGATACATGACTGACAAGTGAGATTTTTTCCCACAGTAGGTTGCCATTTCCTTCCCTATAGAAACCGGTGTCTCCTGCTATTTACCCATAGCTGGGGGGAGAAGACAAGGATTCATACCTTTCCCAAAGGTATTAGCACATAAATGAATGTAACGGATTCCACTTGAATTCGAACCCGGCTCTCCGATTCCTCTATCCATGTTGCTATTCCTTACTCCACCAGCCTCCTAGAGTCAGTTATATGACATGGGTGATACAGGCTTAGGCGATCATGTATCTTTCGATACATGACTGACAAAGCAGATTTTTTTTTGTGTTTTTTTTCCCGCAATAGGTTGCTATTCCTTTCTTCGAAAGAAGAAGAAGAAGAAGAAGAAGAAGAAGAAGAAGAAGAAGAAGAAGAAGAAGAAGAAGATGCATACCTTTCCCAAGTAAGTGAATGTAACGGATTCGACTGGAATTCGAACTCGGCTCTCCGGTTCCTAATTCGAGCCGCTATCTATTAGTACTGCAAGCCTTCTTAGTTCGACTTGGCATAATAATAAAAAAAAAAAAAAACATAAAATATGTTTTGCTGAAAATGTTTATACCGAAACCTTAGAAAACGAAGAATACTTCAATGACAATATACATTTCACTGTCTGTAAGTTAAGTTAATCATCGTTAATTATAATCCAATAAAATATCTCCCTTCATCCGGCGGTTAGGAATAATAGGTCGATTTACTTGAGTCATTCATGCGTGATTATTATTATTATCGTATATTCAAATAGAGATCTTTCTATTTGGTAATTAATATGTTGACAGCGCGCAACAAGTAGCAGCCTTTAGTATCATGCTTTTTTTTCCCTCTAAGTACACATCATTTTCGGACTATTCTTGCCGTTGCTAAGAGGCTTTCTCTCTGCGACAGTACCACTGGGCAATCAATAGAAATTCTCATTATCCATTTCTCTATAAGTCACCGTACCAAATGCACCAATGACAACTGGTATGATTGTGACTTTCTTCAACTCGCAAGAGCCTTTGCGAGTTGAATCTTCAATGAAACATAGTTGATTAGTTTCTCTTTTGCCTTTTGCTGTGTCGTCGTATCAAAGAGACGCAATGGATCAATGATTAACCTTCCATAGACTGAGCATAAAATATGGAGATATGATCAAGTAACCAAAATCATCCATTGAAACTTGTGTGAGAGGTGGTATATTCAGTGAGAAAATACATGGTACAACCATAAACCTAGGAAGGTAAACAATTCAGAATTATTATTATTATTATTATTATTGTTGTTGCTGCTGTTGTTGTTTTTGTTGTTTTATTTCCATTGATTTCTGGCGTGTACACATTTCTTTCCGTGTCCCGCCCAGAGACCTAAGGTTAGAAATGACAAAAAAAACAACAAAAAAAAACCCCACATATTTTGCATAGATAAAGCCCTTCGTAAAGTGTGGGCTGTATTTATGAGAACAATTTTTTGTATTTCTTTGAGGCATGGACTTCAAGGAATCCCTTCACTTAGTCTACTGGAATCTTTTCCAACCAATCCTAGGGCTCCAATTACAACAGGGATTGTTGATGTTCCCATGTACCACATTTTATTGTTATTATTATTATTATTATTATTATTATTATTATTATTATTATTATTTCCTTGGCGTTCTGTTGTATACACGTTTACTTCCAAGCAACAACCTAACCTTAAAAATGGCTTCAGGATATTTTCCACTGATCAGTTTTGTAAAAAAAAAAAAAAAACTAAACCCCCAAGATCATATACATTTTACATAGATACTGCTCTTCGTAATGTGTGAACTGTGCTTATGAGTACATTTTTTGTCCTATTTTGTTAAGGTATTGGCCACCAGGAATCGCTTCAACGAGTCTATCAGAACATTTTGCAATCAATGTGAGGTCTCAAGATCCAGTTGAAATTATTGATGTCCTCATGTGACACATCTTTGAGATTTCCAATTCAAGATCCTTGTATTTTAATAGTTTTTGAAGATCTTCAAAAATACAATACAATCTTCAGGGAGTGCCATATCTATAAGAAAGCACATTTTGTTTGGTTTTTGATCGCAATGTCTGGTCGATTAGCATTGATTATTGGTTTGGTTTGGTTTATTTTGTTTTACGGCATATCAACCGCGATGAGTTATTTAATGCCGACAACATTTTTAGGATAGATTCGTATGAATAAAATATGTTTTCTTTGGTTTAGATTGGTTTGGTTTATTCTGTTTTCCGGCATATCAAACTCAATGAGTTATTTAATTTTATTTTTTATTACTGGTAATATTTTGTTTTATCAAAAATCTGTTTCTAGTAATATTTTTCCTTCAAAATTGTATTGCTGGTTATAGTTAACTATTTTCCCATAGCTGGGACCCTAACAGGCTCTATTACCCTGGGTCATGGTGGACCTGAAAACAATAGCAATTAAGAGGTGGTTCCACGCTTCTCAATCCTCCTGATCAGAGGCAGTGCTGCTGGATGTAGTTTAACATCTTACCCAGGACGAGCGTTGATTATTTTGTCTGTGTGTATTGTAAAGTGACATAAAATTGTTACAGATCCTCTCTTTATAATCGGGTCTGAGTGATGTTCATACCAGTTTCTTGCAGTTTATTTTCGTAAAAGTTGCATATTTTCCTGTGCAGAAAATGGCTGATGATTATATTCATTTGATGTTAAGACTGTTCAGCCTGATACGAGATGGTCAATTATTTCTGGATATTTATCATACAATCTACATTTCGCCTTAACACAATTTTTTCTGTATGTGTACTTGGTAATTTCTAGTTAGTAAGCACCGGTCCTATGCAGCAAGAATAAAGCGGTTTCATTATTTAATCCTGCACTACATAACCACAGATAGGTGCGGGGCTTGTCTAGTACGTGCAAAGTATTGGCCATGAAGATGTTTATCTCGCCATCTTTTCTACATTTGGTTCATTTCATTTGCTCTCTTTGTTTATTATTTTTATTGTTTTTATTTCCTTTGATTTCTGGCGTGTACACATTTCTTTCCGGGTTCTGCGAAGAAGCCTAAGGTTAGAAATCGTATCAGGACACTTTCTACTGACAAAAAAAATAAAAAAACAAATAAAAAAACAAACATATTTTACATAGATAAAGCCTTTTGTAAAGTGTGTGCTGTACTTGTGAGAACAATTTTTGTATTTCTTTGAGGCATGAGCTTCCATGAATGTCTTCAATTAGTCTGCTGGAATTTTTTCCAACCAGTCCTAGGGCTCCAACTACAACAGGGATTGTTGATGTTCCCAAGTGCCACATTTTGAAGATTTCTATTTTTAAATCCTTGTATTTTCACAGCTTTATGAATATCTTCAAAGATACATTGCAGTCTGCAGGGACTGCCATATCAATAAGGAGGCACCTTTTTTTGTTTGCGGTCTCTAATAACAATATCTGGGCGGTTGGCTTTGATTGTTCTGTCAGTGTGTATTGTGTAGTCCCATAGAATTGTAACAGGTCCTATCTCCGTAACCGGGTCTGGGTGGTGTTCATACCAATTTCTTTCAGTTTCCTTCCCGTAGAAGTTGCAGATTTTCCAGTGCAGATATTGGCCCACTCTGTTATGCCGGGTTTTATTCTCAGTGGGTGCCAATATCGTCCAACCTTTGTCATTGTTCTTTTTTTTAGTATTTTCAGCTTCAGCCGGTGATTATTATTATTATTATTATTATTATTATTATTATTATTATTATCTCAAGCGGATCTGAAGCTACAAGGTAACCACAAAATTCTTTGCCATTTTCTTTTCACTAGAAAAAAAAGGTATACCTTAAATTTAACATACCGTAATTCCTTAAAGTAATCCCCATCGGCATACAGAATCCTCCTCAAGCTGCGTAATCGCCTGGCGGTAAAAATAGATGTCTTCGATGAAAAGTCTGTGAGTTTGTGTCGCAATTATGCCTCATTTGAGAAGGATTTCCCTTGAAAGTTCTTGTCTATGGAATGGAAAAGGCTGTAGTCTCTTGGTGCAAGTTATTGAGTGTAAGTTGGAAGGCCTATTTTCTCTCAGTCAACACAACGTACAGTTCCCTAGCCATCCATGCCCTTGCATTGTTATTGGGGAACAGTACGCTCTTGAGATTGATTAACCAATGGTTCCATCTGATTCAGTCCTGTTGCATACGTTCCAAATGCTGCGAAAGCATACACGCAGTAATAGTTTAACCCGTTGGTAGGAGCTTGTCCACCAGATACACAGCATGATAGCACGTGTGCGTATAGTTGGTCATGTGGTGTCAGACACAGGGTCCCGTGATGACAACAAGTCTCTGGCACGTGTACAGAACGCGTGGTGAGCATTCGATCAAAAATGGCTACGTTACTGTGCCGAGAAAGCAACCAGAAGCAGGCCGACATTCTTTATTTCTTGTCGGCTTCCAACAGTGTGTGAGGTCATAACTTGCTCAACTTGTATGCTTGCAGATGAAACCGGTCTGTTTCAGCAGAAACCCAGAGGCGTCCGTCAAGCTAATCACATATTTGGCAATTGTCTTCCTTTATAGCTGCATTTATTTTATATATTGTGTGTGCGTATACCTGCAAAATTGTCCATTCGTATAACAGGCGAAATTTTTCCCATCCTACAAAATGTTTAATATCTTAAAAAATAATAATAATTGAGTTTCTTTTATACAGTTATTTGTGTGAGACGCTTAGCCATCTTGATACCATGCGTTGTAGATGTAGAGATATTCTGCCGATCCTACCCTAGAACATCCTACACAGAACTGTCCGTGGCTAAAGCAACGGGAAGTTAGGTTAAGACCAACAGCCACCAGTGATTGTCATCGGGCCTTATTAATAGCTATGCCGAAACACATTGTAACTGGGAACTGAAGCCTTTTAAATTCAGTTGTTGAATCTGATGGAATAAGGAGCATTCTTGGAAGAAAAATCAGTTCTCCTTTTGCTGTACTAGTTAATATGACAGCTTCTCCGACGTGAGGTTTTATGCTATTGACACAGAGCTGTGTTCTATTATATAAACTTGGAGCATAAAAATTTTAGTCTTAACTTGTATGTCGACATACCAGACAATTCTAAGAAATTCAAAAATTCTGTAGAGCATTTCGCATCTTGTTCATCAACCAAAGTTAACTCCACAGAATAGAAAGTTTTTTTTTTCCTTATTGACAAGTTGTTGACATACACCAAAGTGTTTTTAGGTGTTAGAATTGCTCTCAGTTAGCCATTCATGATTCCCATAGTTTTCCGCTATATTTGGGTACACATTAGTCATCAGTTCTTCAACATAAGAAACAATTAATGCTAATCCTGGGGTAATAACAATGTTGCCATTGTCGCTCTTAGCGATCTTGCCACCTCCTATTCTCAGCAGTAGAGATACAAATTCAACAGCCATTGGGTCTCTATTAAGATAGACACTCATGTTAATATTTAACGTCAATATATTGATGACCTTCCACAAATATGATAATTTAATGCAAGCGTTGAATTCGTCAGCGGGGTTTCCACGTGGAACCACTGGAAGTGTTTGTCGGAAGTTACCTGATAATAAAAGCGTAATATCCACCCATCAATATATCACATCTCTTCAGATCACGCAAAGTTTTATTTAGAGCTGCAAATGCTTTATTATGTGCCATTGTACATTCATCCATACAATCAGTTAACAATTTTGTAAAACCTTTGAGTAATCTGATCCACTGTGTATTTGACAAACTGGATAATAGTCAATGGTTAAGGACATTGGTAATTAAATGACAGACGTGCTGTGCTACCGCCAGGAAGTAGAGTGTCTGCAATACCAGAGGAAACTACGGCACAGCTAATTTGCCTTCTGATCTCATTTTGGCAATAATCAACTTAGTAGCTGGTTCATCAATGAATATCAGACCACCTTTCTGTTTTTTACAGAATCAAGTACGCATGATACACGTGTCTTTGATCATTTATTTTTGAGGCGGGAGAGACCATCATGAGAAAATTCTTCTTGCCTGATTTGACTGATAATCATTTCACGTATCCATGCATTATTGACAGGATGTGTAGAAGTTCGATCTGGTGCGCCTAAGTTCGTAAGAATTTTGCCATTAATATGAGAAATGATATCCTCGATATCAACCATATTGAAGATGACATAGGAAAACTGTTTATCGACTCCAGGATATTTGTTGCGATCATGTAGAAGAAAAGGATTGCATAAGGATTCTTTGAGTGCATCCCAAAGTAGTTTGGGATCTGAAAATGTACATGTATTCAACATGATGGCAAACAAATGTCTCAGTTTACTTGGCGATGCCGATATCCTGTAATGTAGTATTCTAGTGGTTATCATCCTCAAGGAGTCCATGGATAATACATGCATTCCTGAACGTGTTCTGCACTTGGCCATTGACACTTTTCAGGTCATTAAAGTTCTGTGGTCCTCTAGAACAATGTAGAAGAAGTCTCAAAGAAAAGCATTCAAACTGATTTCGATGCGCTATGTTTGTCTCAATTTCTTCAGCTGTCTACAAGGCATGCCGAAGCTGTATTGTGATGCGATTAGCCTCATGCCATTCCTGTGAATGTTCAGCTTTCTCCATGTCCCGTCGGTGCCGTTCTCTGGAACGGTTGGCATCCGCTGTTTCTATGACTGTTCATCTGTCTCCCTGGCCGGTCGAGGACGTGCCCTAACGCTGTTGGCATACGCTGTTATCTCTAAATGTTCAGCGGTCTCCATAGCCTGTCGGTGACGTTACTTAACGCCGTTGGCATCCCGCTGTTTCTGTGACTGTTCATCTGTCTCCATGTCCGGTCGAGGACGCCCCTAACGCTGTTGGCATACGCTGTTATCTCTAAATGTTCAGCGGTCTCCATAGCCGGTCGGTGACGTTACTTAACGCCGTTGGCATCCCGCTGTTTCTGTGACTGTTCATCTGTCTCCATGTCCGGTCGAGGACGTGCCCTAACGCTGTTGGCATACGCTGTTATCTCTAAATGTTCAGCGGTCTCCATAGCCGGTCGGTGACGTTACTTAACGCCGTTGGTATCCCGCTATTTCTGTGACTGCTCAACTGTCTCAATGGTCGGTTGGGGACGTGCCCTAACGCCGTGGGTATCCCGATGTTCCTCTAAATGTTCAGCTGTCTCCATAGCCGGTCGGTGACGTTACTTAATGCCGTTGGCATCCCGCTGTTTCTGTCACTGTTCATCTGTCTCCATGGACGAATGAGGACGTGCCCTAACACCGTTGGCATCCCGATGTTACTCTGACTTTTCAGCTGCCTTCATGGCCGGTCGTTGACGCGCCCTAACAGGGTTGGAATCACGCTATTTCTATGACTGTTCATCTGTCTCCATGGCCGGTCGAGGACGTGCCCTAACGCTGTTGGCATACGCTGTTATCTCTAAATGTTCAGCTGTCTCCATAGCCGGCCGGTGACGTTACTTAACGCCGTTGGCATCCTGCCGTTCCTATAATTGTTCAGCTGTATCCTTGTCTCATCGGTGAATTGTTCTGAAACTTTCAGCATCCTGCCAATCCTGTGAAAGTGCGAAAAACTTTTCTTGATCTTACTCATTACTTTCGTTTTGAAATTTTCTTTTTTGTCCAATTTTCCTGTGGTTATAACGGCCAAGAGAGGACTTTTGGGGAAGCATAGTGTTAATTTGTAATTTAAGGGTATATAGAATGTTTGGTAATTTTCTGTTTTTGGTAATTTCCTGAAAGAGAACAATATATGGAAAAATTATAGAAATAAAAAATCTAGAAATCTGAAAGAAATCGAAACATGTGTGAGAATGTCCTAAAAATCTTTGACGTGTAACAACGAAAAATACGGTATGTTGATGCAATCGCTTTAAAATTGCTATAGTTATTGCTTTGAATTTAAGAATAAAAATAAAGCAAATAAACCTGAAATAAGAGAAATGTTTGCAATATGCTGAAACTGAGTAATGTCTGGAAAGTTTTAAATTTGATAAAAATCTAGAAATTTTATCAAAAATAGAATTTGAAAAAAAGTACATCAATTATAATGATTGCAGTAATCCAAAATTTGTGAAAAGGTGTAAAACATGAAAACTAAACAATAAAAAATATACAATTTTTGTGATGTGTAATAATGAAAAAAAAGATATTTCTTAACTGAATATTTTTATTTGAAAGTTATTGCTTTGAATTTAAAAGTGGAAATATGAAAGCAAATTGTATTGACAAAAGTGTAAGCTTTAAGAATCCTTTTATCAACTGTGAATACAAATTTCGCATATATTGTCCTTTAATATTCCCAGTAAGAAATAGCTCTCCCAACGAGGAGCATACAAAACAAGGGGAGACCACTCTTGATTATTCATAACACAAATCATTTTTGGAAAAAAATAAATTAAAAAAATGTAAAAATTAATATTAATTTTTTTCCACTTAGTGAAGAATTTAGTTTTGAATGAAAAAAATCAACAAACATATATATTTGTTTATATTTTTTTTGTCAGATTCATGTTTTTTTAGTCGATAAGAAAATAATGAAGATATAAGCGTTGTTTGCGAAGAATTTAGTTCTGAATTTTAAAAAATCAAGAAACCTATGTCTGTTTATATTTTTTGTCAGATCAGAAGGGGAAGTGAAGCGTTGTTAGATATGAAGTTAATTATTTGTTTCGGAAGCTTGGAAATAAATTTACATTTTTTAAGTATTTTTTTTTTCTGATGTCGATAAAAATTCAATAAAAAACAAAAAAAAGAAGATTATTTTATTTACATTTTACTTATGTAGTCATTAATTTGTACCCACCCTTCAATAATTAATGTTCGCTGGACTGACAGACTAAAATCGGTTTTCCGATTTATATTATAGATAACAATAATAATAATTACAAACATACAACGATGACCGTATAGCTGGCCATTCCTACTCGAGGATACCAGTCTACTAAGGCGCCGAGTCTGTATCTATTGCAAGGCGCATTTGTGTTTATTCAACACGCACAAAGCCCACCTGTGGTTCATACTGCAACTATGCTGAGCAGAACGAGGCGGGAAGCCACTAGCATGCAAGGGGTTACAGAGAATTGGAGCAAGAGCAAAGAGGAGTGATAGACGAAAGGATGAAGAGGAGGATAGGGGATAGATCAAGGCATCTGGAGACGTCGATTGATATTACATTTGAATAGTTGGAGATTATAACTATCAGGGAAAATTAGTTAGTTTCTGGGAAAGAGCGTGTTATCTACAATTTGAACAAGGCCAGCACGTTCAAACTCTCGGTCACGATGACTTGTCACTTCGTGCTAGTACAGCTATCGAAGGTTCCTCAAGGGTTCCGTCTACCCAATTTCACTCACAGATAGGTATCGGTGAGCACTATTTTGTGTCTGGTTTTCAGACAAACAAATCGACCATGGTGAGATTCGAACCCGGGTCTTATGTTCAGAATGCGAACATTTTAAACTCTCGGCTACGTTCCCCCGTCACATCCGTGGTTAGATCGCAACAATAAAACAAAATAGATATTTTTTTTTAGTATGACATATGCTATGACTAATTGTAGTTGTTTTAATTTACCAACAAATGACGGCAAATGTAACATAGAAATTACCGAAAGCGCGGGTGGTGCAATTGTGGTGTAATTTATGGAAATTAGAAATCAGAGAACATAGTTAGAATTCCAGCCGTGTTCGTTTTCGCAAATACACATGGGAAAGATACGAATCTATCTCCTCCACCTCGCTATGGGTTAAATAGTTAGACACATATCTAGAAAAATCGTTGTTATTCATAAGAAATTATTAACGCAATGTAAACTCGGAAAACCAATGAAAGTTTCTTGCAACACGAAATATGTTTTGGCTGTAAATAAACCTCAAAGGGTTGATAACCTGTAAAATATAAATAAATCGAGCAGACAATCAACTGTGCATAGAAAGAGCGAATGCTGTTTTTCAGGGTTTGGAAAAGTATTAAGGGAAACAGAGGGTCGTCAGACGCATAGGAAATTGTACTGGAGTGCAATGTAATGTTTAATCTCCAACGTGTCACCGAATACTCGACAATCACGTCAAGAGCGGAGAAAAGTAAAACGACAAAAACATGGTTCCACCTACGATTGCCGTGAATACAATGGATAGATGACGACATCGACGAATTTTAAGAATAATAGACTCTACAATGAAACTGAAACTCGGAATAAAGAAGAAAAGGTTGAAATTTAACTATTTGTAATACCAAAGGTTTAATACAGTGTAATGGATATCAGTTCAGTATTGAGAAATCGGAGAGCCGAGTACGAATTCACTTACACTCATATACCCTTGGGAAAGATATCAATCCATCTCTCCTCCCCAACTATGGGTTGAATATCTAGCAGGATATATTAGGCCCTGTCCAGGGCATTTTTCCGTTTACCCATCTCTGTTTTTTTTTTACCTGTGCGCAGATTGTCCAGCATGCATTGTAGAATACGAGTTTCGTTTGTCGTTGGCAACTTTCTGGAGGGGAAGTTTGCAATGAAAAGAAAGAGACATGATCTCCCGAGCGTGAAGCACTTAACAGACTGATTAAAAAAAGACAAAAAAATATGACAATATAATTCTAAACTGCACTGGAATAACACGGGATATCTACCAAAAAATAAGCAAATTATTACGTGATAT
Organism: Acanthosepion pharaonis; assembly: GCA_903632075.3. Classification (NCBI taxonomy): domain Eukaryota; kingdom Metazoa; phylum Mollusca; class Cephalopoda; order Sepiida; family Sepiidae; genus Acanthosepion; species Acanthosepion pharaonis. Next base: position 1,074,103 of record CAHIKZ030000979.1, on the reverse strand, counting down.
TCAATAGCGTTAGAATAAAATTAAAAGGAGCTAGAATGTGGCTATGAATACTGGATAATTTACAGGTGGTCCGAAGGTCTTGTCATCCTTACATAATATAATTTTATATTTGAACGCTCTCTGGGGTATCATCACGGAGTGAATTTCACATGAGTGATACCAAGAACGATGCCAATAATGACTGAAGGATCCCGTTTGGAATGTCTTTGCAACAACCAACAAAGCACAACTTCATAAAATATCACACCAGACATTACACCCCATTATTTTGTGCCCCGAAAAGGGACGGTGATCAGACATTCTCGATGTGTGGCAGCTTTCAAGGAAAGTGAATAAACTGAATCCATCACATGTGATTTGTTTCGAGAGCAGCGGCCATGTTTATTTTGTTAGTGCTGCCGGATTTACTATTGAGACAGGAGTAAATGGGAGTTCCATCTGCATAGATGCCTACTTGGGAACTGATGACACCAGGAAGATTATTGATGAAGATCAGAAACAGTATAGGACCCAAAATGGATGCTCTTTGTTAACACTATCTCCCAATGCCTTTTCTCCATTGATCATAGGAAGTGAATGGTTCAGGTAATGATCGTATTAGACGTTTTGTTATAAAACAAATTAGGAATTCATTGATTGGGTAGCCTTAAATTTATAAAAATATTCTCGTTAAACATTTTCTCATGAAAACATTTTCTCAGAAAATATTTCTAAAGGATGTTATCGCTCTTTCCTGTGCTAATGAGGTTTTCCATCCCCGCATTTTGTTTGAAGTGGTATGGAATGTCAACATATTGATTATGTCATTATTTTCTCTTTGAGTTACATGAGATATACATTTTAATTGTTGGCGAAAGTCCTTGGTACAATACTTTGTGATTATGTAGAGTCAGCCCACGTCGCTTAAAGCGGTATGACCCTCTCTAAGATTCATATGTTTCACTTAGTCAAATACATTTTTAAACATTAATCCAGGAAGGGCGTCGTATACATTATAATGATTTAGATATTTCTGAACGGGTTTGACACTTTGCATGGCATCCATATGAGTCGGGATCTGGTGAAGAAATCTAAAATCAGGAAAGAAAAGGCAGAAGTTAATTAACAGGAAATATCTGGACAAGTACGACAAAGACAAATAAAGAGGCATTTCATGAGTTAATATTACAGAGATCAAAAAAAAGAGGAAGCTGTGGAGAGCCATGATCGCAGACAGGTTAAAAAAAAGTTATATAAGTAGAGCTGGATAAATAAAATTAGGTACTTCCACGAGATCGCTAAAAAAAATCAGCATACCGTGATGAAAACATGCTTCAAACGTAATGAAAAGATCGTTGTTAATCATCAAAATGTTTATGTTATTATTAAGAGTAAGTACCAAAGTATTTTTTTTTGTTTTTTGATTATTTTATTAAATTATTTACTTCTCTTTAGAACATTCAAAATTTTTTATTAAGAACTTTTTTTTCTTGCGTCGGTGGGTGTACTAACTTTTAGCATAGCAAATTTTCACCTCTTTTTTTTTTCTTTGGCGGGTACAGACACATTAATTATAAATTCTTCCAAAAATCAAATAATTCTCGGAGTTTAATTAAATTTTCAGGACCTACTCTAAATAAAAGAAATTATTTAAAAAATGTTTTTATTAGAAAATCTTGGTAAAAAGATTAATTATAAATTATATATATATAATTATAAATTCTTCCAAAAATCAAATAATTCTCGGAGTTTAATGAAATTTTCAGGACCTACTCTAAATAAATGAAATTTTTAATTTTTTTTTATTAGAAAATCTTGGTAAAAATATTTTTTACGCCTGTTTACCCCCTTATTTAATTTTATGAAAGCTTGTGAAATTTATCGAGATAATCTGTAGAGAATAATTTAGTTATAAGCAGAATTCTTGGAAGAATTTAAATCACCGATTTTATTTTGCAAAATCAGACCCGGTCTTACCGAAAATCTATTCTGTCTCGAAAAAAAAAACCCAAAAACGCAATAAAACTAAGATAGTATTTAATTGGAGAAACTTATAATCGCTTTCATGAATACTCTATATTAAAGTAGGTACCTCTACGAAATGTAAACAAACAGAGCATAGCATGATGAAAAAGACGCCGAACTTGACGAAAACAAAATTTTATCGTCTAAGGTTCATTAAGAGGAAAGATGAAATTATTTTCGGGGTATTTTTTTTACATTTTTTAATCGTTCCTAGCACGTCTGAAATTTTCGTTAAAAATATTGTTTTTCTTTGTCAAAAAAATGGACAGATAATCCATCATTTTCAATCATTTTTTCCATTTTATAAAAAAGATGAAAATTTGACTTTGATATTCTTTTAAAAATCAATTATCATTTTTTCAAAACTTATTTTAATAAAATCAGAAACTATAATGTTTATTTAAAATATTTTGAACCAAGCTTAAATTAGCTTCTGCGCCGAAAAAATGTAATTTGAAAATAAAACAAAGCAAGTCATAAACTTTCGCGTCGTTTGACAAGTGGCGAAAAACATTTTCATGACATTTAGATAACTTACGGGAGGATAATTCTTTCTACGGATGGAAGGAAGTGAAATTATTTAGATTTAAGTGAACAAATTATTTACCTGATTACTTTTAAGGAAAACTTTCAGCGCTCGAATTTTTCATTTTGTTTTTTTTTGTACTTAGCTTTCATCTTTACGTTTACGATGCTTTATGGAAAATATAAAGAAATTCAAAAATAAGACTGTTAAGAGTGAGATTAAATTTCATAATAAAAAGGTATCTAATGAATTTATAGGTACCTTTCTTATGAAATTTTATCAGAAGTGTACATAAAATACTATAATTTTATGTACATTTATTACATTTAACTGTGTTATTTGTATTTCCATTCATTTTTATTATTAATTTTGATATTTCATTTAAGGAAAAATGTCAGAACTGAGATTAATATAAAAATAAGATCATATAAATTAAAGTTTAGCAATAGGTAAATTTCATAAGATGATACTGATACTTGTAGGTACCCTTCTCAGTTGAAATTGAAAAATCAAATTAACTTCTTCATACGTGTTTCGCAAAAGTAAAGGCCTTAACAGCGGAGAACAATGCTGAACTCAAATAATGCAACTAAATTGTATTCTGGTTGGTCTTCCGTACTTTATAATTAACGCCCAATTATAAGCACAAAAATTATATTTTTTAATTACTGCGGATCTTCTGATTGGTCCAAACGATACAATTTTCAAAGCGCTAGACAATGACAATCTCATATGGACACTTTGAAAGGTTGATGTTACTTTTAACTAATGTTATAATATTTTTTTAAAACTTAATGTAAAAATCTATTATAATTAAAGAAATAACAAATAATTGTATTAAAAATTCAATTTTTATTCAAAAAATTTTTTGCTTTCAGAAAATATTGTCCATATTCATAAAAACAACTAAAAACAAATAAAAGCATTTGAAATTAAATATATTTGTTTTATTGAGTTTTTTATGTTACAATTTAGAACTGATTTTCAGGTACCGTGGAGCCAATTAAAAAAAAACAAAAAAAAACATGATTTTCATTCTTCAAAGCCTTGTATTTTAACTATTGTAATCACTAAGGTTGATGAGCTCGAAATTCTAGAGTTTTTCATAAAATTAGTTATGGGGGTGTTAATAAATATAAAAAAAATTCTGCCATGACTTTAATAAAAAAAACAAACATTTATAATAATTTCGATCATCTGTGAATAGTTTCTGAAAGTTTCATTTACATCTGACAATTATTTTTATTTTTACAAGATTTTCCAAATTAATGTGTGTAATACATAAAAAAACGTACTAAAAATTATCTATGTTATTTACTAGCCCCTGTTGGTACAAAAAGAAACAAGGTTTTTTTAATCAAAATTTAGAGTGTTCTAAAAAGTAGGAAAAATTTTAAAAAATAATTTTAAAAAATTTGGTCTTTCCTCTTCATAAAAACATAAGCATTTAGACGATAAAATTTTGTTTTCATAAAGTTTGGCGCCATTTTTATCAGACTATGCTCTTTTTTTTTAGCGATTTCCTGGAGGTACCTATATTAAAGACAATATTGTCTGAAGAAAAAAAACAATGAAAAATTAATTTTTACAAGATTTGTATCCATAAGTAAAAAGCATTTACAATAATATATATAAACTTTTAGAATCTTTTAAAGTTCAATTTCAATGAGATCATTTTTAGGGAATATCGTTAACAAGTAAACCTATATTTACTAATAATATATTTTGAAGCTTATTACAATCTGAAGAACCTGACTATTTTTAAAAGAATTTCGATTTGTTTTTATATATGTATATAGATGCAGAATTTCTGAAATATGGATGTACAAATCGATAAATCTATTAATAAAAACTCACGTGTTTTAAGGGTTGTCTCCTCTTAAGAGAAAAACAAAACAAAATCCTAAAGAAAATTGTGGTCTGCAACACCATAGTTAATTGTTAATAAATGGATTAGCACGCCAGAAAAACAACACGTGATTAGGAAATGATTGTATACAACATTTTATGCTATAAGTAAATATTATTGTTTAACTTCACTCTAAATTTGCTAATTTTCTTCAAATAACGTTTCAGAAATATATATCTTATTTTTGCAAGATTCTTAAAACGGAAAAATAAGTTTTGTTTACAAATGTCTAAAAAATGGTTGACGTGATCGATTTTACTGAAAAAAAAAATGCAACTCCATTCCAATCAATATAATTTTTGTCTGAAATGCACAAATGTATTTTGCTTACCGGGTATAGTAAATTTAATCCTTGAGTGAAAGCTTGGCGAATTTTTTTTATCTATTTTTGAAAATTCGTTTTAAACTTTACGTATACCGAATTCGTGGAGATACCTATATAAAATTATTCTTTGCTTCGCATTCGTTTATTGGATTGAATAATATTTCCTTCGCATTAGTCACAGAAGTCCTCAAGTTTTCACATCATCCGGGCGACTTGAGATCATGTCTAATTTCATCAACTTAATAGACATCTGGAGTGGGTACTGTATCAAAATTATTATAAGAACGGATTGAGTGAAGTCTGTGTTTTCATTGCCAGTCGAGGTAGAAGGAAACGATGTAAAGAAAAAAAAAAGGAGGGAAGGATTTTCTCTTAAACTTAAAATTAATTGCTGAGGTTGGATGGCAAATGAGGCGAAAAAATACGTGTAAAACCTTCACCAAGAATATTAGGAGTTTGTTGCAGGAAATGTAGAAGTCATAAAAAGAGAATCTTGGAATAGTGAATAGACGCTGATATCATCTACAAAATCTTCGTCGATTCAATATCCTCGCTTGAATTCTGATATTGGCAAAATAGTATGTAATAATTTAAAAACGATCCACCTCGATGGCTTCCCAAGGAGGCTCGGTGGAGTGAGGAGGCACGGTGGAGTTATGGCTAGCGGCTTGGATTGAGGAATCGGAGAGCCGAGTTCGAATTCCAGTCGAATGCATTACATTCACTTACGTGCTACTGCCCTTGGAGAAGGTATGAATCCTCTTCTTCTCCCTCCGGCTATGGGTAAATAGCAGGACAGACTGGGATCTATAGCCTTGGGTGGCAACTGGCCTAGAAGAAAGGAGAAACTCTGAATTCAAACCCTGCGGAGTGTCGTTTGGGGACCTTGTGGCACTTAGTGCACAAGGTCTCTATATTCGTCCCTTCAAAAAGTGTGGATGGTCCTGCACGAAGCCTTCACCACTATAATCAAATCTCATGTGCTATACATGCGGGTTGGGGACCGCTTGTGAATTCCGAATTCCCATGAAACTCAAATCTCATGTGCTATACATGCGGGTTGGGGACCGCTTGTGAATTCCAAATTCCCATGAAACTCCAATATTGGAGCTGGCTCAAACCACCCCGAGAGAATGCCGTTACAAGAACAAGAACAAGAGAGAGAGAGAGAGATAGCTTCCCAATATCCATAGAAATTTATTGATCTATCGTATTTAATTCATTATTATAATACAACTGTATTCTATCGATCAGCAGAGCAATTGTATTATGTTTCTAAATAATAGATTGATTGCTTCCTCCATTAAAATCGCGTTATTAGTGTGCTTTGAAGGACTTCAATGTATGTGATATAACAGTTAACAAACACTAAATCATAAGGTACGCTCGAATAGCAAAATATACCTTGGAAAAATCAAAATCTGCAGAGCAATTCTATTATGTTTCTAAATAATACATTGATTGCTTTCTCTATTAAAATCGCGTTATTACTTAGTGTGCTTTGAAGGACTTGAATATAGTATATACCTTGGTAAAAACCGGAAGAACTCGTTAGAAAGGGTCAAGTGTATTGAACTGCTATGTAATATCAGTTCTCTTCTATGGCAATGGTTGCTAGGAGTCTACTCGCGGATGAAGAAAAGACTTTAAGCAAGGATAACGTTGTTCAAAAGAAAGATTATGAGAATGTCATGAAGAGGATATGTGAGTGAGGAGAAATTTCTAAGCCAAACGGAAATAAGTAGGAAGCTTATACTTAGAATAAAAAAAATTGAGATTTCTCGAACAGAGAATGAAGAGAGTAGGCACAAGACATATTGAAAGCGAGGCGCTGCAGAGAGAAACAAAAAGATCTCTATTAACAAGCTTGTGTAGGGAGACCGCAGTTCTTTTCCCTTGGGTTCAGCTCATGTGAGTTTGGCCCCTTTAGAGAGGAGTACTCTTCTGCTTCTTTTTAGTTCTTGCTTCCGTTTTTTGAGGAACGGTCTCTTTACCTTCCTGAACACCAGGGGGCGTCCACACACGTAGAAATTGGTCAACGTGTGCACGGCCTAGCGAAAGAAAAATATAATTTCTATTCATTTATCTGCGGACGATCAAGGGCCATAAAGTTGATATGTTATTTCTTTGTTCTCGTTCTTTAACCTCCTTGTTCCTTTGGGACAATATGAACAATCATTTGTTTGGGGGCACGTGTAAATCTTTTTAATATATGTATGTAAGTTGTTTGCCTTTTTAAATGTTTTGTTTGTTACCGTCGCGTATCTCATCTTTCTTTGTTCGCATTCAGTGTTAGTGTATCAATGGCTACGCTAATACTAATATTAGTATCAGTGTGCTACTGGAAGGCTAAAACACATTATACTTCCTAACGCTAAATAGCCGATAAGCTATGACTGGCTGATAAATATTACTAATACTTGTGTCAATGGATGGCAAAGACAGATTGGGATGAATAGTGAAAAGACAACTCCTACTCAGACTTGCAAAGAATAGTTTGTTATGCATATTCATTATCGTCCAAATTCTGGAGAAAGCCTATTACAAAATCCCTCAATGTCTAATGAATTCCCTTCGCTATCATGAACTTAGAAATGTTATTAATCTATCATCTCTACCCACTAGTAATGTCTGACTATTAGGGCGAACCGTTTTTTTTACCCTTAGGTAGCAGCCAGTCTTAGAAGGAAAAACAACCGTGAAGTTAGCAACGGAAAACTATTCTACTCTCTCAAGTAGCCATGGCAATTCACATGGCAATACAGAATTACGGACAGCCATGACTAACAACTTCTGGAAAGGACATGACATTAATAAATAAATTAATCGACTCAAAGGAAGTTGTGGATAATGTAAGCTTTGGTTTACATCGATATGGAAAATTCTGTTTCATAAATCACATATGTAATGTTAGAAAGGATTTACTTTGTTGAGAGAAAATATTCGAAAATGATTCATTGATAACGCGAAATGTGAACATCAAGAAATCGTCCCTTTTAAATATGGAACAAATTTCCAATTTTACGCTGACTTAAAACAGTTAAGATTTCCTTACAGATCAATTCAAAGCAATATTGATTTCACTAGAGTGGAATTTCTCTTTGATCCTGAGACTGTCTTGAAACTGTGTTTGGGCAACTATTAGCAAGTCACTATTTTTATTAATTATTTAATTCACTGGTAGGATACATTATTGTTGTGGATTCCGAGATGAAATTCGCTCTCCAATGAATGACAAACGCAGGAATGAAATATAACAAATAAATGTATTTACACAATAATACAATTGGTAATACGGTTAGTAGATCCAAAAACGTGGTTAGTAGCAATAATAATATATATACATAGTCTGGTAAATCCATTCTCGAAGCATGTCTTCCTTAGAGTCTACATGCTCGTAACTGTGACTCCTACAAAGCGGTTACCTCACACTATTACTCTACCTCCAAATCATAATCTCAATCTCTCTACACTGGCTGACTCTGGGTCTTTAACGGTAGCAGTACGAGTACATACTGGACGAGTCCACTTGTATGAAAAAGGGGTGGACCCCATAATAATTATAAATTTGAATTTGGTTTGAAAGGAACTTGTTTGGGATTTTTTTTCTTTTCGAAAGAGGTGTCAGGGTCGCGTATAGGTTTCTTATTTTGATAGAACAGATTGTCGTATTTCCACACACAAATCATTGCCAGCATTCCGATGTAATATTTCTTGTTATGACCTTCAAGATAGCTATCAGAGGTCACTTCTGGCAGAACTGTGTCATTTTTGCCTGTTAAAAATACAAAGTAAAGTCGTAGATTTCACAAAGAGGCTTCTACTTTTATTAATTGGCCTTGTCAATCTCCGCCATATTGAAGTTTGTACAAATGCATTTGTTCTCTGCGGTAATGAAGATTTCTTCCGTTTCTCTTTTCAACTGATTTCAACGGAAAAAATGTTCATGATATTGAGAAGTACATCTTCTAGTCTTGATTGGGAGCTAGTTTAAGAGAAAGGGCAATTCTGAGTGAATACCGTGGAAAAGGCTATAGGAGATTATTCCTCTATTTTTTTTCTCGAAACGGTTTGACAAATTTGCCAATTAAGAGGAAATAGAATAAATGATGGACGGTGTGGGGTTAATTCTCGACATACTGAAGAATCCTGCCTTCCAAACAGTCATCCCCTACCAACCCACACAGGCACACACACACACAATGTAGAATTGCGTACAAAATTGCCCATTTCAGGTTTTTGTTGTAAAACTTAGAAAAAATAACAATTAAACAGCTTTTAAGCTGTTCGCAATAACTTCAACCTTCTCCATTAATTTATGTTATGATCTTGATTGCTTCATATCAAGTCTTCTTCTTCTACTACTACTGCTACTTCTACTACTACTTCTAACTACTCTTACTTCTACTACTACTTCTTCTACTACTACTGCTACTTCTTCTTCTTCTACTACTACTACTACTTCTTCTAACTACTACTACTTCTACTACTACTCCTTCTTCCTCTTCCACTTCTTCTTTTTCTTCTTCTTCTCCTATTTCTACTACTACTACTTCTTACTACTACTACTACTTCTACTACTACTGCTGCTACTACTACTCCTTCTTCTTCCTCCTCTTCTTCTCATCATTATTATTATTATTATTAATAATCGATATTACAGAGCGACAGCAAAATGGTCCTGGTGTACAAATAAGCAAAGCCAACATGTGATTTCAACTCGTATGTTTTAGGGGAGTTTGTGATATATTCTGTCTTACGGTTCAATAGAGACCTACCTCGTTAGCTGCATTCTCGAGTGAATGCAACAAGGATTCCGCATCCTTGATACATTGAGAAATTAATGCAAGATCCTCCGCAAAGTCAATGTCAGTCAGGTATTGTGGAGAGTACCAACTATGGCGAATTGTAATCGTTTTGTTTGAGCTTAAGAGAGATTGGTATCAGTTCTCCATAAATTGTTTTAAACTCTGCATGGGATCTGCAATTGATTTTCTGGATTTTTCGAAGAAGATTTGTATATGTTCCATCCAGTGATATTTCAAGATGAGCAGATAATCTCTAAGTTTCTGATCTATACAGTAGAATATATTCTATCTTACTCATGTTGCAATAGAGACCTATTTGTTTCATGGCTTGCTCAAGTGATTGCAGCATTGATTCTGTATTGTTTATAGATTGCAAAATTAATGCAAGATCATTGATCAGTCAAGTATTGTGGAGGGTACCGTTGTTCAGTCAAGTATTGCGGAGGGTACCGTCGGTCAGTCAAGTATTGTGGAGGGTACCGTCGGTCAGTCCAATGTTGTAGAGGGTACCGTCGGTCAGTCAAGTATTGTGGAGGGTACCGTCGGTCAGTCCAATGTTGAGGAGGGTAGCGTCGGGTCAGTCAAGTATTGTGGAGGGTACCGTCGGTCAGTCCAATGTTGTGGATGGTACCGTCAGTCAGTCAAGTATTGGGGAGGGTACCGTCGGTCAGTCCAATGTTGTGGAGGGTACCGTCGGTCAGTCAAGTATTGTGGAGGGTACCGTCGGTCAGTCAAGTATTGTGGAGGGTACCGTCGGTCAGTCCAATGTTGTGGAGGGTACCGTCGGTCAGTCAAGTATTGGGAGGGTACCGTCGGTCAGTCAAGTATTGTGGCGGGTACCGTCGGTCTGTCCAATGTTGTGGAGGGTACCGTCGGTCAGTCAAGTATTGTGGAGGGTACCGTCGGTCAGTCGAATGTTGTGGAGGGTACTGTCGGTCAGTCAAGTATTGTGGAGGGTACCGTCGGTCAGTCCAATGTTGTGGAGGGTACTGTCGGTCAGTCAAGTATTGTGGAGGGTACCCTCGGTCAGTCAAGTATTGTGGAGGGTACCGTCAGTCAGTCGAATGTTGTGGAGGGTACCGTCGGTCAGTCGAATGTTGTGGAGGGTACCATCGGTCAGTCAAAGTATTGTGGAGGGTACCGTCGGTCAGTCAAATGTTGTGGAGGGTACCGTCGGTCAGTCAAGTATTGTGGAGGGTACCGTCGGTCAGTCAAGTATTGTGGAGGGTACCGTCGGTCAGTCCAATGTTGTGGAGGGTACCGTCGGTCAGTCAAGTATTGTGGAATGTACCGTCGGTCAGTCCAATGTTGTGGAGGGTACCGTCGGTCAGTCAAATATTGTGGAGGGTACCGATTACTCCATTAGAGCCATGTTATGGCTGTGAGGACGTGACTAAAATTAATGTCCAGTGACTTCCGTAATGTGCATATCAATATCATTACTGATAATTCCAAGTGTTCTTTCAACTAATGGAATAACGGCTGTTGTCAAATGCAACATTCTTGCAATATATTTTGATAGATCATAGACTATTATTGATAATTCTAATAGTAATGTTAGGCGTTTCTTTGTTTGCAAACATTCGGGATGCATTTACTTAACAACCAGTGTTACTGTCGGTTGAAAACTGATAAAAAATTTCAATTAAAGAATTTGTCAGTAAAATAAGTTTCCCAATTCCGCAAACTGTTTTCACACTTCCTAGTATTGATGGGCGTTTCCTCTTTTTTATAAGCTTTTATTTTCAACATTGTTAATTTCTCTTGGCGTTACATGTGTTTTCGATTTTAGATGTTGATGCTGTTGAAAGTCCTGAAGTGATGTGGTTTCTGGTAATTGATACAGTTCCTTGTGTGTGATTCTGGAGCGCCAATCTACGTGATTTGAATACGGATGGTACTCGCTAAAACATAGAGGTCCCATTTTCGCAGATTCCTTTGTAATTACGAATCAAGGAAAGCGGATTAATAAAGTTGAGAGTTTTGAAGCTTCTGGACAGGCTAGGCACGATGCCTGACACCCTTTCAAATGTCTCGATCTCGCGAGGTTATTTAAGAACTTAACTCGAGGTTTTAGGTGGATGTTTTGGTTTCGAAGCAACTAGCGGTATTGGGAGAAGCTACCCTGAACACAGTTCTATTTCTTTATCAATTATGCTAAATTTCTTATAAGTGATTCATACGCCAATGTATTTTTAATGTCTACAAATTTCACATCTAGATTTTCGTATGAATGATTTTGGGTAGGTGTCATCAGTACATTTATTCCAATCCTAGATAACAGTTTATGTTTGGAAAGGTTTGTCATGAGTCCGATTTGAAAGGTGTATTTACGCCTGTATCCAAATATCTGCGTAAGAATAGTGTATATCTGTTATGGAGTGGTTTCACAGTGGAGGCTTGTATTTGTACTAAGTCGGTCCTAAAATAGGTTCGACGTTCAAAACGTTAGGAACTTGTTATAATAGGTAATGACGCAGAGAAATCTAGTTGTGGTCGCTCATACTTTAGTATCCGACTAACGGTCGTCCGGCATCGACTGACTGACCCACTGACTCCCTCCCTCGTTACTCTTACTACTCCTACTTATTATAGGTGGGAGAGTCTATTAACTATAGAATAAGTGTATTCCACTATAACAATATCACCTATTATCAAAATGTTACTTTTTCTGTGGCATTTTTGTGGGGTCTTCTCTCGGATGGAGTCATTACGTTTACCTAGCTTAGAAAGAGACCTGCTAACTTTATTAAAAAATGTTTAAATATTTATCCCATGTTATTACTATTATTATTTGATTTTTATAGATGCATTGCATATCAGCATCAGCGTTTTTCTTAGCATCTTCGCAGACCATAACACCAAATTATATACTACAGAATACTGATCCGTATTCGAATTTCTAACACATCTCTTCCTATTCAAGTGTTTAGGAACGGTTTCATACACGCAAGGTCTAGACCTTCATATTACACATATTTCATAGCTCTTGGTGAAGATCCTTTCATTTCTCCAATTCTTCATTCATTTTTACCAACTTCAAAAAGGAATCCAAATGTCCACGATCTCCTATGTCGTCTATTTTTGGGCGATCATACGTGAATTCCGTCTTGTTTGAATCTTGAATTAGCATATCACTGAGTGCTGCATACAATCCTTCGAAAATATTCGTCCTCCGACAGGATTCGAACCTGTATCCTATAAGGAACCGTCAGAGCAGATATGAATGTACGTGAGAGATTCATGGAAGATTGAAGTTTGAATACAGTAAATTCAACCTTGCTAACCGACCGCGCCTCTATGGCCAAATCGGTAAAAGGCACGTCAAACTAAATGACGCTTCCGTGTAGGGTACAGGTTCGAATCTTATTGGAGGACGAATATCTTCTATGAAAATTTCTCGCACATTCAGGCCTGTAAATGTTGTTTAATATTATTTATTATAAACAGAGCATTTGCTTAAATATTTGTATCTATAAAAAGAATGTATAAACATTAAATATGTCTTAAAATATATATATATATTCGACATCTTTTTTCTCTTTCCCCAAACAAAATGTCCTTAGCAACTTGAAGAATTTAGAAAACGCTATTGTATTCATATTCTTAACAGCATTTTCTAAATTCTTCCAGTTGCTAAGGACATTGTTACTAATTACTTTGTTTTAATAAATTAATTTCTTTGTTGCCTTGAAAGGTCCCCATTGGACAAAACGCGTCATCTGATATTACAATTTTGCTATTGTCTTTTTACATTTATAAATATTGTATTTTTCTACAGGTTAACTCTCAAATTTTTTCATACATATATATATATATATATATATATATATATATATATATATATATATATATATTTCTGGCCTTCTCTGCCAAACTACTGATTTTACTAAATACGTATACGGACACATGCTTACAAAAACAGGAATATGAAATCCCGTGCATAATAGACCCCAAGAAGAGCTTAAGAATATTGTGATATAATGAGTCAGCGTTGATATATACAGTTTCACAATAAGTGACGCAAATTTATTATCAAGAAAGATTTGGAAAAGCTGACAAGGAAAAACTCATTGAAGGCTGAACAAATATCTTTCCTCTAGAAGCGAATCATTTTCGCAGTAAAAACAAATTTGCGGACAGAAAATGACGAAAAATAATATTAAAAAAATAAAGTAATATCCATTCATAAACACATACACGCCGATATAACATGGCGCCCAAGGATTGAAAGAGTGACTCTTTTGTCGATTATGATTAATGCGCACAAGCAGACGATAACTCGTGAGATTTTTTTTTTATACGATTGGTTCTAATCTCAAATCAGAATCGGTTGAGCAGTGTCCATTCTGAATAGTAGCGAGTTCTTCCTTCCGCAACGATCTTCCTTTTGGAAATTGATGGCCTGTGAATAAGCGTCGTTGCGGGGAAATGTCAGTAACAGAATAGGGAGAAAATAAAAGAAATAAAAATAAAACAAGATGTCTACCTGAGGGTAGGAGAATTATAGGAAATTTCCCCACAATTGGCCAGAGCATAAATGTGTGTATGGAATTTGTAAAAGTGATGCGTAACCACACTCCCCTGAAAAATCTGAACATCGTAATGACTGCGGAATACTGAATAAAAATCAAAGGGAAATAAAAATAAGAGGGGATAAAATAGAAAGAGAGATAAGACAAGGATAAGAGGTTTTTTTTTTTTTTTTAAATTATGATAAAATAAGATAGGTAAAAGATAAATATTAATTAGACTCTACCTTACGTATATTTACATACCCCGTAATTTATCACGACATTTCAGTTAACCTTATGAATATTTATGAGAGTCTTTTGAATTTTTAAAAAAATTGGAAAATTAACAATAGTTTTACATGTATTTATAAATACTCGTAGCAAAATAAAATCCTCACAAGATAATTTATTAATATATAGTATCATTTGGGTTTTCATTTATAAAAGTCGTTATATTATTCCCCACCTTCACAGAAAAATTATACATATGGGGACTAGTTGGATAGTTCATAGAGTGGTATTATGGTGGTTGTAGTAAGAATGGTAAGTAAGAATGTGTTGTTTAGGTGCAAGGAATAATCTATAATCTGCTTGGGTCAGTGACTGTATCTAGCTGAATCTAAGATACGACAGTCTGGTGGAACCTTCCCCATCACATCTTATTGTCCTTTGTTCTACATGTTTTTTTAGCAGAAATAAATATTAAATGCCTTGATAACGTCCATCATAGGACGAAAAGATAAATCTACATTTTTTTTTTGTTTTTATTGTCTATGGTGTGTATATGTCACCACGAAATGTATCTTTATGCATTAGACATCTGTCGACTTTCTTTCTCTCCTCTTTTAAATTCCCCCCCCATCTCCTAAAATTCTCTCTGTTAAGGTTTCATCTCCTCCTCCTCCCATACTTACACTTTCTCTAAATTCTGTTTTTGATTTCCGGAGTTGTTTTTCTGTTTTCATTTTGAATTTGTAGGTCTGATGATTTCGATCGTATTTACGATTCCAATGGAATAAATTATGACCATGGAATATTAGTGCTTAAGCCTTTTTTATTATATCCTTACTCTGTCGTAAACATTGAGTTCTACCTGGATTCTTCCTCTTGGAAAATTTTTTTCGGAAAATATACATGTATGGGTATTTTTTTTATATATATTTTGCATATGTATGTATATTTTCCACTAATATTATCTCTCTCTCTCTATATATATATATATATAAAGAAGAAATATATCTTAAGGTGTGCTATATTTATGGGATAAAGTGCTCAATATCAGAGATAGAGCGTGTGTAAATGTATATATATGAGTGTGTGTGTGTGTGAGAGAGAGAGAGAGAGAGAGAGCGAGAGATGAATTTTTCTCGTCGAGTTCGACGTATGAGGTTTCGACGAAAGCGAACTAATTATCTGCATGCCTTTCACGAGCATGACTTTTGAGGCGGGACCAGAATTACACAAAAGACCACACACATTACAGGAGAATGTATTGTATCCAAGTGCAGCAGGAACACTGTTACATGTCTTATTTTGCTTTCTCGTATCACCTTGTCGAGTGATGCTTACTTCTCAGTGCAGCTATATCAATGTCGTACTTCTTTAGCTCCAATGCGACCAGAGCTGTTATTCCTTCTGGTGCTGAGTTGTTGTCCTGGAAAGTTCATACATTCCAAGTGCCAATATGAAGTTGATGTCGTTTCCTAGAGTTTTTCGCAGTAGCCAGATCTGTGTGGAACTAATTACATGGAATTGTCGGAAAACCAAGATAATGATTTGTTTCAAGTAGTGAATGCTTGTGTCAGACCATCCACTGGAGCTGTTAAAAAAGTAACGGTGCTAAAGACATACCACGGAAACTCCGAACGACAGTCCTCATGTCTTATTATTGCGGAATTCAACCACTCCGGGTGACAGTCCATACCAGCCAGTACACGCCTCTCGGCAGACACATGCAATATAATGACCGGGTTAAGCTGTGATGAGTTTCCCTTCCCATCTGAAGTCTTCTTATCTTGAAACCAACACCAAAAGGATTGCTAACCAAGGCTCAGAGAGACTCCTTTCACCCTCATCAATGGCAGCTAGCCAGCGCCAGTTCTCAACCTGGTAATTTACATAACACCACAGGATATATATATATATATATATATATATATATATATATATATATATATATATATATATATATATATATATATATATATATGTGTGTGTGTGTGTATATATATATATATATATATATATATATATATATATATATATATATATATATATATATATATACACAATTAATTCATCGAGTCTAGAAGAATCTTCAACACAATGCAGGAAGCGCGGGACAGCCGTTTCGTCCTATTTTGGACTCATCAGTAGTGCGCATTCACTATATATATATATATATATATATATATATATATATATATATATATATAGGGTGTATCAAAATACTTTTACAAATTTTACAGGTGAGTTCCTCATACTAAAACACTGACAAAATTAAACATAAATAAATATATGTCCGCAAATCATTCGTTTTTGCGTCATAAAATTTCAAGTAAGCCTACGGTAGATGATGCTGTGTTGTCATGTAGACCAGCTAAAATTTGTTATTCGTGTATAATAGGGAGTTAACTGAGAAGTGTTTCTTTAAAAATGGCAGGATATTCATCTCGGGAGCAGGCAGATATGACTTTTTACACACGGGTACTCGAATGTTTATAGACGCGAGGCTTCACGGCTTATCAGACCAAACCCAGACGAGTCACCAAACATTTGCAACTGTATCTGTCTATATTTCTGAGATGATGTATTATGTACATTATTTACATCATTCGGACTATTGTCCTCATCTTTGCCGCTTATTTATTACATCGTTTCGGCCGTTATACGCTCCGGCCTTCTTCAGGTAGTTGGAATGTCGAACTGAACCCTTTATTTCGCTCACTGGGGTACTAGAGCAGTTTACCCCAGTGAGCGAAATAAAGGGTTCAGTCGAGATTCCAACCACCTGAAGAAGTTCGGAGCGTACAACGGCCGAAACGTTGTAATAAATATGGCGACAAAGATGAGGACAATAGTACGAATAATGTAAATAATTTGCTAGTAAATAATTTGATAGTTTATCGTCGTGTTTCTGAAGCAGGATCTGTGTCAACACAAACTATGCGCTCGTACGCCTGACCACGAAGAACACATTCTACAGTATGTCGGAGACGATCCAGGTATCAGCACACATCATGTCGCCCTAGCATGTCGTACATCTCATAGTACCACATGCAGGGTACTTCAAGACCAGTTCCTGCATCCATATCATTTGCAATTTTTGCAGGGTTTTTCGCGTTCTAATCACTTACCATAGGCGAACTTTTGCCGATGGTTTATTGTACAAACTGCTTATCCGTTATTTGTCGCTTCAGTCTTGTTTAAGGATGAGACATCATTTTTTTAAGGGTTTCATCCCAAGCAAGGTGTGAAGCCACTAGGACGCAAGGGGTTACAGAAAATTTAGAGCAAGATCAGATAGGAGTGATAGAAGAAAGGATGAGGAGGAGGGTAGTGGATAGATCAAGGCAACTGGAGATGTCGATTGACATTACACTTGAATAGCTGGAGATTATAGCTCTCAGGGAAACTGGAATAGGGAAGGGAGTTCCACAGGCGAGAGATGCGAGACATGACGCTATTGGAGTAGAAGAGATGGCTACATCTAGGAGTTTCGACAGTGAAGGGGTGAGAGCGAGATGCCAGCCTCGTAGGGCGCTTGAACTCATGAAATCTGGGAACCAGCGAATGCAGCTCCTCGGAGCAATTGTCATGAAATTATTTGTAAAACAGACAGAGAGAGGCGACGGCGCGTCTGTGAGAAAGTGACTGTAGACGATATGCCAGAGCAGGGCCAATTATATTGCATATCCGCCTCTGGAGCCTATCAAGAACCCCGAGGCAAACAGAGGGGGCTCCAGACCATATATGGCAGCAATACTCCATGCAAGGGTTAACTGTTGATTTGTAGATCTGGAGGATCGATTCCGGAGAGAAAAATTTCCTGGCATGACACAGGGATCCAACTTTCCTTGCGGTGGACGAAGCAATTGACTCAATGTATTTGTTCCATCTCAGGTCAGCAGCCGCAGAGAGGTGCTCTCGAGAAGTTGAACGTCAGAGATTCTAATGGAGGGCAGGGAAGGATCTCTGTGGTGATTAGTAGGAAGCAGTTTTGTTTTTGAAGCATTAAAGTTGACCAGCCAATTCCTGCCCGAGTTCACAACCGCTTGGAGATCCTTTTCGAGACGCACTGCCAGGTTAGTTTTGTCAGCTACACTAGATTTGTTTTTGAGTTGCAAGAGATAGAATAACAAATTTACACAAGCAACAACATCTGTGGGCGGATGGGAATCCCCATAGTACAATCCAGGTTAGACACCAGCATCAATTTACGATTAATATATGGGCGGGAATTATGTCTAGTAGATCCATATGCTCTTCCAGCATGTCTTACAGGTGCTACAAGGATTATTTCGAACACACTCCCAGACATGCTAGTAGATGTACCCCTGCTAATACGAAGACGCATATGGTTCATCTTTGATGGATCTCCAGCAGATTTTAGTCACATTGTTCGCAATACACTGGCTGACATGTGCTATGAAAGATGGACAGATAGGGGAGGACCTATTCTATGGCATGCATGTTTCCGCGACATCAATCATATGATTTTTTTATCTGTGGGGCCACCTAAAACAATTCGTTTATACAACAGACGTTAATAGTGCAGAGACGATTCGACACCCTATTGGAGTATTTGAAACGGTCCGCCAGTCAATGATCCGACGGGTGCATGCGTGTGTAGAAGCAAGCGCAGGGCATTTTGAACATTTGTTATGTATTACTCTGTCGCGGTACAACGATGTCCTTTTGGAAATGTTTATATGGATATTTTTGGTGTCAGGTATCCGCGCCCAAATTTTGTAAAAGTAATTTTGTTACACCCAGTATATATAGTAGCTTTAGCTGTACTTACACGAATATCTATATTTTACTCGAACTTTTCATTCAATTCCATTAAGTAATAAACGACTTTAGATAAAATATTGCATTAGAACCGTTATTTTCTCTGTAATAAAAACAGCAATGAAATATTAGGCGTACATTAAAATACAGCCTGTGTATTTACAAGGGTTTTTTTTTCAATTATCCCCAAGCCGGTCCTATACATCTGACTGAACTAAATCCCAGTAGTGAACGATGAGTAAACATGATTTAAAGCCGGGTTTGCACTAGAAATTCGAATTGCGTTGTTGCAATTTTTTTATCAAATTAAAGCAATATTCAAAAAGATTTATGAAAATACAATTCAGAATAAAGATATTTTTATTTGCTACATTAAATTGCTACATTAAACATCAGATTTAACGTTTTATTTCACTATTCTCCAAACTTTTTTCGGCAGTTTCATAATTTTATCATCTAAGAATATTATTTAACTAGTATTTAACATATAAATAGCTTGATTAATTTATTTTTAAGCAGTTTTAGTTAAATATTATTTCTCTTCGTTTTTAAATGGAATTTATTTGAGTCTCAATCAATATCACAAATTATTCATACCACATTTTAGGAGTTTTCTTTTTGTAAATAGTCTAAGTCATTTTAATCACTCTATTGTAAACATTTTGTTAAGTGCAGTTTAGAATAAAAAGGAAAGTTATAAAAAAGAGATAGATCAAATAAATAAGAGATCGTTTTTATTTTATTAATATATATATATATATATATATATATATATATATATATATATATATATATATATATATATATATATATATATATATATATATATATATATATATATACATATATATATATATATATATATATATATATATATACATACATATTCATATTTATATACATATATATATATACATATATATATATATATATATATATATATACATATATATATATACATATATATATATATATATATATATATATATATATATATATATATATATACATATATATGTGCATATATATATATATATATATATATATATATATATATATATATATATATATATATATATATATGTAAGAAAATAGATGGATATAGATCCAACAGTATGAAGAAAAAATATATATACGGAAAAAACAAACAAAAAATTATATACAATTATGCTGTTTTAATGTTAATATGTCAACGTCGGACGTTTCGGTCTAATAGACCATCTTCAGGACATATTCATAAATTATAACATTATCAATACAACATTGTTCTTATGTAAATCGTCTTTGTCATGTTGTATTGATAATGTTTTTTTCCATATATAAATGTCCTTATTAGTATTACAAATATCTATATATATATATATATATATATATATATATATATATATATATATATATATATATATATTGATTTTTCATTTCTTCTTCCCCAAAAAAAACCCTGTCTTGGCTGCGTGTAGGAAGATCAGTACAACCAAGCATACCCAATCAATAACATCGAATAGCCCAAGTGAAATCTCGATTAGTTGCAGTGTTCTGGTGGAACTTATATAAGGCATTTCCTAAAGCTAGTAGCAAATTTTATCGAGTGCGGGCGGGCGCCTCGAGGCGGTGTAATGGTTAGCAAGTTTATCTCGCTAGAACAATTACGACTGAGTAGTGAGTTCGATCCTCACTGGGTACCCCCTACTTTCGGCCTTGTGCCACATCTAAGCTACGCTTGGAAAATCACTATATATATTTGTTTGTTTTCTTCTCTTCTTCCAAAAAAAAACAAAAACAACACCCCGTTATGTCCGCATGTAAGAAGATCAGTACAACCAAGCATACCTGATCTATAACATCGAATAATGATGTCTTGATTAGTTGCCGTTTTCTGGAGAAACTTATATAATTCACGTCCTAAAGCTAGTGGCAAATTTTTATTCTAGGTTCGGGCCGAATACTGATCATATTCGGTCGGGTCGACCATCGAAGAAGTCTGTTGTTTATTTAGACCCGAAACTTCTAGTGACATGGGAGCAACAACACTGACGACGCACCTAGATTCGGCACATAAAGGTGTATTTTTAATTATAAATATAAAATATTTTCTCGACAAATATCTGTTCTATATGTTGTATTCATTTTTCATCATTTCAGTTGGCTGATTACCTTCTTTAAAACAATTCTGCAAGTCGGAAGGAATGTTAGCCATAATAAATCAAAACTTGTCAGCTAATATGTAAGAAATTTTGCGTAAATTTTGTCTGAATTTCTACATTGAGGAACCATTATTTAAATTATTTCTTGTATAATATTTTTCTCGTCTTTGTTGTTTTTATCACAACGTTTCTGTCCTTTTCCCCAGGCCTTCTTCGCATCTAGGGATATCTTTTCTAGTTCTTATTTTTATGTAGTGCTGTTCAGTTATTGCTCGCCCATTTCCACAGATGAAATGAGCAGTGGAAGGAGAACAGTCTACTTAAATAAAGGCTTGAGTTAGGAATTCCCTGCACGTTACCCAGATCGATATTAACCTGAGGAATGGCGTAGGACACATCGGCCGAATCCTTTGTGATGAAAACAGCAAAGATGAGGATAATAGCCCGAATATAAATAGTGTACATTATTTTAGCCTAGCTGTAAAAAAAAAACAACAAAAAAGCAGCATGTTGTTATATTGAGAAAATATCCCACTCTAACTTCGCAGTAATGTCGTACCCCTTTCGTGAGTAGATACCTTCAGTTGGTCCATTGCGAACAGTGTTTATTAGAATAAATCGTTTGCCTCTCGAAAAAGAAGTTATATTAGAGACCACCCTACAAGAACCACCATGAAGACAGCATCATCTACTTTGGGTGGGGGTAGAACGCTTGCCAAGATTAGTCAGGGTTTATTACGCTTCTTTCACGATTACTTGAGTTTTCAATGTTTGCAAATTACTCATTGTTATAGCTATAAGCAAGAGAGAAAACTTAAGGAGAACTGAGATCAAAAAGCACCTAAAGTCAGAAGCGGTATGAGGTAATTGTAATTTCTTGGCTCCATAATGGTAAAGAATAGTCTAGAGATTTTGACAAGAACGATCGAAGGCAAAATCGAGAGGGAAAGGCAGCAAGCAAACTAGCGGACGATATTGTGTTAATAGATAGAAAAGAATTGTTAGGAAGTTTTGCAATTGAAAAAAGCCGTTTCTAAAGAAACGATATGAAAGCCAAGTCTGGAAAGAAAACCACGCGGAAGATGTTAACATATTTTTTTTTTATAAAAACGAAATATTTTTCTCTAAGTAGACAATCGCACACAGATTTACGATACAGTATTTTTGTTATCTGTCTATATTTCTGAGATGAGGCATTATGTACATTATTTACATTATTCGGACTATTGTCCTCATCTTTGTCGCCATATTTATTTCAGCGTTTCGGCCGTTGTACGCTCCGGCCTTCTTCAGGTGGTTGGAATGTCGAACTGAACCCTTTATTTCGCTCACTGGGGTAGACTGTTCTAGTTCCACGTGCCATGTTTAATGGATGTCAGTTATCAGTTATCTCCTCATGGACACATGGCACAGTGGATAAAGGCTTAGTTGGTTAGATCCAGTGACAGGACCCAAAGAGTGTGAGTTCAATACCCGGTTAAGGCAGTGGAGATCTTTCAGAGGGAAATTAACAGGAGATAACTGATAACTGACAATAACCCGAAAAATGTAAATAAAGTATTTTTGTTTCATTAACTTTATGTGGCCATTATTTCCATTAATTTATATATATATATATATATATATATATATATATATATATATATATATATATATATTTACATAAGAATATAAACATCAATATTTTGTCAATGCTTTCGGCCAGTCTGTGCGAATCGCTTCCAATATAAATATAAATTCTAACGTTCACAGCATGAATTCAAAAGATGGCTCAATACCAATAGTAGAGCAATAATTATTTATTATAATTTTTCTTATAGTCAAAACAATTTACTCACGACAAAGATGCAGCTTCGAATGGTGAAAACCAAAATGGTTAAAATTATCACCAGTCGAGGTGCAACTAAATCCACCAAAACGAAGTTGCATCATTGTCGTGAGTAAATTGTTTTTGTCTATAAAAGAATAATATATTATATATATATATATATATATATATATATATATATATATATTATAATTGGAAGTGATTCACATAGTCTGGTTGAAAGCATTAACAAAAATGTTATATATATATATATATATATATATATATATATATATATATATATATATATATATTCTTATATGAAGATTATTGATAACATTCAAAGAATCTATATGTTTGGTTCTGTCATCTCCGTTTCTTTTACTTTCCAACCGATGTTACGTAGCTTCCCTGTGCTTTTTTTCTATAAGTATTATCATGCTGTTCAGATGAGCTTTCCTTTGTCTAATACCCCACTGTACAGACAATAAGTTGTACATAAGAAGACTAGTTAGACCTTTCATAGAGACAATGAGGTATTATGGTGGATGTGGTAAGACAGGTAAGTAAGTATGCGTTATTGTGGTGTAAGGAATAGTGTTGTCTGTTTGGGTCAGAGTTTGTGGCTAAGTTTAACGTTAAATCAGAAGATTACCGTCCTTTTTACTCATTGCCCATTTTGGCCTTGTGCCACATTTTGTAAATAAATTACAAATAAATATCGCTTTCCTCTATAGTACCTAGACTTTACGAATTAATGCGTAATACTAGATCAGTAGCAAAGTCTAATCATTCTTTTCAGTTGAAATTACTCGATGTAACCGTAAATGCAGCACATAAAATGATGATAAATTTTCATCTCAATAATTCAAAATATATTGAACAGATTTATACGGTTGGAATCTGAAACAAACCTAAATTCGCGCTATTATCGAGATGAAAGGCCCACTAAAAAGGGCCATTATGGATCATAACACTGTTATGGTTTTCTAAGAGGAACATTTTACATAGATCGGAGAAAAGAAAGTAGTTTATAAATTTTAAAAGTTCTTTTTGAATAATATTTTTTATGACGTTGTTCAAAAGTGAATTATATCGTCGCAAATGGGTGCTGGAAATGAAAACTATAAATGAAGCGTTGTTTTTTTGGGTTTTTTTTTTGGGGGGGGGGTAACAGTACTGTCCAAGAATCTCTTTCTAATCTTTTCTCTGTGGCTTTTTTCATTCATTTTCAGTTATCCTCTATAAACAAAATACTATTAAAAAATCTTTTTTCCTCCTGTGTTTGACGATAAACTACATCCGGCAGCAAGGCTTTTGACTGAGAGATGGGAGATTTTGAAGAACGTGGAATCACATCTTAATTGCTGTTATCCCTAGATCCAATCGGATCTGGGGTGGTAGCTCTTGTTATGGTCATAGATGCAGCCAATGACTAAACCCCAAACAGAATTCAACAGTACATTTTTACAATAAAGTGACCAACCATACATTTTGGTAACAAAATGACAATGCAACATTAAAAAGAATATAAAAATATATTTTTGTAGTAAACATACGAACATCTACAAAATATGTATTTAAAAACATAGATTTACTCTGAATGTATAAAATTAAGTACAAAATATCTGTAATTGTAAGCTTTTAAAGTTATGTACAAAATATTTAGATTTCTTCATCAAATAATCTATAGAGGTTGATATGCCGGCAAACAAGATGAAGCAAGGAAATAACCAACTTTAAAGAAACTCTTTCATGACATTAAGCCACATAATATTCTACTTTTTCTTAAAACAAACAGTATTACAAAATATAACTTCAACAAAACTACAACATAAAACATATACACCACAGCCTCTAGTAATCTTGTCCACACAAACATGAATATACACAAAACCTGAGTATCACCTACCATGTATTCAATTGCGAAAGCAGAATAATTATATTTTGGCAATAAATGACCCATAAAGAATTGATATGGCGTTAATCAAACAAATCAATAGTTCTGGATTTTAAAACAGTTCGTTTCTGTGAGCCGTAGTCAACATGTTTTTTTTTTTTTTTGTTTTTTCTTTTTTCTGGTTTGGTTTTGTTTGATGTCTTAGGACATATCAACCTCAATGTGATATTTAATTCCGACAAGATTTATATTGTTGCTAATATTTTTTTGATCTATCTATCTATCTATCTATATATCTATCTCAGTATATATTGGTTCGGTTTGGTTTGTGTTCCGGAATATCAATCTCAATGGGTTATTTAATGCCGACAAGATTTTTATTGCTGCAAATATTTTTTTATCTATCTATCTATCTATCTATCTATCTATCTATCTATCTATCTCAGTATATATTGGCTGGGTTTGATTTGTTTTACGGAATATCCACCTCAATGGGTTATTTAATGCCGACAAAATATATATTGCTGGTAATATTTTCTGGTATTAGAACCTATTTCTACATAGTGTACATTAACATAGCTTTTATTTTTATCATTTCACTCCTCCCCACTCCAGAAAGGGAGATAAAGCCACTAAGATGCAGATACGTACTGAGGAGAAAGGAGAATATACAGAACTGGATTAAAGAACATAAAGGACAGATGTTGCATATAAAAACCTGAGTATCACCTGCCATGTCGATTGTAGTTGACAGGAAAACAAGAAGCTTGCAGTTACATTACTTCAACAGTAATTTGATGAAACCTAAACGCCAATAAATTACGATACTCCAATCCATTCAAAGTTAAGTCAATGGACCAAAAATGAAAGTTCTTCAGAACAATGAAGAGATTGATATCAGCATCAGTTACAAACCTCTCCATGTTATGTTCTGTAAATGATGCTGACTATTATGTCTATGATACAGACCTTTAAAGAATCCTTGGTTTTGTGAGGACCCTTTACGACGTATCATCGCTTCAGATGTCTTATTCAAATCGGGAAAGGTATTTGTACATTTGTTTCTGGATGACATAATCGTGGAAGATTCTCGGATAACTATTTTTACATTTAGGGGGGCAACGTTGCACAGAACAGAGTATTCTTTTTAGCAATTCCTCTTTGTCATTTAGATGCAAGTTAACAAATTCTATAGGATAGATTATGTATATTTCATTAGATATAATTGAAGATTTCACAAATCTTCAATCTCAGACATTCGCCATACCTAAGAATGGATCATGTTATACTTTCTATGTTTGTTATGCTTTCATCACTGCATTCAATAAATCGAAAATCTTAATTTCAATCGAAATTGAGCTTGTTTCGTCAAACTTTTACCATTATGAAATGGAATGCTTTTCTTTCGATGCAGGATACGAACCCTTTCCTCGTTCTTGAACTTCAACTGAACAAATTTGTTTCCAGAGAGCGGGCTTAAAACTAAAGAATCTAATCTAAATAATTGGCCGAGTTTTACAGGGAGCGTTGATAGGTGATAATGACAACGGAAACGGCATCGGAAAATGTTTCGGGAAACATTATTAGAGTGGCTAAGCTAAAAGCACACAGTCATCTTAAATTCTTTTTCGATAAATTACGTAATCATCTTAAGTTCCATAAAGGAATTACCTATTTCAGTTTAATGGCCATGCCTTTTTTTAAAATAATTGTTGCCTTGTTTTCTTATTATGTGTGGGTTTTTTTTTTATCGGACATCATGCAATTTCCATTAATTGGATGTGATATTTTTCTAAGTGATTTGCCAGCTTCACGTATCCTCATTTATCTGTCCCTCTTAGAATCATCCATTTTTTTTTTATTTTCTGCTTTCATTTTTCTTTGCAAGTATGGAGGAAGTGTTTCGAAACATAACATTACACATTTTGTAAAGAATTCCTTTTTCGTTCTTCACTGTTTTCAGGCAATCTGCATTTTAAATTCGTTTTACAATTAGCGCAAATGCTTTCTCCTTCAACTTTGCAAATATTCCACCAACTTACAACAAATCAGTTGGTGGCGTAATAGATAACAATAATATTGATGTGGAAGCAAATTGAGCTACCAAACACGATAAAAGCGATAATTATAATAATAATAATGTGTCATAATCAAATGCATTCTACAAAATATTGTAACATTGTTTTGTCTTCAATAGCAATTATGATTTTGCTGAGAATGATCCAAATGGACTATTAAAATATATCCCAACTTTCTAATGTATTTCGCATACATATATATATATATATATATATATATATATGTGTGTGTGTGTGTGTGTGTGTGTGTGTATTGAAACCATTCTAGCTAAGGTACAACTAAGGTAGGCTGGTCATGTTGTGAGAATGGATAAGCATAGGCTTCCAAAAAAAGTGCTGTGTGGACAACTACCAAACTACATGCGGTCAGTTGGATGTCCGCTTTAAAGCTACAAATTTAAATTGAAAGACAGTTTGAAACGTTTCAATATTGATCTCAAAACCTGCGAAGGCCAAGCGTCAAACCGAAAGGAGTGGCGTAATACAGGTTTTATTAAGTTAAAGGGTTTTGAAGATAATAAACTGAAGCACCTTGATCAGCCTCGTCAAGCTCTGAAGTAGAGACGCCATCAAAATCCTGCTTTAACAAATTTCATCCGTAAGTGTGGGTTTATCGCCTGCAGCAAGGCTGGGCTATTATCACATTAAGAAAGCTCAAGTGAAATATGTCTTTCCCTTACCTGATTTTCTGCACAATAGCCTATATAATACTAAAACTCTAATATAGTCTGTATGCGTGTATGTATGTAGGTAGTTATGTGTGTCTCCAAGATACAGTTTACAGATACATAATACCCTAGACATGTTAGAATGATATTGTATAGTTAATCCCCCGATGAGAAACAATTATGTATAATAAAAAAAGTACTTATTATTTTGAAAAAAGACTACACCTGTTTTAAGCTTGTTATGGTCCGGTTCCTTGTACCCCGGGTGATAGTCCAAGGTAGAACCAATAAAGAAGAACTCGAACACGGATATGGAATAACACAGCTATATTACAAACAGGAATATATACAGAGAGGTAGAAAAGTGTTAGTACGAACAATCAGGTTTAGCAGTAATTGTTTGAACGCGACTCTGTTTCGGACAGCCTCTGACTCGACTGACTGACTCGCTCGCTCTGACTGAAAGACTCCTGACGGACCTCACTCCAGACTTCAGACTGAACAGTATTTAGTCCCCCCCTACGAGGGCATCATGTGGCACAAGGCCGGTTTAACGTGGGATCTCCGAGCCCGTGGGCTCGGCCAAAAATATGCCTTTTGAACCCGTATAAACGGGTTCAGGGTCGGTTTATCTCCCCGAAAGAGACTCCGCCCTTCGGCGTAGACTCTTTCGGGTTCCTCCCCGCCCGAAGGCAGAGAGTTCAACCGATCAGACGGTCAGACGGTTGCCCGACTTCAGGCTGAACAGTATTTAGTCACCCCACCACGAGGGCATCATGTGGCATAAGGCCGGTTTAACGTGGGATCTCCGACCCCGTGGGCTCGGCCAAAAATATGCCCTTTGAACCCGTATAAACGGGTTCAGGGTCGGTTTACCTCCCCGAAAGAGACTCCGACCTTCGGCGTAGCCTCAGCCGTGTTCCTCCCCGCCCGAAGGCAGAGAGTTCAATCGATCAGCCGGTCAGTCGGTCGCCCGACTTCGGGCTGAACTCTCTGCTTCCTCGCGAGGCGCAGTATTTATTACGTATGGAATAGTCCATTATGTCATTATGGGTAAGGCCCCATAACAAAGCTATAAGTTCATATGTTCAGGCAATGATTTAACTCTGAAGGCCAAACAAACAATCTTTTACAGTCTTTGAATACAAATTAAAATAAATGTAATTTATAATAAATATGATAATACTGGGAACTCATCATTTCGTATCAAAAACTAGTTTTAAGAGAAATACAATGGATTTGTGGGTTGCCTGATATATATATATATATATATATATATATATATATATATATATAAACAACCCAAAAAACCCATTGTGTGTGTATATATATCTCCAACTGAAAAAAAAACAATATATATGTTAGATATATAGATATATGATAACTACATTATCCAGACGTCTTATTACATGTCTGACCATTCGTCCATTGCGAGACATTTACACCCGCAGTCCTGTCCATATTCACAGTATAGAAAAATAATGATTGATACTACAACTATACTACACCAAGAAAATAACAAATTAAAATTACATATCCTCGAACCAATCTACATTAAAAAAACATTGAATCCGACACTAAATAGATCCAGCTACAAATATTGTAATAATGTTCTAAAATGCCTATAAAAAGAACAGTTATCATGTTTTAATGTGTGCTTGACCATGACATATCGAACATAAAAGGGAAAAAAATCTATACTGGATATTTTTTCACATTCTAATGAACGCCAAAGCAAAACTATCAACCGTTGAATTTAAACGCAAAAAGAAAAAAAGTCAGTAATAGATAGCTGCACATAGTTTTTGCCTTACTTGTTTGCAACCCTGATGATGATCTCAGAAAGAGGTGGAAAGTATTTGGGAAATAAAAGTGATATTCACTGTTACAGTGCAGCATTTCTTGCATCATTTGGTGTAATACACGGGGAAATATCCGTGAACGGATTATGCTAAAAATAAGCAGACATAATTACACAAATAAACAAATATATATATATATATATATATATATATATATATATATAATTTCACGTGTGCAGTGACCGACCACGCGCAATCATAATTATCCGATCGCATGGCGATTGCTAGAAAGCATATGAAACTGACAGTAATTGTCGCGCACTCCTCACTTGAAATTTGACTTTAAAATATATTAATGCCCCGCCATTTATTATATATTAAGCACAACTTTTTTCCCGTGTACAAATTCAAGGAGACTCTTTTGGGAGATGCTTATTCTTATTTCCAATTATATATATATATATATATATATATATATATATATATATTTCACGTGTGCAGTGACCGACCACGCAATCATAATTATCCGATCGCATGGCGATTGCGAGAAAGCATATGAAACTGACAGTAATTGTCGCGCACTCCTCACTTGAAATTTGACTTTAAAATATATTAATGACCCGCCATTTATTATATATTAAGCACAACTTTTTCCCGTGTACAAATTCAAGGAGACTCTTTTGGGAGATGCTTATTCTTATTTCCAATTATATATATATATATATATATATATATATATATATATATATATATATATATATATATATATTTCACGTGTGCAGTGACCGACCACGCGCAATCATAATTATCCGATCGCATGGCGATTGCGAGAAAGCATATGAAACTGACAGTAATTGTCGCGCACTCCTCACTTGAAATTTGACTTTAAAATATATTAATGCCCCGCCATTTATTATATATTAAGCACAACTTTTTCCGTGTACAAATTCAAGGAGACTCTTTTGGGAGATGCTTATTCTTATTTCCAATTATATATATATATATATATATATATATATATATATATATATATATATATATATAATTTCACGTGTGCAGTGACCGACCACGCGCAATCATAATTATCCGATCGCATGGCGATTGCGAGAAAGCATATGAAACTGACAGTAATTGTCGCGCACTCCTCACTTGAAATTTGACTTTAAAATATATTAATGACCCGCCATTTATTATATATTAAGCACAACTTTTTCCCGTGTACAAATTCAAGGAGACTCTTTTGGGAGATGCTTATTCTTATTTCCAATTATATATATATATATATATATATATATATATATATATATATATATATATATATATAATTTCACGTGTGCAGTGACCGACCACGCGCAATCATAATTATCCGATCGCATGGCGATTGCGAGAAAGCATATAAACTGACAGTAATTGTCGCGCACTCCTCACTTGAAATTTGACTTTAAAATATATTAATGCCCCCGCCATTTATTATATATTAAGCACAACTTTTTCCCGTGTACAAATTTAAGGAGACTCTTTTGGGAGATGCTTATTCTTATTTCCAATTATATATATATATATATATATATATATATATATATATATATATATATATTAAACATTTCACCCCAAGCAAGGCTGGAAGCCACGAGCACGCAAGGGGTGACATAGGATTTGGAGCGAGAGCAGATAGGAGTGATAGAGGAAAGGATGAGGAGAAGGATAGTGCATAGATCAAGGCAACTGGAGATGTCGATTGACATTACATTTGAATAGTTGGAGATTATAGCTCTCAGGGAAACTGGAAAAAGGAAGGGAGTTCCACAAGCGAGAGGTGCGAGATATGAAGTTATTCGAGTAGAAGAGACGGTTACATTTAACAGTTTCAACAGTGAAATGATGAGAGCGGGATGCCAGCCTCGTAGGACGCTTGAATTCATGAAGTCTGGGAACCAGCGGAAGCAGCTCATCGGAGTAATTACCATGAAAGTATTTGTAAAAAAAGACAAAGAGAGGCCACGGCATGTCTGTGAAAGAGTGACTGCAGACGTGATGCCCGATCAGGGCCAATTGCATTGTATATCCTTTTCTGGATCTTATCAAGAACCCCGAAGCAAACAGAGCGGGCTCCAGACCATGTATGGCAGTAATACTCCATGCAAGGGCGAAGGGTTGATTTGTAGATTTGAAGGAACGATTCCAGAGAGAAAAATTTCCTGGCGCGACAGAGGGAGTCAACTTTCCTTGCGGTGGAGAATTCAATTGACTCAATGTATTTGTTCCATCTTAGGTCAGCAGACAATGTGAGAACGAGCAGCCGCAGAGAGGTGCTCTCGAGAAGTTGAGCGTCAGACATTCTAATGGAGAGCAGGGAAAGATTAATAGAGATTAGTTTAGTTTTTGAAGCGTTAAAGTTAACCAGCCAATTCCTGCCTTTTTTGAGACGAACGGCCAGGTTAGTTTTATCAGCGACACTAGATTTGTTTTTGAGGCAGGAGTAAATTGTAGAGGCGTATGTAATAGGAGTAGGTAGGCTTTCCTAACGCCTCGTCAATACTTCTCCCCCTCTTGGATAAGACAGAGGCTCACACCTTGTTTCTTGTTTAGGAAGGCGTTCCCGGAACTCTCTCTCTCTCTCTCTCTCTCTCTCTTTCTGACCTCTGTACTAGTACTACCGTGTTTCTCACGTGATGTGTGCAGTCTGTCGCATTACCTCTTCATTCTGAGGGTACACGGTTGGCAAGTACCCCAAGCCCATTGTGAGTCGGGGGATGCCCGTTGCACCCCCAGCTAGCATTCATTGAAACAAAGAGCTTAGTAATAAAGCAGTCTGAACTTTCACTAACTGACCATGAGAACTAAAGCGGACGAATATGAACACTTGCTGCCATCTGTTTTTGACGAATTAAATATACATAAAAATCAATGTTCTACTGAAAAGCGGGAAAAGATAAGTATATTATTATGAGTATAAATATTAACTCAATAATTATGCATTCACCATTGTTTTATTACTACCTGCACTCAGTTTGTGACATCATATATATATATATATATATATATATATATATATATATATATATATGGCCTGACGATTGCATGTAGCATGAAACAGACTGTCGCCTCTAAGTGTTGACTTCTATGTTCACTTATATATATTTACACACTCTATCTCTGATATTGAGCACTTTATTCGATAAATATAGCATACCTTAAGACTATATTTCTTTATATATATATATATATATATATATATATATATATATATATATATATATAGTTAAGTAACGAAAATCTTGATGATCCGTATGGAAATCCTGAGAGCTCAAAGTTAAGTCAGAGCGAAGAATTTAATTTAAAGAAAAACAGACCACTTTAAGTCTCCATTTGTAATAATTTATTTCACCAGAGAATTTTATTTTTCTCTGGATCTTCATCAGACATTGACGTGTTTAATCGGTCAACTTTTCTTTTCCCCTTTTTTTCTCTTTTTCCTTTTCCCATATCATTTCCGTTGAGCTGACCGGTTAAATCGGTCAATGTCTGATCCTTACCCCCTCTTTCCTTAATATTAAGTATTATAATAAAAAGAAATATAAAAATACATTTTAAAACTCTCCCTTCCCTGTCTAAACTCGACCATGATTCTGACACCATTCCTCACCACCCTCTATGTCGAATTATATAAGCATAATACTGCCCGTCAAAAGTGTAAATTTTAAATTCATTTTTCGTTTCATGTTTTGAAATTGAAGTCTGAAGATCCAGAGAAAATAAATTCTCTGGTGAAATAAATTATTACAAATGGAGCCTTAATTTTGTCTGTTTTTCTTTAAATTAATATATATATATATATATATATATATATATATATATTAATTTAAAGAAAATAGGGACGATGAAAATGAATGGAGGGCTGAATACAGAGTAGATCAATATTATTTATTTTAGGATATTACACCGAAAAACATGTAAAATCGCTACACAATTGCAGTCGTGTTTCAAAGCTTATTAACGCGTCTCATCTGACGTCTAAAGGATTTATAATGAAATCATTCGCTCGCCAGTAAGTAATAATTGTCTGATGAGACGTACTGATATGCATTGAAAGACGACGGGAATTTTGTACCGATTTTACATGTTTTCTCGGTGCAATACTTTAATATATATATAACGTCATCCACAGACAGACTGTGTCGCTGTTTCACAGCTCATCAGTGTGGCTAGACATCCGGTTGCCTCTAGCTAGGATCGAAACACGACTGAATTGGTGTCAGTCGGAGATTCTAACCATTAAGCCGTCGGCGCACGGTAGGGATGAAAGTGGATTTTTTTAGCGTATTTATTTTTAGAAACACGCACAGTGACCGACAGTGACTCAATTCGCATCTGCGAAGAGTCTCGCTAAATATATATATATATATGTGTGTGTGTGTGTGTGTGTGTGTGTGGTTGAATAAGCGCTTTTGACATTCATTGGCCGAACAGTTAGTATAACTCACGGTTGAAATTAAATTTATATAAACATTATTTTAAAACAGTTTTTTATCAGATTATGCCCCATGAATGCATAGTTATCCCCTTTTTTAATACTAATGGGGGTTTCCTGAATGGGGCCATGATGACCCACGTCCAGAAGAGACACGGCACATAAAAGACAAAAAAAAATCAGACATATTTAAGAGCGTAGCGGTTATTCGCGCCTTAATTGAAATCGGTAAGATAAATTCAAATTCAAGCTTCCTTTGTTGCGTTTAATTACGTGCAAGTCCCTTTGGTCGCAAGTAATGTATTTTACGAACTCTTTTGCCCACCCCTCATATCTTGTCTTCGATGAAAAACGGTGAATTTGAAGCCGTGGAAAAGGCCATGGGAAAGCATTAAATTATATTTCCCAAGAATTCATGGACATTCACAGATAGTAAAGATAATCCCCTGGAGGAAGATAAAAAGTAATATCAACTAATGCCGAATAATAATTGGTTTAAGTAAATTATCAACGAATGTTCAACAATATACTACAGCAATTTACTACAGTTGTCCTGGATTTAAAGAAGATTATATCACCATGTGTGTTGTGGGGGCGTGGGTATTTACTATAGTTCACACAATAAAACCCCAAGAGCTAATCAGGGTAGAGGGTTACCAAATGTGGTTATTCTAAGGACGTACAAGGTGTGTTCGAACGTTGTATATTCTGAGGCTATTATAATGGGCGACCCACGAATTAAATGGTTTAAGATTGTAGTAATCAACAGTACTGGAGAAGGAGCTGCTGAGTTGAACTTCTTCCTCACCAATGGAATATGTGAGGAATTTTGATGAGTTGACTCAGTGTACGAGGTTTGGCGAGTTCTGGCTGTGAAGGCCATCTGTTAAATATAACAGATGTGAGGGTAGATTAAGAGTTATTGGCGCTAATAATGGGTGTTGGTAAAGCCAGTTCACATTCCCAACTAATTTATTGAGATTGTTTTCGCACTAATTGAAAAAAACGATCAATAAATATCACCCATCCCCAGCCAACTAGGCCGTAAAGAGAAGTGTAAATTAGTTACACTAGAAAACTCTGAATTCAAAATCCCGGAGAATATAACAGAAAACTGTTTCACCATCTTTCCTAGGAAAATCGTATCTAGTGACCCATGATCATCAAAGTCCTGATGAGATATACCATTTAAAAAATGTGAATTTACTATTGAATTTGTCATCTCGCTCTCACCCTTTCACTATCGAAACTGTTAAATGTAGCCGTCTCTTCTACTCCAATAGCTTCATATCTCGCTCTTCTCACCTGTGGAACTTCCTCCCCATTTCTTGTTTTCCTGATAGCTATAATCTCCAACTATTCAAATGTAATGTCAATTGACGTCTCCAAATGCCCTGATCTATCCCCTAACCGTCTCTTCATCCTTTCCTCTATCACTCCTCTTTCTTTTCGCTCCAACTCTGTAACTCCTTGCATGTTAATGGCTTCCCGCCTTTCTTAGGGTTGAATGCTTAAAGAATTATAAATAAAGATTCACTGAAAACTAAACCAATAATTCTTATAGTCTGTACCTATGAACACTAATGGGTATGAGCCAGTGCTAATAAATAAGCTGGACACTATTGTAAGTGTGTGTGTGTGTGGAGGGGCAATATGTTATCTTCGATGTAAGGGAAGATCTTGCCGTGTCGAACTTTCTATCTTTGCGCAGAGAGGAACCCGGACGAGGCTATGTCCTGGGAGGTAGACAGATACCCGATCCCGTGTATACGTCTCTACGCGCAATGTTCGTACGAGCCCACGGGCCCAGATTACCTCACATTAAATTTGGCATTGTGTCACATCCTGCCTCGTGGGGAGGCAAGTAAATATCGTAATATGCTGTCTACGCTGTCAGCATGGGAAGCGCTTGCCGTGTCGAACTTTCTGGCTTCGGGTAGAGAGTTACCGGACGAGGCTATGCCGAAGGTCAGAGTTTTGTCCAGGCAGGTAGACAGATACCCGATCCCACGTATGTGCGGGGTGTATGGGCAAT
Source organism: Acanthosepion pharaonis (assembly GCA_903632075.3). NCBI lineage: Eukaryota > Metazoa > Mollusca > Cephalopoda > Sepiida > Sepiidae > Acanthosepion > Acanthosepion pharaonis. The sequence goes on along the minus strand of CAHIKZ030000979.1, from coordinate 1,038,099 downwards.
TTTTGCCCGAGGCTATGGGCTCAGACTTCCCCATATTAAATTTGGCCTTGTGCATGGTGAGGCGGGTAAATTTCATAAAATGCTGTCCAATTAGTCCACCACTAGCAGTGGTTTACCTACTTCACGCCGCTGGCGAGTATTGTATCTTATTGATGTTATAATGATTAACATTTCATTTCCAACCCCCGTTTTGGTTATTCCTTATTTAAGAACCATTTCTAGTTTACATTACTAAGGATTTTCTATTTTAATTAAAAAAAAATACTCAGACTTGTGTTAAATTCTTTATTATTTTTATTATCTTTCATTTCCTTCTTGATGAGGAATTTCAGTCATACATAAAAAAGATTTTATCTGCATATATTACACCGCAAACGTAGCATCGTATGGTTTGGAGAGAATTTTTCTACATTTAATTTATAAGCACTTTAACTATTCACCATCACTAAAAGAATTTTTAACAAAAATAATGTTATTATCAGCCAGAGCTTCGTTGATAACATGGATAAATCTGTACCCCAACTTAATAACAGTACATGAAAAATATATATTTCCAACAAAGTCAACGTCTATTTAAAAAAAAAATTCAACTGCCAAATAAAATTGGAGCTGTTCATTAAACGGTATGTCTGTTATTTTGTATAGAGAGCTAGCATAAATTCCGGTAACGACGTCAAATTTAATTTTGGTTCCACAAATTTCGTTTCTGCTATCATCGAATGATTTTAGTCAATATAAAATACAAAAAAAAGCACTACTCGCTCAGTTATTTGCTGCTTGATTACATATCTTCTCGGGTATTATCAGGAATCGGTATTACATTCCGTTAAACCTTTCCTGATGATAATTGAAGATTGCAGCATTTATATGGCTTAAATCACTCGTTTATTCAAGAGATGCACGTAGAAATATGTTCATATGATTGAATAGATCGCTTATTCAAGAGATGCTCGTAGGAGTATATCCTTTTTCTTGAATCGATCGTTATTCAAGAGATGCTCATAGAAGTATGTTCCTATGATTAAATAGATCGCTTATTCAAGAGATGCTCGTAGACGTATGTTCCTATGATTGAATAGATCGCTTATTCATGAGATGCTCATAGGAGTATGTTCCTATGATTAAATAGATCGCTTATTCAAGAGATGCTCATAGGAATATGTTCCTATGATTAAATAGAACGCTTATTCAAGAGATGCTCATAAGAGTATGTTCCTGTGATTAAACAGAGCGCTTAATCAAAGATGATCGTAGGAGTATGATTAAATTTGCTTAAAAGATGCAATATGTTTCGTTTATTTTATTCAATAGATACTGGTATGAGTATGTCCTTTTGCGTGCACGCGTTGCTCGTAGGAGTATGCCCCTTTTGCGTGCACTTTATATACATAGCTTCAGCTACATTTTGCAATTAAAGAATAGTGCTGATACTCCTATAATCACGTGGAATATTATAACAAGTAGCAAGACTTAAAACGGGAAAGGAAATCGATGTAATTTGTGTCTTGTTGAATAATTAGTTATCTTAAAACACTTAAATAACCCTAGATTATTAAATAGGACAAATGTGTTAATGATTACATCTAGGCCTAAAAATAAATATCTGTTTTAATCTGTTGATCTAGTTTTATTGTAAATCACTTTTTTTTAAGACCAAGTAATCACCCGTTAGGATTAATATAAAAAATCCAAATTAAAAAATTAATATTCAAAATGCTAAAAAAATATTTTTACATGCACATAACCAGATATTGCTTAAAATGTAAATTACATAACGTCAGGGTTGTGTTGTGCTATCGATTAGGAATATATATATATATATATATATATATATATATATATATATATATATATATATATAGAATCATTATTTCAAAAAAACAGATATAGAAGTTAATGATTTAAATGTCGAGAATACAACGAAAATATAGATGTCAACCGAAAAATGTTTTTAGAAATGTATTTGTAGTTTTTTTGGAGCGTGCAGTCGCAACGTTGAGGTTGAATTTTTAAATTTTAAGATTATGCGTTTTTGTACTAAGATGGTAATAGAAGAATTCTTTTGTACTGGTAGGTTTTTCAATCAATGTGGCATGAACTAAATTCTTCAATAAATACAGGAATTTCAAAGTTGCACTTCGGATCATTTAATTTAATATCATGTATGTGGTGCAGTTCAATTTATTTTCGTTGTCCTGTTATTACCGATAAGTAAAAAACAGAAACAAATCTATTTCCATACCTGATGATGTCTGTAGGAACAGATGAAAGCTTGTAAAAAAACTAAAAAAGACCTTATGCAACTGGAATTTATGAACAGGGATCATAACATTCATCTAAAGGTTCGGGGTTAATGTAATTTATTAAATTTATTTGCGAAGATGTATTCTCGCCATTTAAATCATTAACTTCTATATCTATTTTTTATGAATATTTCATGTAATGTAAATTGAACTGCACCACATACTTGATATATATATATATATATATATATATATATATATATATATATATAAATATATATATATATATATATATATATATAAGTAAATACGAATATATCTACAACAGATCCTAGCAAAAAAAAATTATGTTAATCATATACTACACTAAATCTAGTATATTACTACTCAATTCTTCGCAATGATTCTTCTCCCCCGGTTAGCGATTTGCAAAAACCAACATAGTTTACAAATTCAAGTGACCTTTGGGAGATTGTATCTCCCACGAATTAAATAATATTTATGTTGGTCACACTACAAACATGCTTTCATGATGCTTGCCACTACAATTGAATGACAATTCTAACATATTTAGGCATTTAAAACAACATGCCTGGCCGCGTACACAATTCCGGAAAATCCCTACTGAAAAACTATACTTAAACTTGAAAACAATAAACAAAAACTAAAAATTCTTGAATCTATATCCATAAAACAGTGGAAACTTAACCTGAACAAAATAAACTATGAAATCTCCACAAATATTCTTAAATGCCTATAATTGGTAACAGAAGCCATTGGTTTATACTAACGGCTACTCATACTTAATACTTCTCGTTTTCACTCTCGCGTGGTCATGTGTGACGTCATGAGCTGCGGTGCGATTTTCGCTTTCAGCGTTTTGTATGCACGAGTTTGTTGTTGCTTGGAAATCCTCCATGTAAAAAGAAACAGACTACCATCACTGTCTTGTCCGTGTATTGCATAATATATTGCAATGTAATTGTCAACTTTGATAATGGCTTATGTAAACCGAAAGCTTAGATAGGATTAAAAAAGGTGTATCAATATGGTGATTTTGTTTCTTCGTTTAATTATAATGTTAAGCTTATCAGACGATATGAAAAGAATTTACATAAAATAAATGAACAACACTTCCCTATATTAGTTAATGAAACATGTATCAATGAAAAAATGTTGCCTAAATACACACAATATATATATATATATATATATATATATATATATATATATATATATATATATATATATTTATACTTCGAAATAAGTGCTGAACCGACAAGGTAAATAATAAGCTTCACCCAATCAAAACGTCGGTCCTGGGTGAATAGATAGTGATGTTTAGATAAAACAAGAAATGATGAGGTGACGCTGGCTCGGTTGCAGATAAGCCACACATTGAGCAATCATTCGTACTTGCCGAGAAAGAAAGATCAGCCGACATGTACTGCGTGGCAAGCCGCACTCAAGGTCAATATGTTTTAACTTAATTCATTCACTTAGCAACTGTAAGACATAAATACTACAATGAAATCATTGAGAAAAATAGTTGACAATACTGAAACTGTCAACATAATGATTTATCTTAAAGAAATAGGTTCATACCAAAGTATATAATGTCTACCCTCCCAAAAAAAAATTATATAAAAATATATATCTATCAAATATACGTTTATCCCAAAAGTACGAGAATTATGTACAAAATATCTTTAGTTGAAAACATACAATTGCTTTCAAAATATATATAATTAAAGCCAGAAATATGTGTACAAGATATTTAACAGCTAGACAAAATCGATCAACCAATCAGGAATCAGTACATTCTTTTTTATTATTAAAATAAGCCTCATTATAAATATTTTATCTAGGTTTCAAATGATAAATAGGCGAGTTTGTATCAAAATATAAATTAAGTAACAGTACCCATGAAAATTTAATGTTGTTCTGAGTAGAATTTTCTGATTAATAATAATTCTTACTTTAAGGATTGGATAAGTTCCTTACATTAAATCTTACATCCCAACTTTCAAATACCGTGGAAATTCTCAGAGTGCAACGTATCATATTCGGGGTTAAAGTCTTTAAAAATATTTCAATAACAATGAAAAGTATAATTGCGCGCCATTTAAAAGAAAAAGAGCGTATAAAAAAAATCAAATTGAAAAGTTTTTCCGATTCACTGAAGCAGACGTTAAAAATATGAGAGTGTTATCGTCTCCTGTATCTTCTGTTTATTTCTTTTTTTCTTGCGAAGTCCATCGTTTAATTGAATTTATCTTTTATGTCCTTTTTATTTGCAAATGTAACATATATTGCGGTATAGAGCTGATAATTGTTTGTATATAAAAGCACACCCTATAAAAAGAGGCTTACTCAATATCAGGCTAAAACAGTTGTTCTCGAGAGAAGTAAAGCAACGTCTAGCCTGATTATTGACTAGATGGGTAACCGCTTAGGAATAGCATCCTCTGTAAGCTAGTATGTGCGGATGGAGTATTGGATAAAGGCTCGAGGTGAGAAATCGAGGAGCCGAGCTCGAATTCCAGTAGAGATAGTAACATTCACTTATGCAAATACACATGTGCAATCAATTGTAAAATAATGCTTAAAAAATTGGTGGCTAGGTCTCACTAGATATAACCGCAATTTCTATGCTAACAGTTTCTTCTCTTTTATTTTTCGCTTGTGAACATCTCTTCCGCTTTCTTGATCTTCAGTGATTTAAATATGATGACAATCGATATCTTCTCTCTTCCTAATATCCTGTTGTTTTATTGGCCTCTCTCGTTAATAATGTTTTTTTTTTTGTCATATTCTCTTACACTGAGTGTCCATTTGTGTCTTAGTGGCTTTGTCGCCTTTTTGGGGGTGAAAGTTTGAAATGATTAAAAAAAATCAAATCCTCTATCAAAAAGGGACGTGATGGCTCAAAAGTGTCATATCCGCCTATTCCCAAAATGCATTGCGCCAGGACTGTAGGATAATTGACCGATTTCTACCCTATGCATATGTGGAAGAATTACGTTCAATAAAGTACATTTACAGGCTGAGAAGTTGAAGACAAAACAGCACAGACGTTATTATGAATTAGGGAGGTTAGCTAATATTTTTTATCAGGCTTTATCAGTTTTTGTATGTCGTAAATGTTTTGACAGAAACCAAATAGGAAAATATGCATATGATGCTGAAACATCCAATAATTTATTCGTCAGTGACTCCATAATTAACTGAGACTACTGAAATATGTACCATTAACACCTTCCCCCCACTTGAACGAGATATGACACAAGGTCTTTTTTCATTGTGGGAACCCGAGCGCGTACACCCGGGACAAGGATCAAAATTGTCCACGGCCCCCGCAGCCGTCGGTTGCACTGGCCTCGGTGCAAGTACCGATCCCCTCCCTCTGGTGCAATGGCAGCTGTTCCCCAGGGCTGAACACGCTCAGTATAATTTTTTCAGTTGCCCCTGAGCGCACTCTGCCCAAAGGCAGAGACACAACTGAGAGATGATGAGCTATGCGTTAGAACTCTCTCCAAGGGGGACTTTTTACGCTACTCAAATACACATTATATACCTTGTATCGTGATCTTCAAACATAGTTTAGGTGTGTGACAAAACCAAATATACAATGTACCTTTTGTCTTCATTTATCTCTCTCTATCTCTATATATATATATATATATATATATATATATATATATATATATATATATATATATATATATATATATATATATTTAAAGATATTTTTGTAAGTACAAAATTTAATGATCCAAATAAAAGTGTAAAATTTAATATTACAAGACATATTAAAATAATATTAAATAATAAAAAAAACACTCAACAACAAGGGGGGGGAAGCAACCGGTTTCGCTCCCGTTCATCAGGCTTCCACGGGAGATTCAAAATTAAAACAGAGAAGGTACAAACAGAATAGGTGAAGAAAAAAAATACATATATGTACATATATATACCTGTATATATGCAAGAAGGAACTAGAGGCAGATGACAGCGAGTCCCAGCAAACACTCGCGTTGTTTGCACAAAGAAGGCTTGCGGGACCCGATGTAAAGCGCCTCCAGAACCTTAAGATGAAATACGGAGTGTGACCGGGCCAACACGGTGAACCAGTCGACATTGAATTTGGCAGCACAATCTATATATATATGTGTGTGTGTGTGCGTGTGCGTGTGCGTGTGAAAGAGTGTATCAAAATTGTTTTACAAACTTTGTGATGGGGGCGTCTTCCTCATACCAAAACAAGGACAAAAGGGTCCCAACTATGGGCAGATAGTTGACCCCCAATCTCGGGTCGGTGCACTGTGAAGGTGTAGAAGTGGGTTTTGGTACCAGTAATAAATTTTTAAAAGGAAAAATTATTTTAAAGAAAATAAATATTACCAAGAATACATTTTTAAAGTTAAGAAATATTGCCTGCAATAGATTTTTCAAGGAAAAATGTTGCCGGCAATACTTTTTTGAAGGAAAAATATTACCAGCAATACATTTTTGAGGGAAAAAATATTACCAATTGTAAGATTTTGAAGAAAAAAATATTACCAAAAATTTACCACTAATACATTTTTGAAATAAATTACCAGAAATACTTTTTTGAAAAAAATTACCAGTAATACTTTTTTGAAAAAAATTACCAGCAATACTTTTTTGAAAAAAAATGTTACCAGAAATACATTTTTGAAAATATATTACCAAAATATATTTTTGAAAAAAATATTACCAGCAGTAAAAATGTTGTCGACATTAAATAACCCATTGAGGTTGATATGCGGTAAAACAAAATAAACCAAACAAATCTCAACCAAAGAATACATATTCTATTCATACGAATCTATCCTAAAAATGCTGTATGCATTAAATAACCCATTGAGGTTGACATGCCGTAAAACAAAACAAACCAAACCTAAATTTATTCAGACATCACGCGATTAATGCAAGAAAAGTTTTGACTCTACAGTTAGAAGAATGTTCAAAATGGTGATCTTCTAGGATCCAGACGATGAATTAATACCTGAGCTGCGTTGGCCAATGTGTCCAATGAGATTTTATTGCACATGCATTTTTAATTTCTCGTCGAAGGGCCGACAATATATTCAGTTGTCTGTGAGACACAACATCCTCTATGGTCCACCATAGTTAAAAGTCTGTAGGCGTTAAATAGGGAGAACTTGGAAAAGAATCGTCTACGCCTTTCTTTTCTTATTCGGATACATTTGTCTTGCTGGTAGTGTGGCCGTGGGCCATCTTGTTGAAAGAAAAAAAATATCCATTCCAATAAAGCTTATGTATGCCAGTGTTATCGCAATTTGATAAAACTACAAAAGATAAGTCTGTCATTTCCTTAAGTAGGCAAAATTTTCTACTGGTTTAGAAAAATCGATGTATGCAGACACAACAAAATGGCAGCTGTGGAATTCTCTGTTGCGACGGAACACGGATGAAGTAATCGAAATGAATCTCTGACTCCCAGTGTGCTTGGATTCTCTGAAAACTCAACAAATATTGCCTCAGATGGAAGCGAAGTACCATCTCTCCAAGCCAGTGGACAGTGAAGGCATATTCTTAAAGTGATCCAAGAACTCAGTCCGAAGCACACTACACTGCAAATGTCCAATCTTCATACTGAAGTTCGGAAGTTCAGCAACCACGGAACAACAATGGATATGCGTTCAACGCTATCATTGTGCACAATTTATAAACATCACATAATAAAGTTTCATAATTTTCCGGTTTCTATTTTTAACGGGACATGCACTTTTTATGAGGATGCTGGTACTTCCTTCTTTATCTACGATCACAGTGTCTGGCTTTCTACGCAATACTTCATTATCACACTGGATCATAACATCACCCAAAATTTGGTACTTGTTATTTTCGATGACACGCTATATATTCTGTCCATACTACGTTTCTGTCCGCCGACATCCATACTTAATGCACAAATCATTATCAAATATATATACATATATCCGACGTAGTGTGGCCTCCTTGTGTCTTTTTTTTTTTTTTTTTTTTTTTTGTTTCGAGTGTGGCTGTAATTAGACCCGAAATGTATATTTATTGAAATCCGGGCCATGACCTAGGTGGCTTTATATTGTGAGACCGGAAACTACCTACACAATAGACTCTTCCAGACCTATATTAAGTAGGCGATATAGCACTCTAGAGAGTGTTATAGTAAGCTTTTTTTGACTGTTATTCTGACCGCCGTTTTTGATTTTTCAGTGGCGAGACTGTTTCTGCTTTGCTTCATTATTTGGACGAACTTTTTTTTTTTGAAAACACCGGACCTTTTTTTCTGATAAGTTATTGTTTTAGTTTCATTCTTTTATTTTTTTCCATTTCTTTTGTTTGTTTTTAATTTGGTTTTGGGCTTCGGCTCACTTTTTTTTCCTTTTTTTAGTCCGGTTTGCCAAACCGGACGACTGCTTTTTTATTTTTTGTTTATTTTTTCTAATTTAAAAAAAAAGAGACCAGTTTAGACAAAAGAAAAAGAAGCTTTGTTTTTTATTTTTTTTTTTTTTTTTTTTCTTAGCGACTTCAGTCGCCTTCTTTCTCCTTTTTATTTTGGTTTGATTAGTTTATTTTTCTTTAAATTCATTTTCTTTAGCGGCGTCAGCCGCTAAACTTTATTTTTTTTTTAATTTTCTTTTTGTACATTTGTTAATTGTTCGGAAAAAAAGAGAGAAGTTTCTGGTTTTTCTTTTCATTTTCGGCTGCCTTCGGGCGCCATTTTTATTTTTGTTTAAAAAAAAAAGAAAGTCTTACCTGTTTATTTTTTTTTCAGTTTTTGTCATTTATTTTATTTTTTTGTTTGTCTGTTAATTTTTAATTTCCTGGTTTATCCAGGCTTTCTTTATTTTGTTTGAGTTCTCCCCAACTCCTCTCCCTGTGTGATATACTACAAAGACCCGCTAGTGGTAGTATCCACGTTTTATCAACATGGCCGACGAAGGCAGTCGGTCAAAGGTAAAAAAGGACCTCTTTGGGAAGGATGATAATGCCAACCCAACTGAGAATGATGGGAAAAAGCGGGCTGGAAAAAGCCCTAAATCTGACCATAGCATCTCCAGAAAAGGAGAAAGTACCAAAGCTGATGTTGCCCCTAAAGAGGCACCAGTTAAATCGACCGAGGAGTTGCCCTCTTGTTGGGTAGTCCCCACCTAGCTGTATACTGAACATGGCGGATTTCCTGGATAAGGCGAAAGGTTACGCCCATCTGGTGAATAAAGATGGGTTCGTCGATGATGTCCAGGAACTTGATATGTTCTCTAAGAGAATGGTGACCGTTTTTGTGGTGGACAAGAAAACCAGAAAGATTTGTCGCTCCACTAAAGACATTGTGATCAAATCACTTTTGTCCCTGGGGATAAAACCCCAAAGAGTTATAAAAGGTAGGGGTTTCTTCATGTGGGACATTCTGCTGCCCACACCAGAAGATTGCCTGGCTATGGCCAAGAAAGAATTGATCACGAAAGATCTAATTTTGAGAACTGAATACGAAGGCCGCAGGCGGACCAGAGTGGCCGTTTTGAGGTTCCTCCTCAAATTTCAGGAGAGCTTCTGGCTGCATTTTTTTTATGCAGTACGGCCAGATTTTAGGGCTCTCTCCGACAATCTGAACGGGGGATGGACTTTTGACATCATGCTCGATCAAGAGGCCTTCAAGTCCGTCCCCAACTGTTTGGTGTTAGGCGACCGGAAAATGCCGGTCATAGTGACTGGTAGGCGTCCGACTTGCTGGAGGTGTGGAGAGACTGGTCACCTTTCCTCCTCCTGCCCAGGGAAGAAGGCCCCTGGAGTTCCGGTCGTAGGTGACCAAAATTCCCCCTTGGCCGATAAGGAAAAATCCGCGGCACCTGTAATGGGTCTAGCTGCGAGGCGGACCGATGGGCAAAGTCCCTCGGTTGGGTCCAAGCCCACATTGCCCCCGAAACCAACGCCTGCCACTAGTGTGGTTAAGGAGAAGGAGGAGGGGGAATGGCACCTCGTGGTTAGGGGCAAGGGGAAGACCCAAACAGCGGTTCCTCCGTCCCAACATGACACCAGGGACATAATCACCTACAGCCCCATTCCCTCTACCAGCTCTGAGGGCGACTCCTCGATGTCGTATGAGAAAACTGCGACCGCTACCCAGAAAATGAACGAACCGAGCTGGGAAAAGATACTTGATATCAAAAAATTGAAGGAGAAGTTACAGGCTAAGCGGGCTAGAGATAAAAAGTCGCTGCGGGCACCGGGCCCCCTATCCTCTGCCCCGTCTTCCCCTACTTCATCAAAAAAAGCTTTCTTAAAACCTCCTCCTCCGAAATCACTATCAAACTCTCCATCGAAATCCCATCTTTCAGGTAAACCTTCACCCGTAAGAACGCCTTCGGGCATGACTCCTTCCACCACTCCCAACATTACACCCGTTCCTACACCACAAAAAAAGAGAGTGAGAAGTCCGGAGTCGCAAACTGCTACGGAAAAGAAAAAGAAGAAAGTGAAACCACCATATCTCCCGGGGGAAGACGTCTGCCGCGTATCCCGGGAACAGGCGGAACGGGTCTTCGGCCAAATGAAGAACCCGAAGAACTTAAAAGTATTGTGGAATTTCCGGCACATTAAGGGTGTCGACGTGGAGGTGCCGGAAAATTTCCACAATGCCCGAAACCAACTAACAGTCGTGAGAACTGTCCCGGGTACGCGGGAGATCTGGGGCATGATAGAGGAGGCGAAATCGTCCTTGAAAGTGGTGCCCCCAGCCGTCGTCCTTCTCGAGGAGAATCTCGATGAATCAAAACAATGCAAAGGGAGGGTCCCTGTTTTTGTTCACCCATCCCTGTATAGAGCCCTTAAATTAACCTATCCTGCGGACATCGGCGGCTTGTCCCAGGATGACTCGCTCGATATTGAGATGAGGACTGGCTCAATGGGACAAGCTGTGGGTGTCCTCACCCCAGCCATGTTCTATGCTGAAGGGCAACCCTAATCGGTTTCACAATGGCACTTTGGTTAGCTAGTTTGAATGCCCGGGGCCTGAGGTCCGAGTCTCGCAGGGCGAGGCTCTCTCGTGACCTTCAGCGCCTCGGGGTGAATATATGTTGTTTGCAAGAGACCCGGTTTTCTTCTCATGATCGTGAGGACATACTGTCTAGGGGGTTGGCTAGTTAGCAGGTCTTTGAAGGCTGCATATACCCTTGTCTTCGCGGATCCGGCGGGCAGGCTTTGCGTGCTGGATGTTACCATAAAGGATAAGCTTCTTCGTCTCATTGGGGTTTATGCGCCCAATACCCATTCCGAGCGGCCTGCTTTGTTTCGGCAGATCGCGCCGTTCTTGACGACGTCTCGTCGGGTAGTTTTAGCGGGGATTGGAATGCCGTCCTTGACCCCGATATAGATCGTATAGGGCACAAAAGGTACTAACAACCCGGATGTGAAACCATTTCGGGACTTTATCGATGGGTTTGATCTCGTCGATAAGTTCCGGAATGAACACCCTCGGGAGGTAGCATGGACTTGGACTACTAGTGGCAGCTCGGCTCCTGGCTCGCTTGCGAGCTACCTGGACCGAGTCTTAGTTAGAGAGTCGATGTAGGGCTCTTAGGCTGTCCAAGTTTCCATTATATAGTTTATACAGACCATAGGCTTGTCCGGGTCCGTGTAAACTTAGATAAGCCTAAGGTTAGGTTGGCTGGTTACTGGAAATTGAACTGTTCGCTTTTCAGTGATCAGGGTTTCCGGGACCAGCTGCTACTAACGATCCAGAGGGGAATTGACGGGAGCGGTTGTGGGAAATGCCTGGTGGGGCAATTTAAAATCTAAGATTCGAACGTTTGCTGCCGACTTTAGTCGTCGGCTCAATTTAGATAAATTAGCGGCGCAAACGGCTTTAGAAGAAAAAGTTGATCGGGCCGTGAAATCCCGTGTTAGTGGGGACATAGTCTTAGCTAAGGTTGGCCTCCTTGCTTATCGAGAAGGATCAAGCTCTGGTAGTTAGGGCTAGGTTAAAAAGAATGTCTTCTGAGGCAACGAATATGGCCGCTGAACTGCGTGTAGAGGAAAATCGAAACGCGGCCAGGCGACATATAGCGTGCGTCATATTACCGGATAAGCGGACCGTTACTACAAACGCGGGCATATGTGAGGTCTTTCAAGATTACTTTCAGGAGCTTTTCACCAGGGAGCCCGGTCTGAGCTCTGCTCAGTTCGACGCCTATTTAGCTGACTTTCCCTGCCTCTCAGCAGCTGAAGTGGCTAGGTGCAAGGGTCCCATAACAGAGTTGGAAATCTGGGAAGCGCTGAAGCAGGTTGGCCTGGAAAAGTCTCCGGGATTAGATGGTCTGCCCTACGAAGTTTACTTGAGGTTGTCGCACGTTTTTGTTCCTTTGCTGGAACTGATGTACAACCACTGGATGAGGCAGGTGTCTTTACCTCAACGCTTCACCAGGGGTGTCATCAAGTTGCTGCGTAAGGACAAGGACGGTGGGGATGGGTTAGGGAACTTTCGCCCTTTAACGATGTTAAACACTGACTTAAAGATTTTGGCGAAGATCTTAGCCAACCGTTTGCAGCTTGTCCTGTCTAGTCTGATTGGCCCTGAACAGACTTGTGCTGTGAAGGGCAGGACTATTCAGGATAACCTTCATATGGTACGCTTGATCTTAGAACAAGTCTACAGTGAAGCCGCGCTGATCAATTTAGATCAGTCCAAGGCCTTCGATAGGGTTGACCATCGATTTCTGGAGGCTGTCCTTTCGGCGTCCGGTTTCGGAGCCGACTTTCGCTCCTGGATCCGACTCTTGTATGCGACCCCGGTGCGCTGGTGGAAGTGAATGGGGTAAGATCGAAGCCTTTCGTATTGTCTCGCTCCATTCGTCAAGGTTGTCCCCTATCGCCTCTGCTTTACGTTCTTGCGTTGGAGCCTTTCCTTCGCAAGTTAAAGGCGAATCCGGTCCTACGCGGTATTTCGCTGCCTGGTGCTAACACCTCGGCCAGGTATTCTGCCTATGCTGACGACGTTTCGGTTCTTGTGTCGAGCAGAGCCGAAATTAACGAAGTCAGTAAGCAGATCAGTGGGTATGAGATGGTGACAGGGGCCAAAATCAACCGCGATAAGTCTGTGGGCTTGCGGTTGGGTGCGTGGAAGGGAGTTTCTCTTCCCGGACCTTTCCTCTGGACGGATGGGCCGATCAAGATACTCGGCGTCTGGTTCGGTCCTGATCTCCAGTTGGAAAAGAATTGGTCGGAGGTACAGGGGCGGGCCGAGGCCGCGGCTAGTCTGTGGTCTCGGAGGGACTTTCCCTGAAGGGAAGGGCGGAAGTTTGTGGTTCTCCACATCTATCCGATCCTCCTCTACCGTCTTTCTGTGCTTCCACTCCCGTGTGCCCGACTAATGTCATTAGTCAAAGGCCTTGTTCTCTTTCTTGTGGAGAGGCAAGGCCCATATGGCATCTCGCGAGATCTGCTGCCTTCATCCCTCTGAGGGCGGTCTGGAGATGCCTAGCATTGAGATTCGTCAATATATGCTACGCATTACCTTTCTAGACCGAATGTGTCGCGGTTTGGATGAGGTGGGCACCTTTTGGAAAGAAGATGTCCAGAAACATTTCCCATCCTTGAGAAGTGTGCACTCGTGCGAGGAGGAGGCCGGTCGTACTCCTCGTGGCGAGTGCTCCTTCTATCGTGAATGTCGTCGTGCTTTGAAACTCCTCTTGCGGACGTTGGATGGCCTCTCCGACGCCCAAGCGTTGTCTCGTAAGGCATTATATCGAGTGTTAGTTAGGGGGTCCGTTCAAGATGATCTGATCGACGAGCTCGGTCTTACGAAGCAGGAGGCTCGCTCGATATGGCCTTGGGCGCCTGGGTTGAAATGTCTCAACAACGATGAGGCATCACTCACCTGGCTGATGATTCGCGGGGCCCTCTGTTTGTTGAAGGCCTCATGGTTCGCATGCTGCAGGGAAAGTTTTTTGTCCTGGAAGCCAGTTCTGTTTGTAGCAATGTGGTATCGCAATTGACGAAGGCGGAACACTATGTGTTCTGTTGCTTACTAGGGGTTATGCGAGTCTTGATTTGGACGACGCGACAGAAGGGATTCTATGAAGGCGAGAAGTTCACCTCTTCCCAACTGATCTTGTACTTTAGGCATCAGCTTAAAGTCAAGATTAGGACGGAAAGGCGGCGGCTCCCATCATCAGAATTCGGCAAAAGGTGGGTGAATCTTGCGCGAATATGTAGAGTGAAAGGGGCTGACCTAGAGTGGCATTTGGATGTCGGTTAGGTACAGAATTTTGTCCTAACAGGGTTGAACATAGGCAACCCACCCAGATATTAGGCTAAACTAGGTTTTCATTTTTGAATTTTTAGTTTCCCTTTTTTCTGGTTAACTTAGCTAGGGTATGTAAGCTCATTGGTCCCTTTTTATTTCTGTCCCTATTTTTTACTTTTGTTTAATTACCCATCCCCTCCCTCGTTAGGTGGTTAGTGATGTCAGTTTTCTGGTGGATGCGGGGCGCCTTTCGTTTCGGGTGTGTGTTTTCGTATTTGTTGTTGTGTATGAATGAGAGAGTGTTTGTGTGTATGCTTGATAGTTTGAATGTGTACTCTTTTTCTTAGTCCCGCATCGATTTCGTCTGGTTAACTGATTTTTCTGCCACATTCATAGTTTATGGGGAGTTTTATTACTAACTCAGTTTTGTTTAGTTTATTGTAAATAATTAATTCATTTTGTAAATACTCATTTGGGGATTTTAAATGTTGTTATTTTATGACCCTCCCCCCATGAACAATATTTGTATATATGGGGACTAGTTAGGACGTCATAGAGAAACTGAGGTATTATGGTGGACGTAGTAAGAAAGGTAGGAGTGAATGTGATGTTTTGGTGATTGGATTATTGTTGGCATGTTTGGGTCAGTGTCTGTGACTAGCTAAGTTTTAGATTAAAGACAGAAGAAGACCGTCATTCCCCATCCCTCTTTTTGGCCTTGTGCCGCATTTGTTTGTATTCTTTACATAACAATAAATATTGTGTTATAGTAAGCTCCGCTTACACTATCTCTGTAACCTGTTGTCAATATATCTTTCTTACATCTAATCCGTGTTCCGTGTTTTACTTCTGTGGTCCCAACATTGGCCCCACATCAGTGGCGACGAGGATTCTAGAAACGCACTCACGGCGAAACCTAAATACCTTACCAATCCCACATCTGGGTCGACGAAGAATTCGAGAAACGCATTCACGTCGAAAACCGTAATACCTTGCCGGTCCCACAACAGTGGCAACAGAAAGATTCGAGAATTTCGTTCTCACCATATCAATAGCGACAGGATACTCGAAAAATACACAGAAACTCCACGCGTTCCCACAGCAGTGTTGAACGAGAAATTAAGCTGGTATTACTACATTAGCGATTTAAAAGCTAAACACCCAGCGTCTCTATATATATATTCCAATACCAAACACCATTGACGAACTAGCCATTCGACATCTACGGAATATTAAAGTCTGTCCAAAATACAAGAACGATTTCTACACAGCCACACACAAAGAAAAAAAAACAGTTGTTCGTAAAACAAACTGACAATACAAGAGCAAGTACTACCATTGTACTCAAGTTTTCGGAAAAAACTATCGAAATTTTTTTTATGTAACTGAGTTGAACTCGGGCATAAAATTATTCTCCCCTCAAATTCACTGAGGTGAGTTTTCTCTTTTTTTGTACCTTTCTAAAAAAAAAAAATACATAAGTGTGGTGAAAAATTATTCAATTACGTTAAAATTAACGGAACCAAGAAAAAAAAAGCTAAACACATATAATTGGTTTAGTTTAACTATTGTCTGTCAATATTTTTTTTTTGTAAAAGAAAAAAAAAAGAACAAAAATCTATCAAGGTTTTTTTGTGTACCTCCTCTTGGTGCACGGGTTTCAAAGGAACAAAAAAGCGCTGTCATTTTTAAATATATTAAATTTTATTTATATTAAAAATATTAAATTATAAGATTTGCAAAAAGTAGTTGCCCAAATGTTAAAACTAAATTTGGATCAGCAACAAAAATCAGAAGAAAGAAAACAACAACTATTTTTGGAATTACATAAACAACAAATAGAATTCCAAAAACTTACGCTTCAGAATGTTGAACTACAACAGAAACAACTTAAAGAATTACTCGTAAATGCATTAAAAGGCTCAAACTCTGAAAAAGATACAATATTCTCCCAGAGTACAATCTACAATTCAATGGAAAACTTTGAATACGTACCAGAGGAAGACAAAACTTTCCAGGCTTTTTACAGGCGCTACGAAGATATTTTCAACGTAGACTGTGAACAATGGCCCAGTAAAATAAAGGTACGTATACTATTGAGAAAACTGGGAACTACAGAACATAGTAGGTTCGTAGACTTCATACTACCCAAGAAAACCACTGACTTGGATTTTTCAGAGACTATTAAGCTCCTATCGGAACTATTCGGGCCTAACACAACCTTGTTCCACAAACGTTGGAAATGTCTGAACACAGTCAAAAACAACCAGCAAGATTTTCTAACTTTCCAGCATCGGTAAACAAGCCCTGTAATGATTTTAAACTAGCCGAATTGACTGCCGATGATTTTAAGTGCTTAATTTTCGCACAAGGTCTAGTATCAGCAGAAGACGCCGAAGTCAGACGACGGGTACTGACCAAACTTGAGAACGAACAAGGATGACTATCCAAAAACTGGCAGAGAACTGTCAAAGAGTAATATCTGTAAAGTGTGACTGAAACACTATCGAGGAATCAGGTGTGGCTCAGATTAATAAAATCAGAAGCAAGTCTACCTCCTATTCCCCTAAAAAAGACAAAAGGTAAATCGCATGTACTAAATTCCGCAGTAACCAAAACCCAAATAGGTTAAAGAAACCGCCCAGACCATGTTACCATTGTGGTAAATGGCATTGGATGAAATTCTGTCCAGTTAAAAACAAAAAATATTTCAAAAATTGCAATAAAAGTGGTTATACTTTAACTACGTGCTGGTACGCCAACAGAACGAAAAAACACAAAAATAAAATTACGCAAGCTCAATCTGACAATATTGTCGATAGGAATTTAAGAAAATATGTTAAAGTGGATATTTTCAATAAGTCCATTAAATTCCATCTTGACTCGGGTTCTGATATTTCAACCATTAACTGGCGTACTTGGGGAAAATTAAACAAGCCGACCTTATTAAAAACGGATAAAACAGCAAAATCCGTAACTGGCGAAAAGATTAACATTTTAGGCGAGGTAATACTTACAGTAACACTAAATGGAGTTACCAAAATCTCAAAGCCTACGTATTAAAAACTTCAGACAACTTATTTGGAACTGATTCGATAGAAAAATTCAATCTTTGGGATTGCCCAATGAGTACATTTTGTCGCAAGATACAAAGTACAACGTCCAATTTCGTAAATCTAAAAAAGGAACTCAAACAACAATTTCCCCAGGTTTTTTCTGGCGGCCTTGGGAAATGTACTAAAATGAAAGCTAAGTTCAAGGTGAAGGACGGTGCACAACTGGTATTCAAAAAGAAACGGAATGTCCCTTTCGCTGCTCTAGAGTAAATCAATAAAGAGTTAGATAGACTCGAACAAGCAGGTATTTTGTTAAAAACAGATTTCAGCGAGTGGGCAGCACCTACGGTCTATGTAAAAAAGATGTCCAATCAAATACGAGTATGCGCAGATTTTTCCACAGGGTTAAACGATGCCTTGCAAGATCACCACTATCCTCTCCCAAGCCCTGAAGAAATTTTCAATAAACTCAATGGTGGAAAATTTTTTTCTAAAATTGACCTCTTGGATGCATACCTTCAGAGAGAGGTGGATGAAGAAAGTTCCAAATTGCTCTGCATAAACACCCATAAAGGGTTGTATAAATACAATAGACTGGCTTTTGGAGTAAAGGTTGCGCCTGCAATTTTCCAGCAGGTCATGGACGTCATGCTGGGCGATCTTGACTACGCAACAGCCTATATGGATGATATACTGGTTACCAGTAAAACTACGGCAGAGCACCGGAACCATATAATAAACGTATTCGAAAAGATACAAGAATACGGATTTAAGGTCAAGGAAGAAAAGTGTGACTTTTTCTTACCAGAGATTAAATACTTAGGGCACATCATAAATAAAGATGGTCGTCGGCCGTATCCAGAAAGAGCCAACGCGATCAGAAACATGTCGGCCCCAGATAACGTTCAAGCGTTACAAAGCTTCCTCGACCTAGCTAACTTTTACTAAGGGTTCATTAAGAACATGCAAAATTTGAGAGGGCCTCTCAACCAACTTTTAAAAAAAGACAAACCATGGTCATGGACCCCGGAATGCCAAGACGCATTCGAGAAGATCAAGAAAACACTTACTTCAGACCTCTCCCTCACACATTTCGACCCTAGTCTCGACATCATAGTCGCAAGTGATGCAAGCTCGTACGGCATAGGCGCTTGCATATTACATATACTGCCAGACGGTTCGCGAAAAGCTGTGGCTCACGCATCAAGATCTCTACTTCCAGCTGAGAAACAATATACCCAAATAGAGAAAGAGGCTCGAGGGTTAATATTCGCTGTGACAAAGATTCACAGATATCTACATGGTAGACGGTTCATACTGCAGACAGATCATAAACATCTAATTACAATTTTTGGGTATAAAAAAGGTCTGCCAGTCTATACCGAGAATAGACTACTTCGTTGGGGCACAATTCTCTTAAACTATAATTTTAAGATAGAGTTCCTAACAACCAAAAATATTTGCCATGCAGACAGTTTATCGCGACTCATTCCAAAAAATACAGAAGTCTTTGAAGACTCCATCATTGCTACTCTAAGGACATGATCGCAAGTACCATAAGAGAGCTCCCAGTTACTTTGGCCGGCATAAAAAGGGAGTCTCGAGAGGATGAATTCATTCAATCAATAAAAAGCAAAATTCGAAACAAATACCCCAATGTGCCTGAAGTTTTCTCCCTTTGCGATGATGTCCTACTATATAATGACCGCGTAGTGATTCCAAACAGCTTACAAAGAAAAATCCTCAGGGATTTTCACATGGGACATCCGGGGAAGAACCGTACGAAAAGCCTCATGTGCTGCTACACTTATTGGCCAAACATGGACAAGGACATAGCAGACATGACAGAATCATGCAAAGGATGCGCGCTTGCAGAAAAAGCTCCAAACACGCGTGCAAACCATGGCCCAAAACAGATCACCCTTGGCAAAGAATCCATGTGGATTTTGCAGGGCCTATGGACAACATGTACTATCTCATTGTTGTGGATAGCCACTCAAAATGGCCTGAGGTCCTACAATGTAAAAGACCAACCACAAACTGCATGATCGGATTTCTACACGAGCTATTCGCGCGCTTTGGCGTGGTAGATTGTGTAGTTAATGATAATGGCACTCAATTCACATCAAGTGAATTTAGAGATTTCTGCAAGTCATATCAGGTGGACCACATTACAACGCTTCAGTACCACCCTAGGACAAATGGCCAGGCCGAAAGTTTCGTGGACACTCTAAAAAGGGCTTTAAGAAATGCACTAGGCACACTGACAGATAGAGCATTGCAACAATTTCTGCAGGTGTATTGGATAACCCCTAATCTGAACACGCCTATGGGAAGCTCGCCTGCAGAAACAATGTTCGCAAGGAAAATAAAGTCTGTCTTCGACAAACTGATTCCACGGCAAGCAAAATTTAAAAGAAAACCGTATCGCCTCATAGGAAATATTTCAATCCTGGCGATAGTCTTTTTCAAGGCGTACAAGAACAATATGACATTCTGGGAAGTGGGCATCATTAAGCAGAGAATTGGCGAACTGGTATATATGGTCCAAGGACAAAAAAAAACATTCACAAACGTCAATGGAACCAGCTCAGAAAATGCCGTTTGAAGGAATCGGAATCACTACAAAATAACTGTGAAGAGCCGATTGACGTAATTTTCGATCACTTCGATCTCGACATGCCCCAAGTCTTTCCTGAAGTGCGACGCTCAGGAAGGAAAAGGAAATTTACTCAACCGCTCGACGTAAATCCCAAGAGGAAAAAGTATTAACAGTTTTATTTTTTTTCTCCTTTTCAAAAAGAAAACTCTTTGGAAGGTGGGCATTGTGAGACCGGAAACTACCTACACAATTGACTCTTCCAGGCCTATATTAAGTAGGCGACATAGCACTCTAGAGAGTGTTATAGTAAGCTCCGCTTACACTATCTCTGTAACCTGTTGTTAATATATCTTTCTTACATCTAATCCATGTTCCGTGTTTTGCTTCTGTGGTCCCAACTTTGGCCCCACATCACTTTAATAGTAACATTTTCAGCAATCTTGTCGCAGAGTTTCCGTTTGTGTATCCGATGGTTTGATTTTGGATAAATTTGTAACTAAGTCTTCTCGGCCGGCTTAGACCATTTTAGAAACTAATGTATTTAGTTTACTTTGTAAACTACGGCTTTATTTATTCTTTATGTAAATGATCGATATTTTTGTTCACTCCATTCATTCACGATATTCGTTCAGCCATAAAAAAAAAACATCTATCAATCCACAATCTACAAGAAAAACAAAATTCTGGTCGAAAACTGAAGAATTCTATATAAATCAACTTACCGAAAACATCTCACTTATACAACAAACACCTCTCCTCCACCATCAACCTAAATTGTTTAACAATGGGAGTGGAGTGCTGAAAGTCTTTTAAAAACAAAAACAAAATTGAAAGTCGTTCACGTGAATTCCAGCCATGCCCCACCGGCGAAGGCTCAGAATAAACGCTGCTTCTGGTATTCAAAAACCACATTAATCATACATCTCAAACAGTGAAAACAAGAAAAGAACTAACAACACTAAAACAGAACCCATTTGAAAATAGCTAAGGAATTAGACGAAAGTGCTTACCACAATAGATAAAATGGACAGTTTTTGTACTGTTATTTATTGATCCCCCCACGAGGATTGAATGTGGCACAAAGCCGAGTTTAATGTGGGTCTTCCGAGCCCGTAGGCTCGGCCAAAAATATAGCCTAGGCAGGTTCAAGGCCTGTCAACCTCCCCGAACGAAACCTTGCCCTTCGGCAAAGCTTCGTCCGGGTTCCCCTCTGCTAATGCAGAGAGTCAGACAGACGGCGCTGACAGTCAAGGACTGTCTGCCACTGTAACTTTATATAGCTACAGTTTTTGTACTACGTTGATCCCGCCAAAGGATAATTTATAACATTTGTCTTCTCCGTCATATATAACGGTAATGTTTAAAAAGAAAGGTTGCTGCCCAAATATATATATATATATATATATATATATATATATATATATATATATATATATATATATTTGATGCATGTTTCATCAAACAATATAGACAAGTTTTGTCTATTTATTTTTAGTAGGTTCCTTTCATATTGTCTGATAAGCTTAATAACATTATCATTGAAAGACGAAAGGACATCACCATATTGATACATGTTTAAATCCAATCAAAGCTTTCGGCTTACATAAGCCAGTACCAAAGATGACGAATACTTTTCAATATATCAATCAATACACGGACGAAACAATAATGATAGTCAGTTTTTATTGCATGAAAAATTTCAAAGCAACGACTAATGTATACGAGACGTGGAACCAAAATCACGTCCCAGCTCATGACGTCACACATGACCACGCGAGACTGAAAACGAGAAGTATGAAGTATGGGAAGCCGTTAGTATAAACCAATGGCTTCTGTTATCAATTATAGGCATTTAAGAATATTTGTGGAGATTTCGTAGTTTATTTTGTTCAGGTTAGGTTTCAACTGTTTTATGTACATAGCTTCAAGAATTTTTAGTTTTTGTTTATTGTTTTCATGTTTAAGTATAGTTGTGATTTCAAAGAGGATTTTCTGGAATTGTGTACGCGGCCAGGCATGTAATGTTATTAATCTTATTAGACAATCTGAAAGGAACTTACTTAAAATAAATAGACAAAACTTTTCTATATTATTTAATTAAACATGCATCAATGAAAAATTGCTGCCTAAATATACACAATATCTCCCTCCCTCACACACACACACACACACGCACACACACACACACACACACATATATATGTGAGGGAGAAAGACAGCGAGACAGAAAAAATGTCCAGATAGATTAACAAACAAATCAATGTATCTTTAAGAAACACTAAAATGAAAATGAAAATTAATTGCAATGTTTTTATTTAAATTCATTGTTTTTTGCAAATTAAGCAATAAAAAATATATATTTTGACCCATATCCTTGCTCCAGCAACAAGATAGTAATTTATTGAAATTTTAATGTATCTTTCCGAGCAAAGCAAAATTTATTCATTAAACCTAAATTATTATTGAATTTTGTATGGTAAACTTTGTATAAACAAGTTATTCTTTCAAAATACCAATCTGAATTTAATTATGATATTATGTCGGACCATTTTGTAATGCTGACTGATTTAAATATTAAGAGTCGATACAGAGATGAAGACGGCTAGTGTATACGAAATAATTTACTGAAAAAAAGAAAGACAGTAGAGCGTCATCACGTGGTAACATGAAATTTGTGAGTGATTTTGTTTGTGGTTTTGGTCAAAAAGATTTGCTTTCCTTGTGAATCGAAACCGAACTGACATGGGAAACATCTTAAATAAAATAATTAAGATTTTTATTTCCTCAATAAAAAAATCAATTTTAAATAAAATAATTAATAGTTAAATAAAGTATTATCAGATTATATATGGCCGAATGGTTAGCATTTTGACCATGTGACCCGGAAGCGAATCTCCACTTTGTCGATTTGACAGGAAGGTGACAACTTGATACTGCCTGCGTAGGATTAGGACACACATGCACCCTTACACACACACACACACACACACACAAACACACACACACACAAACACAAACACGAACACATATATTGTTATTATAAGAGATTATAAAAAAATGTTGAAATCGCTATATAAAGTTTTCACGTTTCAATACGATCATTTTAATTCTTCAGGCGATGGTAATTGTTGATATATACTTATATTCGAAATATATATATATATATATATATATATATATATATATATATATATATATATGGGCAGCAACCTTTCTTTTAAACATTACCATTATATATGACGGAGAAGACAAATTTTATTTTAGCTTTTCCAGCGTTCTTAAATTTTTTCTTTTGGTGGGAGTGAGGTAGTACAAAATTGATATATATTTATATTCGGATATATATATATATATATATATATATATATATATATATATATATATATATATATATATATATATGTATTGTGTCCAAGCTGAAAAGCAACTTGTCAGCAGTCAATAAACCACATAACACCCTTAAGCGCTTAGCCTTGGAGCGGGTAGAATGGAGATCAATGTGTTTTAGTGGACTCACAGTTTTCAATCATCTTCTCTGAATCATCTTCAAGAAGCGAGAGGAAGATCTAAAAGGTCAGCCAGTCTACCAGTTATCTCATCCCACGATTCTCACACTTGCTCGATATGTGGCCTCTTTTGTAAATCAATAGCGGGTCTTAAATGCCACTTAAGATTATCGCACAAAATTTCATAACTAAATCAACTAAGCTGTCACATCCTCATATGTCGAAACCGACCGGATAGTCCATTATATATATATATATATATATATATATATATATATATATATATATATATTGAATAAATTACAGATAATATGTCTGCTAGTTTTTAACGGAGACTGTTCATATTCATAAATAACATTAAAGGATGAAAGAAATGTACTCTAACTGTTTAAATGTATTGTATTTTAATTTCCCAAGTACTTTCGATTTTCTTCCAAAATCATCTTCAGAGGTGCAAGTAGTACAAAACTATATATTGTTCAGGGGTAAAAGTATTTATACAAATGTATCCGTTGCTATCCATTACCATAATTTTCCATTATGCTTTTAAATGCAAACTGTTGACAATGTGCAGTGCATTCATTAGAACGTGAGAAAAATTGAATGCTGCAGTAATATTCTGAGATGCCTATAAGGAACAGTTGTTTTCACGCTTTAATGTGACCATGACAATGACATTATAACATTGAAGAGGAAATTCCATACTAGATAATTTATTCACGTTGAAATGAACGATCAGCACAACCGTTTTGTATTTAAAAACGTAATGAAAAATTACGGTAATGCCTAAAAGAGAATTTTCAGCCTAAATACACACACACACAAACACACACACACACACACACACACACACATATATATATATATATATATATATATATATATATATATATATGATGTGGCCTGAAAATTGCGTCTAGCATGAAACAGTCTGTCGCCTCTGAGTGTTGACTTCAATGTTCACTTTTATATTTACATACGCTCTGTTCCTGATATTGAGCACGTTATCTCATAGATATACCACACTTTAAAACTATATTTCTTCATATGTATGAATGATTCATGTAATATAAATTAAACTGCACCACATATTTGATTTAAAGAGAACTGATCCGACGTGCAACTTCTGGGATAATAGCTGCGACATTGCTGTATTTATTGAACAATTTAGTTCATGCCACATCGACTGAAAAAAATTACAACAAAAGAATTCTCCAATGACCATATTAGTAAAAAAAAAGAAAAACGCACACTCTTTTAAATTTTCAAAAAATTCAACCTTACAGTTGTGACCGCACGTTCCAAAATTTCTTACAGTTAACAATAACACATTTCTAAAAAACATCTTTAGATTCACATCTAATCTTACGTGCCCGGTTATTAACTGGATCTATTTTTAAAACAAATCAATTTCCATGCCTAATGATGTCTGTATGAACAGATGAAAGTACTAGCAAAAAAAAGACCTTGTACAAGTTGAATTTATTAAAGACATGGATCACAATATTCATCTAGAGGTTCATGGGTTAATGTAATTTTAATAAATTTGTTTGCGAAGATTTACTCTCGCCATTTATATCTTTAACTTCACTAATCTGTATTTTTGTATGAATGATTCATATAATATCTTACTTATTATAAAACGCAGATTGTGTGTGTGTGTCTGTAACGTTTATATATTGGATCGAATTTCCTACATTTTTTAGCCTATTTCAACAAAACTTCAGAGGACTACATAAAATAACCTTGTGATGGTTCTACGGCACCGAAAATGGGAAAAACAAAATTGTTTTTTAAGAAAATCAATTTGAAAACACGATTAAGACGCATCGTGAGAATGAAAGGGGGACAACTCACCCACGAATGTAAACAAAAGAGCATAGCATGATGAAAAAAAAAAAGCTGTCCTTGACGAAAACAAAATTTTATCGTCTAATGTTCATATTATTATTAAAGAGGAAAGACCAAAGTATTTTGGGGGTATTTTTTACTCGTTCCTAGCACGTCTGAAATTTTCGTTAAATATATTGTTTTATTTTGGTCAAAAAAAAAAAGGACAGATAATCAATCATTTTCAATTATTTTTTTCGATTAAAATCTGACTTTGATATTCTTTTAAAAATCAATTATCATTTTTTCAAAACTGATTTTAATAAAAACAGAAATTATACTGTTTATTTAAAATATCTTGAACCAAGCTTAACTTATCTTCTGCGCCGAAAAAATGTAATTTGAAAATAAAACAAAGCAGGTCATAACCTTTCGCGTCGCTTGACGAAAGGGACATTCATGACGTTTAGATAATTTATGGGAGGATAATTCTTTCTACGGATGGAAGGAAGTGAAATTATTTAAGTGAACAAATTATTTACCTCGTTACTTTTAAGGAAAACTTTCAGCGCTCTAATTTTTTATTTTATTTTTTTTTTTTGTACTTAGCTTTCATTTTTACGTTTACGATGCTTTATGGAAAATATAAAGAAATTCAAAAATAAGACTGTTAATAGTGAGATTAAATTTCATAAGAAAAAGGTATCTAATTAATTTAGTTACCTTTCTTATGAAATTTTATCAGAAGTGTACATAAAATACTATAATTTTATGTACATTTATTACATTTACTGTGTTATTTGTATTTCCATTCATTTTATTATTAATTTTGTTTTGATATTTCATTTATAGAAAAATGTCATAACTGAGATTAATATAAAAAAAAAGATCATATAAATTAAAAGTTTAGCAGTAGTTAAATTTCATAAGATGATACTGTTACTTGTAGGTACCCTTCTCAGTTGAAATTGAAAACTCAAATTAACTTCTCCATACGTGTTTCGCAAAAGTAAAGGGCTTAACAGCGAAGAACAATGCTGAACTCAAATAATGCAAATAAATTGTATTCTGGTTGGTCTTCCGTACTTGATAATTACTGTCCGACTATAAACACAAAAATTACATTTCTTAATTAACATGGCTAATCTGATTGGTCCAAATTATACAATTTTCCAAGCGCTAGACAATGACAATCTCACACGGACATTTTGAAAGGTTGATGTTGCTTTTAACTAAAGTTAAAATATTTTTAAAAATTCAATTTAAAATTTTTTTTTAAATCTTTTTGAAATTAAAGAAATAAGAAATAATTGTATTAAAAATTCAATTTTCATTGAAAAAAATTTTTGCTTCCAGAAAATATTGTCCATATTCATAAAAACAAATTAAAACAAATAAAAGCATTTGAAACTAAATAATATATTTGTTTAATTGAGTTTTGTATGTTACAATTCACAGCTGATTTTCAGACGTTGGCCAAAAAAACAAAAAAAAAAACATGATTTGCATTCTTCAAAGCCTTGTGCTTTTAACTATTGTAATCACTAAACCGATGGTCTCGAATTTCTAGAGTTTTTCATAAAATTAGTTATTGGGGGTGATAATAAATATAAAAAAAATATTTCTGCCATGACTTTAATAAAAAAAAAACATATTTACAATAATTTCGATCATCTGTGAATAGTTTCTGAAAGTTTCATTAACATCTGACAATTATTTTTATTTTTGCAAGATTTTCCAAATTAATGTGTGTAAATACAAAAAAAACGCGCTAAAAATTATCTATGTTATTTACTACCCCTTGTTGTGACAAAGAGAAACAAGGTTTTTTTAAATCAAAATTTAGAATATTCTAAAAAGATGGAAAAATTTTTAAAAATAATTAAAAAAAAATTTAGTCTATCCTCTTCATAAAAACCTAAGCATTTTGACAATAAAATTTTGTTTTCATAAACTTTGACGTCTTTTTCATCAGACTATGCTCTATGTTTTAGCGATTCCGTGGAGTGACTTAGGTTAAAAAACCCAGGTTGTTTGTGTGTGTGTGTGTGTGTGTGTGTGTTCCTTTATATATGGGATCGGATTTCTTACATTTTCAGCCGATAAAAGAAACATCCACTTTTTTTTTTTTGTCTATTTCTTATTGTCTTGCACACTTTTTTCTTTATTTATACATTCAGAATGCTTTAAAAATTCCATTTACAAGACAATTGTTTATAATAAAATTCTAATTCTATTCAATCGGGAGACTCATCATAACGATATTGAAAACAATGTTTTTGTTTGAGTTTGACCAATTCGTAAAAAAAACAAACTAAGACATGCGTGTCCGTCAACCTAAACAATAATCTAACGATCTCTACTGATTGTACGAATCGAAAAATCGGATAATTCTTTATCTTTAGGGAAAGATAAGTCCACGTACTTTAGGGCCGTTTTTACAATTCCCTTTGCAATTTGTTACAAGGCAGATCAATAAGGCATTGGTTCTATTTGAAATTAATTCAATATTTAAAAGAAAGTATTAAGAAATAATTTTAAAAATGCCGACGTAAGAAATCTGATAGACAAAAACAACAATATTTCGAAGATGATAATTATTAAGGAAAAATTTACACAGTACTTGTAATAAATTAATAAACCCAAATAAAGTTAATATTTTTTGTATTAGAAACAACGAGTGGAAAATATATTCAAATCAGAACTCTAATTATGAATCACCACAAGCAAAATATGCAATTTTTTTTTACTGTATTCAATAAGTAAAAATCATAAATTGTAAAAGATTACAGAGAAAGGCTACCTACATTTTTCAACCGATTTCAACAAAACTTCACTTTTTTTTTGGCAGGTAGTGTTTCTTATTGTCTTGCACATTTTTTTCTTTATTTTTACATTCAGAATGCTTTAAAAATTCCATTTACAAAACAATTGTTTATAATAAAATTCTATTCACCAATCGATAGACTCATAACGATTGTAAACAAGGTTTCTGTTTGAATTTGGGTTTGACCAATTCGTAAAAAAAAAAAACTAATTAGGACATGCGTGTCCATCAACCTTAAACAATAATCTTTGTCAATTTTATTTTTCAGTCTTTATGATGGTCGATACATGATCTATCTCTTACTGTTACATCCCAGGCAACACCAGGCTCTACTGCTAGTATATATATATATATATATATATATATATATATATATATATATATATATAACTCTAAAATTAAACCATACCAGGGTTTGTGATTGGAAATGGGTAGACGGAAATATTCGGGTACCGTCGTTGTGTTTGTGCTGACGTTTGAGCGTACAGGCTTTGCTCAGACTGTTGACCACCGACAAATAATGCGCTCTCTACGAGAAACAGTGACTAAGGTCCCTTCAGCATAGTTGCAGTATAAATCACAGGTGTGCTCTGTGATCATTGAGCAAACGCTAATGCGCCAAAGTATGAGCCTTCAACAGGTTTTGGATAGCAACCACACACCTAAGTTGATAGGTGTGCGTATATTTTCTCTTTTTACTCAGTTCCATAGAAATATTTGGCTAGAGTCTTATTTAAATGTGTGCGTATGTTTGTTGGACATGTTTCTGTCTTATTCAATTCGGTGTTCTAGAATGTCAAGTCTTCCTCTTCGAATAACATCTAACTTAATAACGCGCTCAACTTAATTTGGATTTCTCGCTACGAATTGAGAGAAAATTTCGAAGTAATTAATAAAGCGGTTGAACACGTGCTTCAACGAATTTCCCAATCAGTTAAATTGGGCAGAGTAAATGCTATCACCGATTATACGGTTTTAATTCAATCAAGTGTTCATTAATCAATAGATAAGCATATTTTAAAAGAAGCGGGAAAAAACGTCTTCACTTGAATAATATATTCGGAATGGGAGGGCGTTGTATTCTGTGTATGAGTGGCGCTAGTCTTACAGTAGTTTTAGAATGGGTTCATTAAAAATATTTATATATGAATAATCAACAGAAAGCAATTTAAATAAAGAAATGAAACAGGAATTTACGAACCAAGAAAAACAGGTTAAGATATTCGAAATAGAAAATCATTGCAATTTTTGCGTAACGACAAATATTCAAGTCTGTCTGCTCATTGACTGTATCAAAACTACATAGGAAAGTTTCTATTACCTATCAAATATATATATATATATATATATATATATATATATATATATATATATATATATAATTCTCAAAATGTGTGCGTGTATTTATGTGTGTGTGTGATCAGATTTTGTTCATGCATTTGCACAGTTTGCATCCGATTTTGATTTTTGTTTGATAGATAAGTCTTCAGTGCCGTTTTTGAGTCCTATTTGTTGGCGAAAATGGCTCTCCACTACTTCCTGTCTATTATAACTCTCACCAACGATTTATTATTTACTGTCTGTTCCTGGATATGTATCTTTCATAAAAACTTTAATAAGAAAAAATAGTTTAAATTATTACAATAACATTATTTTTTATTATACAATTCCCTTTTCAGGTCCTCCCCCATACAGTTTTTACCCCTCATTTGCACCCAAATGTTGTGACTAATATTGATTTTCGGGTGGGTTGACTTTACATTTAAACTGTTCCAATTAAATGGCATAAATTCCCAGTAATGAATGACCCGGTCATAGACGGTTTATACTGCTAATTTTTTTAATAATTTTGCTTAATAATTGTTCAAATATATTTATAGTGAAATTTTGCTGTAAATACCTGGGAAAAGATATTTGCTTTTGGGTAAATTTAAATAGCTCCTCAACCTGACGCTGCCTTAGCAACTGGGCAATGAAAGTTTCCATAGGCGACGGTTCTTAGAACGAAAACGAGCAAATAACTAACCTGGGGAAGGATTAAAAAAAAACTTTTCTAGCTCCTGAAGCACATTCTGGGGGATTCACCATCGTTATAGTAATTAATGCGGAATAAAATGTCTCCTGTTTCAAATCTCTTTGCTTTCGTTTCACGCTTTTCATTTAATTAGGATTTTGGATTACAAAATATGAATTTTGTATTATTATTTAATTAAAAAATATTAAATAAAAATTTTAATTATGATAATGCCTCATTTAAGAAATTTGCAACATTAAAACACTTACGCCCAGTAAAAAATATGCAAGATTGGAAAATGAAAGTATAATGTAGCAAAAAGATATTAGATAATTACACACAATCTTAATATATATATATATATATATATATATATATATATATATATATATATATATATATATATATAGAGAGAGAGAGAGAGTGGGCATGGAGAGAGAGAGAGATAGATAGATAGATAGATAGATAGATAGATAGATAGATAGATCAGAAATTAAAATGGATTTGAGATAATTAAAATTAAGTAATTCATAGAGTCTTGAAGAAATCTCAACAGAATTCAGCAAGCAATGGACGGCCCTTTCTTCCTATATAGGTCTTCCAGTGCTTTCTGCATTCTGTTAAGTTTTCTTCTAGACTCGATGAATTACTTAATTATAAGATATATATATATATATATATATATATATATATATATATATATATATATATTATATATCTATATGTATGTATTCATGCATGTATGTATGTATTATATATAGGTATGTATGTAGTATATATGTATATATATGTTTTGTATTATATATGCATATATATTTGTATATATTAAATATATATATATATATAAGTATTATATATATATATATATATATATATATATATATATATATATATATATATGTATGTATGTATGTATATGTATGTATGTATTGTTCTGACGATGTTTTCTTTTTTCAATTTACCCCATAGGCTAGGTATTTGCTCGAGGTTTTCTACCTCTTACTCATTCTGCGACCCATCGATTATCGAACCTTTGATTTGGATGTCCCTCATTACGGAAAACATATTTCATATATAGCTGAAGTGCCATCTACATACAGCCGCTTCTAAAGTCAATATTTAAAAACGACTTTGAGGGTCAAGTGCCTATTGGTCTTGAGGAAGACCTTCCATGTTCGAACCTTTGTACTGGTGCCAAAGATGCACAACCAAAGGACTGTAACAGAAAACAGAAAACACATAACTTGATGGCTACCAAGAGCAGCAACACCTAAAAATGATACCCCACGTGACTCGAAGATAAAAAAATAATGTTGACATTTCATACTACTTCAGGCAAAAAGGTTAGGAAGGCAACCTCTATCAATACTGGAAAGAACGATAACAGCTACTGGACAAGAGAAAACAATTTTTCCTGAAAATTTTTTTTAAGTGAAACGTTTTATAAATTTCAACCGACATTAAGCTCGGTAATTGAATGTCAAATGTTTCCTTATAAGGAAACGGCTATATTACGAATACTATTTGTTTCTTTCTAGTTTTGGTGTTAGTATTGAATACGCATTTTGCATGCTTAGCTACTGTGTTACCCATTTTCGAGGATAACTCTATGCACTTGACAAACTTTGTTTAAGTGGTCTAACCTGGTAATCCTGACATCGTGGCTCAGTTTTGAACTAAACCCCGGATATACCGTGGATAGAAAATTTAGATCCCAACCAGCGCGGTTTATTGACGCCGACCTGTATTTTGTAGCACCAGATTTTTTTTCTCCGTCCCAGGTCGTTAATCTAATAACATTCTAATATAGATTATTAAGTACTTTTTAGATTAAGCTAGATTTTAAAACTGTTTCATTTGTTTTTCTGTGTCGATTTAAACCATTTTCTTTGTTTATTTTTTTTTTCGGGGGTAACTTTTTGCTATTTGAATGGTTTGAATGATTCTGGTATATATACAGGTCAGTGTTATTAAGCTGCGCACCAATAAACAATGATGTCGCTTAAGCCGCGCATTCGCGGTGGACCCCAAAATTTTTTGTCATGTTGATATTAGAATCATAATTATAAGCACCGTATCATATGTGGCAGCAATATTGTCAATACTCGTTGGGCACCTCAAGGTGGTGTAATGGTTAACAAGTCTCGCTAGAACAATTACGAATGAGTAGTGAGTTCGGTCCTCACTGGGTGCCCCTTACTTTCGGCCTTGTGTCACATCCAAGCTACACTTGGAAAATCACAATATTGTGAATACTCGTTGGATGGCAGTCAGGTGATAATTGTTGCACAGTTTGAAAGATGCTGATAAGTTAAAAAAAAAAAGACGTTAATTATCATAGATGATATTAGCTTCGTTTTTTTATTCGTAGATTTTAATGTATATGACGCTGTTTCTTGATGAGAGAAGCTTCTTTGTTGATGCAGTGGATTTGGTGTTTTACTGTCTGTAGAAGAGGGTCAATGGATTTTGTGAGGTGGGCTTCCAATCCAATTGTGCTAGTTTTTAGTGTGAATTCAAGTTGCAGTAGACGTCGACCTCCTAAAGCTCTTGATGCATACAGCCTATCAACATCTGATTTCATCTGGAACTTCTTCGTTTTGGTTAGGATTGCTCTGGTCTTGGGGTCCAATCTTTTAATCCCATTTAATGGTAAAAAAGGCACCATTTTTAAAACATGGAGGAGGGCATGGATTATATTGACAGGTATTTCTGTTTATTATCACATCGAACCAACTCAGATATTCACGAATCTATCACATTAAAATTCATGTTCCTGCATGAAGGCCGAAAAGTCATTAAAAAAGTCATTAAAAAAGTCATCTAAAAATCTGATCTACGAAACGAGGCTTCATTCGCGCCACTGGAGAGTCGGTTTTAATATATGGTACTACTGCTTGGATATTAAGTAAAAACCCTTGAGTCTAAGCTTGATGGAACCTACATTCGGATGCTGAGAGCTATGCTTAATATATTGTGGGGACGACATCCAAATAAACCCCAGCTCTATGAACCCATCTCAGATATTTTGACAATCTGACGTGAACACGTTTTGTAGGACGCTTCTGGCAAGCTAAACAGGAAATTTGTTTATATATTGGAATAATTTTCTTTAGATGTTTATTTTATTGATTTCGAATGAAAACTTACAGGATATTTCAGTGAAATTTTCAATTTCCTAATTAAAGTATGAGGTTATATTTTAATAATTTGCTTAAAGAACAGCTATTTTTAACAGACGCCTGTAGTGATTCAAACCAAAGGTACATTTTAATTCTTAGTTTTACCTGGTCTAAGTGAACGTAGCAGTTCTAGCCTTTCTTGCTATGTTGTCTGTGATATCCGCCATATTATGTTATAGCCACACACACTCATTTCACAAACACTCTAAATTAACTTTATCCTAAAGTAATATATATTTATCTCAGTTATTTGTAAAGGTCAGCCAGCCAGCTTCTCTTACTTAAAATATTCAACTAGCAATAACTTGTCATTGACATCACTAAGCGTTTTATTATGCAATTCGAGGCTTCGATTTTTGCTGGCAGCTAAAATACAAAATAAGGCGCTGAACTTTGATATTTTACGCAACAATCGATGCAATTTCTTGGCAGGAATCTAAAAGCTCCGTTTCACCTTTCCGTTTGATTGTAGAATCGTGTTTTTCTATCGATCTTTTGGGAAGATAAACACTTTCTTACTTATTACATCTCTAATCGATGAAAAAGAATAGGTTGATTAATGTTTACTGGCAGAAAATTAACATCTTAAATGGCGAACGTGAAAAAGTAACTTTTAAGATCATTACACATTGACTCGGAGGCGAGGATAATGTAATGGATATCAAAGTGGACCATGATTAGGCGTAACGAATTCAATTCACGCTGGATTGTGTATAGTTCAATTCGCGCTAAGACCCTTGGAAAAGGAATGAGTCAGTTGTCCTGTAACTACGGGTTAAATAGCATGGCAGACTTCGTTGTCTTTCCTTGAGGCAGGAAACGGTCTAGGAGAAGGGAAACTTTGAATTTAAAACCGGCCTGAAGAGGCATGGGTTCCTTTAGGCTGAATTGGCCTAGGCACCCCACCGCATCTAAGGTTACAGGAAATGCTGCGCCTCTACAACCCCTGTTATCACACACACACACACACACACACACACACGTCGATTTATTTAGGCTTATTTAATTCATGTTTGTTGATATCGCTGCAAAATTTCAGGCTTTTTCATTTTTTTTATGTAGTTAGCAATTTTTGGGGGAAATATTGGATCGAAGACTCCAATTAATTTAGTATGGTTGTTTGTTTCCACGGAGTGCATAAGGACCAAAAACCTGTGACGATCAGAGTAAAGATAGGGACCCAAGAAATATACGGATACATATGCCGATACAATTACGGAATTCATTGCAAATCTTCAGGGAAAACCTATGAAAAGAGCAGTCAGATCAAAATATACACGTTAGCTCAAAACGTCAAGCAAACATATGACATCTCATCTGCTTGCCAACCACGAAAAATGAGTTCCAGGAATGCCTCCATCAATGAAAACAACGCTGGATATAGAAGAATAACTTCAGAAGGTGGACTACTTCGTAGGAGATTAAATACAGAATTTATATGCGTTGTAGTTTCCTTTTTATAGCACCGGTCTCGATACTCTTTGATCAGACATCAAAAAAGAATATATTTCTTTCAAGAAAATCAGTTTTCATCTCGAAAATTCAGGCAGAAGTGTCACTTTAAATGTTTACTTACTTTACAGGAAGAGTAGAAAGGATATGACAGGTGTATAATTATATTTGACAAGACGTATATTATAAATGGCAATGATGATATTAGCCGTTTCCTTATAAGGAAACAGTTGGCATTCATTGACCGAGCAACCAATACTTGTAACAGTTTAACTTTATAAAATCTTTCTCTTAAAACAATTTGTCACAAAAATAGGTTCACCAACTGCAAATATCGCGCTCTCCAGTACTAAGGGGTGTTTCCTTCCTAAACTTTTGTTTGAAGGAGGGTCGAATGATAATGTCATTATTTTCTCTTCAAGTTACAGGTGTTATCAATTTTAGTTGTCTCTGGTTTTGGTAATCCTCAAGCGATGTGGTTTCTTTTCATTGGTACAAGTTCTTTTTTGTGTGATTATGTAGCGGCAGACCGCAATGTTGAACGAAGGCTTCACTCGCCCATACGGTGGCGTCATGGATAGCGGCTCGGATTGAGGAATCTGAGAGCCGAGTTCAAATTCCAGTCGAATCCATTACATTCACTTACGTGTTATGAATCCTCTATGGGTAAATAGCAGGAGAGACCGGATTCTATAGCCGTGGATGGCAACTGATCTGTTGCAAGAAAGAAATGGCAACCTACTGCGGGAAAAAACTACCTCATCAGTCATATATCGAAAGATACATGATTGCCTACGTGTCTATCACGCATGGCACAAGAGAAAACAATAAATTCATTCGATGCGGTTTTTTAAACAGTTAGAAGCGTTTCTATACAACTGACAATTTAGATATGTCTGAATGAGTTCAGGTGACCTGCATGTCACTACATAAAACTTTTAGCGTCACGGAAATAGAAATTGACGGCCGCGCAATACCCTATGAATCTACATCCCCTCCTACACGAGCTATAAGTTAAATAGCAAGGTAGACTCGGATCTCCAGCCTTTGTTGACAAGCAGCCTAGGATATAATTTTTAAGAATCGGTTAGATAGAGCCTCTTCAGGCTTGATTGACAAGCTATCTAGAGATATTTGTTTTTTTTTTCTCTTCTGCCATGCATGATAGACGCGTAGGCGATCATGTATCTTTCGATACATGACTGACGAGAAAGATTTTTTCCCGCATTAGGTTGCCATATTTTTCTTGCAATAGACCAGTTGCCATTCACGGCTATGGAACCCGATTTGTCCTGCTATTTACCCATAGAAGATTCATAGCACGTAAGTGAATGTAATGGATTCGAC
This sequence comes from Acanthosepion pharaonis, assembly GCA_903632075.3. Taxonomy (NCBI): domain Eukaryota; kingdom Metazoa; phylum Mollusca; class Cephalopoda; order Sepiida; family Sepiidae; genus Acanthosepion; species Acanthosepion pharaonis. Next base: position 1,001,766 of record CAHIKZ030000979.1, on the reverse strand, counting down.
TGGAATTCGAACTCGGCTCTCCGATTCCTCAATTCGAGCCGCTATCCATTACGTCAACGTATGACTACGTAAATACATATCATCCCAACAGAAAAGGATACTTGGGGGATATTTTTGACGGACAAAAGAAAAGTCAATAAATGAACTTCTTATGTCAGGTGTTTTACGCACTCTGTCACAGGTGGAGATAGCGGCTTCTTTTAACATCCATAATAAATGCGATAAAAACGCTGATCGAAATCATCGATGTTTAAAATTTACGTAAATCTGATGTAAAACTTAAAAGTATATCTTAAGATGATTGATCCACTCGAAAAAAAAATTGTTTTGAGAAAATTATTTTTTTTTGCAAGAGACATTCCTTGGAGCTGAGCGAGATAATTTTTAAAATCGAAAATTATTGATTCTCAAATATTTTAGAGTTGGCATAATATCGATAAAATATAAAATCGATCGCTGACGTTCTAGAGAGTTACACGAACCTAGCTGTTCTGTGGAAAGCAGACTTTTATTTACAAAAATATTTAAAGTATATAAAGAACAGAATTTATATAAATTAATAAACACACACACACACACACATATATATATATATATATATATATATATATATATATATATATATATATATATATATATATTTATTCTTAATTTAAGATGAATAATTATAATGGCTATGTTTGTAAACGTTTTTTTCGAATAAATCACCGGAAATTTCGAAAAAAGAATTTTTAATGTTTAACAAATTCAGAAAATTGAAACAAATGAAGGTAGCAATGATATAAGCTCACTTTCAAAGTTGTTGTCTGTAAATAAAAATTCCTATAACTCTGTAAATAAATAGGGATTGATAATAGAGATATATAATGTATCAATGTTAAGAACAGCTCTCCGCTTCTAAATTTAAAAAGCAAATGTATTGTAACAAAAGTCGTGACCTTGGAGAGTTCAAATGAAGGCTAATCGGAAAAGACTACTTCCCGAAAATCACTTCCCTTTTTGTTTGAAGTGAACATGTCTCTTTATGCAACACCAAATTAAAGTTTAAATATGAAGCATCTCTTTACACTATTTACACTGTTGGACTGCTGTTCTCATATTTATTGTCATATTCAAGACGTTTCGGCCGTTGTACGATCCGGCCTTCTTTAGTCGATATCTGTTGGGATTTCGCACCGAACCCTTTATTTCGTCTCCCGGTGTAGACTGTTCTCGTTCCACGTGACATGCCTCTTCTGGATATCTCAGATTCAGTTATTTTCTCTTTCGTAATTCAACTCTCCATTTTCTTTTTGTTTTTTTTTTTTACATCTGCTGAACTCACAACTCGTTGTGTCAAGGCACTTGATTACTTCAACCAACGCTTTTATCCACTGGGTCATATCCGAAACGTCATGACAATAAAGATGAGGACAACAGTCCGAACAATGTCAATAGTGTAAATAGTTACAATACCTCATCTCAGAAATATAGACAGATACTGAAGCATTTCTCTATCATTAATGTTTCTCGTGTATTGCAGTCGGCATTTACTGTCTTTTTCGTTTTGCATATAGTTTGATTGTATCAATAAAGTCCATGCCCGAATTCACAACGCCAACTTCCTTAGGTGTGTATATTTTAATATCGTATCTTTCAATAGACATCTTATGTAAGCTTTTATCAGGTGCTATTAGATTAAACTATCTGATACCCGGTTTAGGTCGTAAAAGAGAATGCCAGATATTTATCCATGGCTTTACCGTCCTGGATAAGCCGATAAACTACGTCCAAAAGCAAGACCACTGATCGGGTGGTTTTCAAAAGCGTTGAACCACCTCTTAATTGCTGGTGTTCCCAGGTCCATCCTGACCCGGGATGGTAGCACCTGTTAGGGTTCCAGCTATGGGCAAATAATTAACCCCCAAACTGGGGTTAAATCACTATGAAAGTGTAAAAATAGGTTTTAATACCAGAAATACTTTGAAAAAAATTATTACCAGCAATAAATTTTTGAAGATAAAAATATCACCAGCAATATATTTTCGAAAAAAAATACTACAAAAAATATGTAGCTGGTATTTTTTTTATAAATCTGTTGTTGATAATATTTATTTTAGATATATAGCTATATGTTGAAACTTGGATAAGCATGGAATAATAATAATACAACACAAAATGTACGTAAACAAAATGTATTGAAACAAGGACAAGGTACACAATATTTACAGTTAGTTTTGGTATATTCTTGGGAAGACTGTTCCTGCAGAATGGGTTGACTAAATCGCAGTCGGGCAGAGTCTCTCGATTGGATCTCTTCTTACTTTCCTTCGTCTTTCCGGTACCAACCCATATTTATATGGTCGGTACTCCACTTATGTAAATTAGGTGGATCGTACCACAACACTATATTTAAAAAAATATTACTAAATATAGATTTAAAAAAATACCAGCTACATATGTTTTTGAAAACAATATTACCAGAAATTTAAAGTAAAAAAATTGACAGCAATAAATTTTTGTAAAAAAAAAATATTGCCAGCAATAAAAAATTTGTTGGCATTAAATAACCAATTGAGGTTGGCATGGCGTAAAACAAACCAAACCACGGCTTTACAAATTATGACATGGAGTGGTTTTCCTTCTTTTAAAAGTAACATATTGTTATATCATGAAAGATGGATACAATACTTGCTTTCTATTTGGGTTGTAGTTACAGGGAATAATTGTCTAATATTAATCATTTCCTATGCCTCAGCAACAAGACACTATCAAGATAGTTCAAGATAATGTCGTGCCCATAAATAGTTAATCTCTTTCACAAACAGATATCTTGGCTCTGTCCCCCTACACGGCCGATATTTTGCCTAATTTTCAGTTTGAGTAATGCAGCAATCTCGCCCGGTGTATAATAATGGTCAAAGAGACAGATGTATAAGAATAACACTGCTTAAAATAAAGAAGGTTTTATTATTGTTTATTTCAATTTTAATATTACAATATTGTTGAAGATATTGCTGACAGTTTTTCGCGATTTACAAAATCTACGTTTTTTTTAAATTCTGCAAACCAACCGATGAAATTTAAATAAATGTGTAAATATATCTATATAAATTTCAACTTTTTAAAGCGTTTAATCCTGTGATTTTTTTTTATAGTTCTTGCAAACGCAGGGCAAACTGAAAACTGTATTCTTGTATATAAAAGCCTAAAAAAAAAAGATAAACAATACACAAAATTGAATTTTTATTTAAAAAAAGTATTTGTTATTTTAATCATTAAATTGTTTTTTTTTAAATAGTGGGAATATTTTGTAATGTTAAACAATAAAATTTCAATTTTTCCAAAAATATTAATGAAAATTTATTGAACTAATCTACGCACCCTTGAAAAACCAACTGTATTTTTTACCTTCTTATCTGTATGCACATATCTCCAATATTTGCTTTCGATCGGTCAATGTATGGCTATTTTAGAGGGTGTGACGGACAGGCTAAACAAAGTCAGAGAATTTGGGTGGTGTGAATACCAATTTCTTGCAGTTACCTTTTCTAAAAGTTGCAAATTTTCCAGTACAGATATTGGTGCACAATGTCATGCCGAGTTTTATATTACTGATGGTATTACAGCATTTGGGGCTAACACAATTTTTCAGAATTATTTACTTTGTAATTTCCAGATAGCAAACATTGGTCCTGTGCAGCAAGAATACAAACTTTGGTTTCAGCTTTTAACCCTGCACAAGGTAACCACTAATGGGTAAAGAGTTTGTCTACGTCAGCTTGTTTGGTACGGGCAGAATATTGGCCATGAAGCGGTTTATCTTGCCATTGTTTCTGTATCTGATTTGTTGCATTTGCCTTTATTTTCTTATTTAAGTATTTTGCAGCTGTAATCTGTGTAGAATTATGACTTGCATTTCTTAACCCATTTGAAACTCCATTTTGAACTTCTTGGCTTCCTTTACTACTGAATATAGTTGCCTAATTCTTTCCTGTTCTTTAACACAGATCATCATCCAGTCTTCTACAGTTTTTTTTTTCAGGATTTTTTTGAAGTCCAGTTGGTGTAGTTTTGTAAAACAGCTCTAGTTGAACTAATCCTCTACCTCCTTCGGATCTGGACACATACAGACGATCAATTTCATCTTTGGGATTATGAATGCGCTGGCAAGTGAGAAACTTTCTCATCTTGGCGTCTATTTGCTTAATGTCAGCTATAGTCCAGTTAAGGACCACGGGGACAGGCAAAATGTTTATGGCTGATATTCTGTTTTTTTTTTTTATTCAACTCGGTATTTAGTACATGACGCACCCTTTTGAAGGACAACTTTCTTAACTTCTCCTTAATTTGTGTATACTTTAATTCATAGACATCGCTAATTCCTTATTACCTATAGGCTTCCTTTTGTTCCATTTCTCTAAGTTTTATGACAAAATCTAAATCTATTCATTGTGTTTCTGTAATTCTCCCTTTCTTGAAAGTTACTTTTGCACATTTATCTAATCCGAAATCCATACCTATGTCGTTAATGAAGCATTTTACAGTATTGAGGAGACACTTCAACTGATTGTCGTCTTCGAAAAAGAGTTTGAGATCATCCATGTAGAGTAGGGGATTTAATACATTCTTGTTTAGTTTGTATCCATAGAGATTATTGTTTAGTTCATGCGTAAGGGGGATTAAAGACAGACAAAACAGAAGGGGTGACAGGGAATCTCCTTGAAAGAATCCTCGTCAGATATTCAGGTGGTTGGAGGTGGCTGTTGGATTTAGGTATTGAGGATTCTTTGGACATTTCCAAATTCTTAAGGATCCAAGAGTGTGGCACACTATCAAAGGCTTTACGGTAATCTATCCATGCAGTGCTGAGATTTCCACATCTTTTCCTGTAATTTCCCAGAAAAACTTTGTTTATCAGTGGTTAATCTTTGCAACCCTATGAACCTATTCGATACCACTTTTTTTTTTTCATCGAGAAAAGAGTAAATACAGTTCGTCAGCAGAGACGTGATCAATTTATACGTGGTGGACAGACATGTTATTGGCCTATAATTTATTGGATCATTTCTTTCACCTTTTTTGGGAAACCTAACAATCTTTTGCATTTCGGATATTGAAGAGTTTGGCTGTCGCATTCTTTCAAATTAAACACAATTCTGACAAGTTTACCAAAACAAAACATTTTTCTTTTCATCCTTTTCATTCTCTTCAGTACAATCCAATAGTGGTTCAATGACCCGCGACCTTGTCTAAGGCAAGTTAGTAAATACTAAAAATATATAAAGTAACGAACTAACGAATGATCTAAAATGATCTAATAAATGGGATAAAATGATCTAACAAGTAATGCAACAGATGGTGTAAAAATGATCTAAAATGTTTTAACAAATGATCTAACAAATCATATAACATGATCTAACAAATGATCTAACAAATGATCTAAAATGATCTAACAAATAATCTAACAAATGATCTAAAATGATATAATAAATGGGCTAAAATGATCTAACAAATGATGTAACAAATGCTCTAAAATGGTCTAAGAAATAATCTAATAAATGATCTAAAATGATCTAATAAATGGGCTAAAATGATCTAACAAGTAATGTAACAAATTATGCAAAAATGATCTAAAATATTCTAACAAATGATCTAACAAATCATATAACAAATGATTTAAAATGATCTAACAAATAGTCTAACATAATCTAACAAATGATGCAACAAATGTTCTAAAAATGATTTTAAATTTTCTAACAAGCCATATAACATGATCTAAGAAAGGATCTAAAATGATCTAACAAATAATCTAACAAATTTTCTAAAATAATCTAACAAATAGGCTGAAATGATCTAACAAATGATGTAATAAATGATCTAAAATGTTCTAACAAATGGTCTAAAAAATCATAAACCATGAACTAACAAATGATATAAAATGATCTAACAAATGATGTAACAAATGATCTAAAAATCATCTAAAATATGCTAACAAATGATATAACAAATCATATAACATGATGTAACAAATGATTTGACAAATTATCTAAAATGATCTAACAAATAATCTAACAAATGATCTAAAATAATCTAAGAAATGATCTAACAAATAATCTAACAAATAATCTAACATACTAACGAACTAACGAACTAAAGCTTATTAATTGAGTAGCCTTGTTTGCATCTTTTAGAATGTTCTTAAAGTTTTTACTTACCGAATACTGTAAAAACGTTGCATATTTTCTTGTGGTGATTCATAATTAGAATTCTGGTTTGAATATATTTTCTATTCAATAGATCTAATACAAAAAATATCAACTTTACTTGGATTTGTTCTTCATTTAGTACAATTCTGAAGTCATTTTATATGCAAAAACCTACGGGAATTAGGTATTTCCGCACATTTTCCAGACGATTTTAAACCTAAATATTCAAAAATGAATGAATCTAATTATTGATGTACGTTCTTAACATATCACTCTCCAGCTTCCATACCGAGCGCAATTTGGATTTTCCAAACGAAGTGAAAAATCGAGCTGCTCTCTACATAGTGATGGACGCAAAAAAAAACATCATAAAACTGGAAAATACTTTTACAAATAAAAAATCTTTTTGTCAATAAAGAAAAATAATTGTTTTAAGAGATTTTTGCGTTGTAACTTTGCTGAAACACTTAGAGCATGCAAAGAATTATAAATATCCGCGCATGCGCGCTTTCACAGATCCAAAAGTATACTCATAGACGTACGCACATATTCATATCTAGCTGTATACATCTACATATGTGTTTGAACGTATCTTGGTGTTGGGTTATTGCTACTAGTGAGTTCGATCCTCAACGGAACCACTATAGATATTAAATATCCCAGCACGTGAATGAAACTTGTTATAACTACAAAAATGAATAAATAGAATAATTTCGAAAAACTAGTATGGACGGTAAATAAGAAAATATATTTGAAACAAATCCACTGCGTCATTTCAGAGAAGAGGAAAACAATTTTAATTTCACGCTCAGAATAAACAGTATACTGGCAATGATTGGTTGATCAAGGGAGTTCCTGTTTCATGCCTGTTGAAACTTGGATAAGCATGGAATAATAATAATACAACACAAAATGTACGTTAACAAAATGTATTGAAACAAGGAAAAGGTACACAATATTTACAGTTAGTTTTGGTATATTCTTGGGAAGACTGTTCCTGCATAATGGGTTGACTAAATCGCAGTCGGGCAGAGTCTCTGGATTCGATCTCTTCTTCTAACTACTATCTTCCCCCGTCTTCCGGTACCAACCCATATTTATATGGTCGGTACTCCACTTATGTAAATTAGGTGTATCGTACACAACAATGCCTTGAGTCACAGAAAGAAAGGAATTTTCCTCAGTCATAATAAAAATTAGTTTTTTTGTTATTTGCATTGAACTATAGTTTTGTGTTTGTGCTTGATATAAATTTACGTCAGTCACATGCGAATCACAGAATTTCAATGACTGAAATTTCCGTCATTCGTGGTTTCTTTTTCGTTTTTTTTTTCGTTTCGTTTTTCGTTTCTGTTTTTTCATGGTCTTGCTATTTTTTCTCTTCTAACGACTTATATTTCTAATTTCATTCATGGTATTTTTTTTTTTTTCTAGTCTTACTTTCTTCTCTCCTTTCATGTTTTTTGTTTCGCTTTTATTTTTTATTTCTTGTTTTATTTTTATTTTTTTTTTATTTCTTTCATTTTCACAATGCACGTCTTGTAACATGAGTACAAGTAAGACAGAAAGACCTGAGACGTCAAGTAAACAGCATTATCTCTAAGAGATTGGGGAAAGAAAAGAATCGACACAGACAAAAAGAAAATTACTTATTCTCCTGATTATTTTATTTTATTCATTTATTTGAGTCTTAGTTTCAGTTTTATGTAAACGTGGTTTCTTGTGCTGGCCTCAAGTCAATTCTCTAAGATCTTTAAAATCTTTCATGTACACATACTAAACAGAACAGAAACCAATAAAATATACACTTGAATAAGATTTTTTTCTTAGTATTACCATCTTCAAATTATTCTTTTTTGTATGCGTCCAAAGTTTGTAGCCATTTTGTACAAAACAGAACATACGCCTTGACTTGACATCTCTAGTTCAGTCACCCTTTCTCGACCTGTCGTGGCTTCCCTCTATCTTTTCTACAAATGTTGTCATTGCAATTGCTCTGAAGAACTCTTTCCCCGGCGCTCAGACTATATGAACTTAAACGTGCTCCCAGATCGGCATCTAGGCCCCACACGTTTACTGTTGAAATGGCTAAATTCAACAGCCAATTCTACCCCAACAGTTATTTGTCTCGCACTTCTGCTGTATTCTGCCTTTCGACAAAATCAAGAGACTCTCTCACTAAGAGAGAGGGAAATTATACATTAGATAAGGCCATGGGGAAAGAAGAAAGCTTACCTAGTCGAGATGAAAAAGGGGGCCAAAACAAATTGGGGAGGTTGGGAATCTCGATATCTTGATTATATCACTAATCTATAATTAGTGTATAAAACAAAAGCTAGCGACTGACCTTTTCACTGTGTTTATAAACGTATATTTTTATATTTCAGACAGAAATCTTAGAACTGTGGAGGAAGCTAGCGGAAACACAGTCCCAGGCAGTAATTCTGGGATAAACCTCTTCCTCAAGCATTTACGGTTGAAATAGCTAAATGCAACCGCCACTACTACAGATTCTTTTCTCGCACTTACCGACTGTGCAACTCTTTTTTTTTTACTTGCTTCCCTGACAACTTCAAAAGTTTAAATGTAGTGTCAAACGTCATCTTCTATCTTCTTGAACCCGGTTCATCTTTTATCCTTTCCTTAATCTTCCTACACTCAGTCTTTACTTTCACTTTCATTCCCTGTAAACCCCTGCGTACTAGTGGCATTTCCACCTTATCTGGGATGAAATAATTGAAAAATAGTTTTCTTGAAAAAGAAAACGTTCAGAATTAAAAGACACGTAGAGAAACGAGTAGAATACATGTCTATATAAATGTCTTTCTCGGCTGATATAAGAAAAAATAGAAAATTCAAATTTACAGCAATTAAAGGACTATAATAAAGTTGATGTCGACTTAACATGGACGCCACCTTTTGTTTTTTTGATAGGATACTCTGAATTGTACACTAAGCAAAACAAAACACGTAATAAATTACGTAACATTATTTATTATTGCAGGCTACTATATGTATACACTATCCTGGTTATAAAACTAAGCTCTAGTTAGTTTATAACACAAAAGCTAGCGACTGACATTCCATGTGTTTGTAAACGTATATATACCTCGCCGGTAGGTTGATTCGTTTCTTTGTTAACAGCATATCGACATCTTATGTGTCATTTAATGCCGAAATTAAATTTTCTTTGGAGCTTGAAAGTAATAATAATTTGATATATATTCTGCTTTCACAATTGAATATATGTTACTCAGCTTTTGTGCATATAGATGTTTGTGTGGACACGATTAATAGCGGCAGTAAAGGGCGTTTTGTGTTGTCTTGCTGAGGTTATATTTTGAAATAGTTTGATTTAATAAATTGTCGGACATTATATAGCTGAATGTCATGAAAATTCTATTCTTGTTAGTAGTTTGGTAGTATATGGGTGAAGTCGCTAATTTTTTTTATAAGTGAGTTTTGTTGGGAATTTCTTTAAATATAAAAACTATTGCTGCCATTTTTACTATAAAAATGTATTTTTACATTTTCATGGTGTTTTGTTATTGTTTGGCGGGGTTTCACTATTTGCTCATAACTGGGACCCTAACAGGTACTACTACCCGGGGTCAGGTTGGAAAAAGGAACAACAGCAACTAAGCGTTGGCTCCACGTTCCACAAAACTTCTAATTACCCGATCAGAAGCCTTGCTACAGGATGTAGTTTATTGTTATATACATGGCTATCGACAGATCTACAATTACAACAATAGCATTGGAAGTGCTTGTGTGTGTGTGTGTGTGTGTGTGTGTGTTTAATCAATTCACCCCAAGCAAGATAATGTTTCTAAGACGCAAGGGGCTACTTCGAATGAAGTAGAGTAAAAAGATTTTAGGAGTACCGAAAACCCAATCCTAAATAGGAAACAAAGTATAAATCTCTACCCCTGTTCAAAACACTGGTAGAGGTGGATGAACTAGACGATAGATAAACCTATCTAATCTTACAGAGGATTAGAAATAAGCTTATAAAAGTTCAGAGTTCAGACGGACACGCTAGAAGTATATAGTCTTAACATCCTTCAGCGTTACACGCATTTCTTCTTTTCTTGAAAGATGAGTATTCAGAGAATTCTTCTCCTCTTCTCCTTCTTCTTCTTCGTATTGTTCTTCTATGATTAATTGACGGATATATTTGATTTTTACGGCTTATCAACCTTTTGTTCAGAGGCAGAAAAATATTTTACATTATAAGAATATTTGGCAATAATAATGATTAATGACACAAGGCCAGCTAATTAACTCATAGATGAGAGAGAAGACGTGGATTGATACATTTTCCAAGAGTATTTGCGCGTCAGTGAATATAAAAAACCCGACTGGAATTGGAACACGGCTTCCCAATTTCCATTTCAGAGCCGATATTCATTATATTCATTACATTCATGCTTAAAGCCTACGGTATTACCAAGCTTACAACGCCTGGTGTTCCTTAGAGGTTACCCATCTAGGTACTGACCAGCCTCGATATTGCTTAACTTTTGTGATCGTACAGCAACCAGTGTCAACATTATATAACAGTAAACTTCTTCTATGTGCTATGTTTCTTCTGAAAAGGGCGGGGGGTAACATAGCCCCCTCCACGAGTCCCTCTCCTTAGGAGCTCTAAGTTATATTTGTCCCGTCACAAATCAAATACAAATTGATTTTACGTTTGATAATGTCGACCAATATATCCCTAATCACTTTAGGTTTTTTAAGTGTCAGAAATATTGTCATCACTGGAAGAATTGCCGAGCACACTCGGTATATGCGAAATGTGGTCAAAAACTCAGATTATAGACAGGAAGAATACACCCATGCGCTAAAATCAAGAAAACCATCTATCCTAGTTGTGTGTGATCGAGCAATTTACCTGGACTTTAACTGGAGTATTTACGATGACACCTGCGATAATTTTCCACCATCCTGAGGAACAGTGAGGTGATCGATGAGCATCCACCTATGTGGGGGGATAAGCAATATCGACTGGGAAAAAAACGAGAATTTATCTCAAAGTGAATTAACTCAAAGTAATAGAGAAAAGGCGATTTCACGGAACACTAAATAGACATAGCAAAGGAATGCACCAAAATAAAATAAAAATTAAAAAAATAAAAACTCAACGCTTAGCAGAAGAAACCTCGGTTTGATGATGGATGTAAAGAGGTAAAAAGCCTTCGAAAATTTAACAATGAGCCAGGAAGCGCCAATATCATCAATTACAAATTGAAAAGAGACTGTAAAGTCCAAAGGTTCTTTTGGCGAATATATATCAGCCAACTAGATTCGGCTAAAAGCCAGGAACATTTTGGGAAATGAAGAGAGAAAAAAAAACCCGGCAAGTATCAGGGTACACCAATAAAATAGCACGATATCAAACACAATAACGGACATATTGGCCGAAATAATTTTAAAATATTATTTAAAAAATAGCTGTAAACACCAACTCTAAATTATAAAACAAAATGCTGAAAAATATGAATTAAGCTTCCAAACAAATAACCTAGAAGATTAAAACAAGGCATTCTCTAGGACAGAAATTAAAAAAAAAAAACATTATTAAAAGTTTACATACTTCAGCCACACATTTACGGAATAGTGAAGGTCAATAAATATGTACAAAGTACTAAAAACGCACTCACGGTGAAACACATTTTAACTGAGTTCACATACTTCGCACCTGTAAGACATAAATCCTACAAGGAAACCAACACAAGGGAACTATTTGAAAATACCAAAACCGTCAACCTAATGTTCTCCCTTAGAGAAATAGTTTTATTCCAACTCAATTTGTAGCTGCAACAGATCATGTACATACTATATATCTGTAAAACATATGCTAGCTCTGAAAGTATCAAATTATGTATGAAATATCTGTAACTGTTGCATTCAAAATATAATTAGGGGAAGCCATAATTTTATGTTCAAAATATTTAGATTTCTGCATTAAATAACACAAAGTTTGATAAGTGAAATCAACAGACCGACCATCTCTTAGTTTTCAATATCTCTTGAATCGTCTTCTTCTGTACATGCAAATTCATTATGCATGTTACTGTCTTTCCCTCTCTATCTGTTCACGTTCTGTAAATGTCCAGTTCTCCAACCTTCTTTCCTCATTATGTGTCCATTATGTGTTTCCTTAAAATTTCCTCGTTTCGTGCATGTTCAGTGAATAGTTTTTCCAGCAGCCCTTTTTAGATCCACCTGCCTCAAATTTCCTCTTCATCTGCGAGGAAATTCTCTAACATTCGCGACCATACAGGAATTGTTAATATATATCAGATCAGGAATCATTTTTTTCAGCGAGATTATCTAGTTACTTAACGCTTTGCTAAGTTTTGGAAAGCATTTTGCCTATTGCAATTCTCATTCGAAATTGTAAGTCATATTTGTAATCATCTCTATCTATAAAAGGCAAGATGTGTGTGTCTGTGTGAGTAATGAATGCAAAGCCGTAATTTTCGACGGATTTGCACCGAAATTTACACGTACATGCTCCAACCTAGCGGGAAGGCCAAGACCGACTTTGCATTTCCCAACTCCCATCGATAGTGGAAATAATCGATTTTTTCATGCTTCTACAGCAGTTTTCATGTAGTTTGCGGCCATTTTCTACTGGCAGGATAAGCAGGAAGATTCTATTGGCCAGCGTGAGAGCCAACAGCTGCCTGACACGAATGTTAACTAGCATGCTAGCATGCAAAAAATATCGATAGCTGCATTGGTCCCAAGTGGAAAAATTTAAATCTGCATGGCACTTTACTCCAATTGGCTCATTCGCTTGCTTAAACTCAACGTTGATTCTGATTCCACAGAACTGGGTTGGGTGTGAAAAAGTATTTGTTGTTAACATTCTTTTTTCATTCGGTTTTTGCAGTTACGAGTCCTTTTTTAAAGCTGATCGTTTTGTGTTCATTTTGTTTAGTTCTTTTTTCGTAACAGATTTAATGTTTAGTATAGAGCTTAGAAAAAAATTCGCAGTGTGAGATAGGCAAGAAGTAAGGCATATAGCAACATCAGCACGGCAAAGGGCACTCCTTTAAAGGCAAAGAAGGGCAAAAACATTTTAAGTCAAGTGATAGCGATTGCTGTATGAGTCGTACGATTTTTGAATCAAGCACGAGCAACGCCGGGCCATGCTGCTAGTATGTTATTTAATAAGTGCTATTTTTTTTTTAATTTCTTTACTTGCTTATTTTTGCCGATTTCAATTCGTACCTCGTACATTTTGCTAATGATGCATACACCTTGTCTTTCTAAAAATGAGTGTCTTTTCTTGATGCTTCCCTTTATTATTTGACTAGGATTCTGTTTTCATTGCTTTCTACATCTTCTATCACTACAGTATCATCTGCGTATCTTATATTTTTAAAACTGTATCTGCTAGTAATAAAACCTGTCAGGAGTTCTCTCCTTGTATATGTTAAACGAATCCGATGTGAAGAGGCATTATTGTAATATACCTCTTTCTGACACTTTCTGAAATTTACTCACTTCATTTTTAAATTTCCATACCTGCTCGCTGTTTCAGGTAAATGTATCAGATTATTCTACAATTTTCCCCAAATTTCAAATTTTATTTTTTATCGATAAACAAACTAACCCATCTGTTGTGGTTTCCGGGATGAAATCCGGTACCAATAAATAATAAACGCAAAGAAGAATATAGAAAAATAAATGTATTAATGTAATGATACAAACTGCTAAGGCAAGTTAGTAGTTCTAGGAATGCGGGTTAGTAGCAAAATATATATACAGTCTTTGTTATCGACGTATCCCTGTATGACTTCTTACTGAGTCTATGTGCTTGCTCACTCTTGATCGTTACGTTCTTTCTGGCTCGTTCGCCCTTCTTTCTTGTTCTTCTCCCGGGTATTCACTAGCAGTAGTATATATACCCTGGGTGAGTCCATTTGTGTAAAAAGGGGAGAACTCCTCAACATCATCATTCAACATTACGATAACGATTACAATTGCCCAGAAAGTGTGAAAACACCTACTTCAAAATACGAGGACTCATCAAAAAGAATCGGTAGTCTTACTATAGTAAAGTACACAGATTGAAGCCGCATGGCACAGATTGTCTTTGTTTATTGCCGTGATATGAAAGAAAGTGCACAGAGTGTGGTTGACCCACCACACCAAAGAGGTCCTATCAGTGACAATGAATTGTGAAGCAGTTTGGGGCCAATTATTAACATTCCACAGGTACGACCACCGACGTATTCCCAATATCTCACCCACTTGCTACAATTTCCTCTCTTCAAATATCTGACTTGAAATAGACGCAATTTGAAGACGTCGGGGAAATCCAAGAGAATTCAACGAGGCAGCTACTCGCTATCCAAAAGAAAGGAGTTCCGGAGAAGCTTCCATCATTGGAAACGACGCTGGATAAAATGTGTACCGCCAGAAAAGGATTACTTCGAAGGAGATTATGTGCAATATTGATATGTCTTGTAGTTTGTTTTTTTATAGCACCAGTCCGGATACTTTTTGACCAGATTTCATATTTGGTTTATACTTCAAATATAGGCAGAAACGGAGATTTATAAATAAATAAAAATATATGCATATCAACTCGCAGTTGCATCTCTGTTTTCGGGCAGATTGCGATTCGGTTGTGGCTCTGTCCGCTGACAGAGATCCAGTTGAGGAAATTAATACTTTGAGGTGCCTAGCCCTAGGGAACAGCTGCACGCGCTTATTGCTTTAAAGATAGAGAGCTGTGGTTGTGGACGAGGCCAGAGCAACCAACGGTTGGCGGGGGGGGGGCTATTTTTGTATTTGTCCTGAGTTTACCCGCTCCGATTTTACGCGTTAACCCTGACATTATGCCGCATCTTGTCTGA
Organism: Acanthosepion pharaonis; assembly: GCA_903632075.3. Classification (NCBI taxonomy): domain Eukaryota; kingdom Metazoa; phylum Mollusca; class Cephalopoda; order Sepiida; family Sepiidae; genus Acanthosepion; species Acanthosepion pharaonis. Next base: position 986,699 of record CAHIKZ030000979.1, on the reverse strand, counting down.
GTGGGGAGGCATGGATAAATACCCAAGCGTTCAGCGGCCCATCCGAGGGATGCATATCATCTCTCTGTTGCGTCTCTGTCTCCGGACTGAGTAAGACTTAGTTACGGACAACTGAGGAAAATATATACAGTGAAGTGCTCAGTCTTTGGGAATGGCTGCCCGAGGCTGCACATCCATTGCACCAGAGAAGAGGGATCGGTAGGCCAGCACAAATCGACGGTTGCGGAGACTGTGGAATTTTTGTACACGGGCCGAGTGTACGCGCTCAGGTTCCCCACAATAAATCCGAGGTTGTATCACATCCCGTCTCAGTGGGGGAGACTTGGCTAAATCCATCAAGCGTTCCGAAGTCATGATGACGAGGATCATGTGTATTATTTCTTCCAGCACCCGCGAGCCAGCACGCGGCTCTAGCCACCAGCTGCAGTTCCAGCTATCCAGACATCATTATCTCCAGCTTGCCATCCGCTGTGGCTCGAGGCATATCCAGTAGACCAACAGAATTTCCCGCTCCAGAAATCTCCAGTGGGCATCCAGCTCCAACAGTTTTTCTGCCCCATCCATCCTCGCCAACAGCAACAATATTCAATAAACTGTCCTTTTCAGGATCATGTTGTCCAGCGACCACGAAACTGTCATTTTCAGGACAACGCCCCCCAGTATCGATGATACTGTCTTTTTCAGGACAACGCTCTCCAGCGACCATGAAACTGTCTTTCTCAGGACAACGCTCGCGAGCAACTACGAAATTGTCATTTTCAAGACAACGCTCTTCAGCATCGATGAAACTGTCTTTTTCAGGACAACCCTCTCCAGCGACCACGAATCTGTCTTTTTCAGGACAACGCCCGCGAGCAACTACAAAATTGTCATTTACAGGACAACGTCCTCCAGCGACCAGGAAATTGTCTTTTAGGATAATGATCTCCAGCGAACATCAAACTGTTTTTTTTTTCATAACAACGCTCTCCAGCAATCACGAAATTTTCATTTTCAAGACAACGCTCCCCAGCGGCCATGAAACTGTCTTTTTTAGAGCAATGCTCTCCAGCAAATACGAAATTGTTATTTTCAGGTCAAAGCTCACCCACGTCGATGAAATTGTCTTTTTCAGGACAACGCTCTCCAGTGACCACGAAACTGTATTTTTCAGGACAACGCTCGCGAGCAACTACGAAATTGTCATTTTCAGGACAACGCTCACCAGCGACCAGGAAATTGTCTTTTTCAGGACAACACTCTCCAGCGACTACCAAAACTGTCCTTCTTATAACAACGCTCTACTCACCCTCTACATGAGCATGCAGAATTATTTTTTGCCGAGAGCAATATAACATTTTTATGTATTTTCTTTAACAAAAATAAACTTAATTTAATCGTATCTTCATTTTGTTTCTTATTGTCTTCCGTAATTCAAAATCCATTTGTGGCTCAATATACCACACGTGACAGTGGTTCCCCGCACATCAATATCTCCCGATCAGAGGCCTTGCTGCCGGATGTAGTTTATCGTCATACCCAGGACGATTTAACAAGTCAATAAGGATTCGAATACATACATTTCCATTTATTTATATGGATTTTTTTTTTTATCATTCTTATTAACGTAATCCGTGGTGCTTCTAATTATATACATTTTGTGAAGATAGATTTTTGGTTGGAGGCGTTTACCAAACCTAATTTGTAGACTTAATTTTAGCAATGATTGGTCGTTTGATACGATGATTTCCGACTGATTCACTTTGTATTTTCTCGATTGCCTGAAGAAACTAGGTATTCAGTGTTGCCTTGAATGCAAGTCTAAACGAATGTGCGAAGTTTTTTAAAGTCCAAAGCCTGCCATCACTGTTCGCTTTCAAAGAATTCTATGCAAAAGCGAATAAGACTAGATTTACGATATTCTCTTAAAATATTCTTGTTAATATTCGCGTATTTTTTCTCGATCAATTGCATTTAATTACGCATTGACAGTTAATTAGTGATGATTAATTTACGAGATCGATGTGAAAAAACATATATTGTTAACAAACCAACTCATAAAAATATCATTGGAAATAATACTTGTTCTGCCCCTCCTCCTTCTCCTCTTCCTCTTCTTCTTCTCCTCCTGTCCTCCGCCTCTTCTTCTTCTTCTTCTTCTTCTTCTGCTCTTCCTCCTCATCCATCTCCTCCTCCTTTTCAATTTCGTCTCTCCATCCTCTCCTTTTCTTCATCGTCACATATGTATCTGCTTTATAGGACTTCTTCTTCTTCTTCTTCTTCTTCTTCTTCTTCTTCTTCTTCTTCTCCTCCTTCTCCTCTCCTCTTCTTTTTCTTCTTCCTCTGCTACTCATCCTACTCTTCTTCTTGTTCTGCACCTCCTCCTTCTGCTCCTCCCCCTCTTCTTCCTCTTCTTCTGCTCCTCCTCCTTCTCCTACTTCTTCTTCTCAATCTCCTCCTTCTTGTTTTGCACCTATTCCTCCTCCTCCTCCTCCTCCTCTTCTTCCCCGCCATCTCCTCCTCCTCTTGTTTTGCACCTCCTCCTGCTCCTCCCCTCTTGTTTTGCACCTCCTCCTGCTCCACCTCCTCGTCTCCTCCTCTTTTTTTTGCTCCTACTCCACCTCTTCTACTTTTCTTTTTTTTCTTCTTCTTCTTCTCCACCTCTTCTTCTTGGTCTTCTTCTTCTCAATCTCTTCCTTGTTTTGCACCTCTTCCTTTCCTCCTCCTATTCTTGTTCTTCTTTTTCTTCTGCTCCTCTTCCTCCTCCTCCTCCTCCTCCTCTTCTTCTTCTCCTCTATCTCCTCCTTCTCTTCTTGTTTTGCACCTCCTCCTCCTGCTCCACCTCCTCTTCACCTTCTTCTTCTTTTGCTCCTCCTCCTCTTCTTCTTCGTCTTCATCTTCTCCTCCTCTTCTTCTTGGTCTGCACCTGCTCCTCCTCCTATTCTTCTTCTACTGCTCCTCCTCATCCTCCTCCTCTTCTTCTTTTTCTTCTTCTTCTCTTCCATCTCCTCATCCTCCTCTTCTTATTCTGCACCTCCATCAGGTGCTATACACTGACTCTAATGAATAAAAAATGAAAGTTACTAGATAACAAAAGAATAACCATCACGTGGGGACTTCCAAGTGTAGAAACACCTAAAATGAATAGCCTATGTAATTAGAAGCCACAATAATGATGTAATCAAGATTTTCAATTTCGAGAGAACGTTAAATAAAAGATTAGGAAGGAAGAACCGGTCAATAATAAAAAAGAGTGATAATTCCCTGTGGATTTAAGAAGTCTAGTTTCCTGAAAAATTGTTTTAAGAGAATACTTTTTTATAAATTAATTTCGAACACCGATAACATTGAGTTCTGTGCAGTCAATGAATGTCAGATGTTTGTATTAAGGAAGACACTAATCTTTCTGCTACCATATTGCTGGGTTTTTTTGGGTTTTTTTTTTAGTAGTTTTGAATTTGGTAAGCCTTCGTGATGCAAGTCAGAAATGAAGAGTTATTACTACTTTCAGTTGAAAGTGTTAATTTCTTGTTGAAAAAATCGATGGGAAGAAAGACCGCAATATATTTGTCTGCGATCTCAATCAGGAACACAATGATGTTCAAGAGAAATGGTAATAAAAATGGGGCATGATAAATTCATTGAATTGTCAGGAATGTTGAAGCATTTATCTCAGAGTGTTAATATTGTAGAATCAGATTCCTACATTTTTTTAAATCTTAATCTGCAAGTTAAACACATAGAGGCTCCCAGCCAAATATAACAACTGATGTATTTTGATTGGTTGTAAAATATTAATTAGGTGGCGTCAACTACGTCCAAAGGTACGGACCCAAATTTTGACCTCTAGTTGACGCCATAAAATGTAAACATGTTTACGAGCCTCCCCCGTGACCAAGAGAACTAATAAAACGAAACTTCGACGCGACTTGGTCAGTGGGCACTTAAAATATTGAAACCAATTCACTTGACTTCATTGGAAATCAACACAGCAAAGGAGACGAACTTTATCTTCAATACAACAACAAACTTTGTCAACCATCTCCAGGCTTAACGCTCACTCCCACAAAATATTCCATTCCACAAGAATCTCTGGTTAATGAGCGATAACAATCAGTGAGTCAAGAACAATACTTTTTTTTCTATTTAATACACAAAAAAACATCTGTTTAATTTTCCTATAAAAACAAATATAGCTAACTAAACCTTGTCATTTTCACACATACAGTACAGTAGCTCAAATTCTTTCAGTAACACACACACCAAAGAACTCTATTGTGTTTATTAACTTTTGCACTATATATTATGTATTTGTTGTGTTTATAAAAAATATTTATTGTTGAACAAATTCACATTTTCTTCTACTTGATTATTTCTCTTGTTGTCTTTGTTACATTTGATATTGTAAAAATTGTAGAGGGTCAGTTTTTATTTCTATTTATAACCAATACAAATTGGCTGACCCACTATAATATCAACGCATGCTTACTTTTTTTTTCCCATAATCTTCAAGTCTAAGGACAAACTTTATCCCATTTAAGTGCAGAAAAGTCTTCAGGGCTCAAAAATTAATTTTTTGAGCTTCAGCAATTGAAATTGATTCTTTGTCAGAAAAAAAAAACTATGGAATCGCATGAAAAGTGCTGTCACCGAACTCTTAAAGTGGACAAGAATCATTGTGAAAAATAACTATTGAAAGCATAAGAAAAAACACGTCGTAAACAAAGGGACCTTAAGGTTGTGAGCTTGGGTTTAGTGCTGAACAGGAAATTGGTTGCATCATGGAAAACGTTATTTATTGCATCATCGCAGAGATATTCTGTGTTTGCATTTCATCAAGCTGGATGTACAAATTTTTTTTTCTGGAAAATTTGAAGAGAAAAAATGTAACAAAATCACCATGGTATTCACAAATAACTGATTGGACGATGTTGACCAAATAGAATTATACAAAGAATACAAGATGCGAAAAAGAAACATTAATTACACGTACTATTTACATTATTCGGACTATTGTCCTCATCTTTGTCGCCATATTTATTACAGCGTTTCGGCCGTTGTACGCTCCGCCCTTCTTCAGGTAGTTGAAATGTCGAACTGAATCCTTTATTTCGCTCGTTGGGGTAGAGTGTTCTAGTTCCACGTGCCATGTTTTAATGGATGTCATTTGTCATTTATCTCCTGTTAATTCACCTCTCCAAGTTCTCCAATGCCTTAACCGTAAGTTTTGTTCACTTCATCATCTCCAGATGAATAACCTCTTTATTGTTGGGGGGGCTGATATATAGAGATGGAGGGGCGATAGGAAAGAACCACCGGTTAAAGATCTTCATTTAGAAATGCTGTAGATACAAGGCTGGTTAATTGTTAGTTGTTTCTATTTTGTGGCATATGAGCCTTTTATAGATTATTTAAAGCCGAAATCTATACACCATTTCATTTGAATAATAAATCGTTTTACTGATACAAGTCTTACTAATTAAACCATAGCTGGAGGAGAAGAGGTGGATTGCGTCCATATATATATATATATATATATATATATATATATATATATATATATATCTCCTACATCACTAAGTCACTAATAATTCTTGATAACTGTCAATAATATCCCCGCGAAATTTTTCTCCTCTTTACTTCGATTTTCTCATCTTTGAGTTTATCTATTGGGTTATCCTTGATTATCCAGAACATATAGGCATTAAATCTCTAAAAAAAATGGATTATGGTATAATAATAAACGATTAGATAATCTTTAGGTTAATTAAATATCATGTAATAACATGTTTCGAAAGATTAAACAAGTTCTTAAATTTGGATGAATATGCGGATATATGTGTGTGCATGGGTATATATGTATGCATGTATGTATGTATATAGGTGTAGGTTTAAGTATGCGTGTGGCGACACACACATACACACACACACATACACACATATATATATATATATATATATATATATATGTATGTATGTATGTATGTGTATGTGTATATACGAATGTGTTTTTGAACATAGAAATATAGGTCCTTGCTAGATTAAATAATCGTTATATTTATTTTTTATATGTTTATATTTGATTTGTAACCTGTAATCGATATTAATTTTGTCAAATTTTCTTAATTACATAGCGGCCCTTTCAGTAAATGCCCTTCAGTTTTAGTTTCCCCCGCCCCATCTCTCCCCACTATTTCTTTTCTTTTCCTCTCCCTCCCTCTTCTTCTGATCTTTAAGATTAGATCGTCTATTGTGTGTGTATGTCACCACAAAATGTATCCTTTCCGGTTACATCTTTAATGTATTAGACATCCGACAACATTCATATTTCTCTCACTTAAACTGTCTTTGACTCCCCTCTCTAAAACTTCTTAAAACTTTAATTTTAATCCCCCACCTTCTCTCGTCTGTTACCCCTCTCTATAACTGTAACATTCGTCCCACACTCTCATACTTATACTCTCTCTAAATTTTATTTTTTATTTCTGGAATTGTTTTTTTCTGTTTTCTTTTTGAATTTGTAGGTCTGATGAATTGGATCGTATTTACGATTCTGTTGGGGCCACCCACCTTCTAATGAGAAAGGACCGATCTCTCTACGATATAGGACAGTGCTAGAGAGTTCTGGGGGGATCTAAGTGATCAGGTGACCATCACACTTCCGTCTGTCTACCGGAAGATACCGTTGGACTTTAGACTCTTGCTGATTGTTACTACTAACCTACGTTCGTTTATTGCTAATCTCTCTGTTGTAAATACCACTTCAAATATACCAGTATTTTCCCCTACGTATGTGTTTGTCCTTATTTGATGACACGCATGCGGAAACACTCCCAACATCTCAACAGTGGCGACGAGGATTCGAACGGATAGAAAGTACTTATGTTGAAAAATAAATATCGCAACAGCGAAAGAAACGATTTCAACACGGGAAAATTTAAAAGAGTTCAAGCATTTTTTCACAGCAAAGGATTGAAAAGTTTATCGACAAAAAGAAAAAACTGTAAGTTAGACATTAACTTATTGATTCTATTGGAATCTATAATAACCAATTATTTGTGCTAAAAAAAAAATTGTCGTGCCAGAGAATTTAATTAATTTTTTGCCCCACCCCTCAGAGAAAAAAAAAAACACACATAATTTCGCTTTATTTTTTTCTCTACACATACATAATCATGGAGCAATTTCAATGATCTATGCTGAAACTCATTAAATATCAGATGCGTAGACAACAAGAGAGTGAAGAACGTTTTCAGAAAGAACAACTTAAACTTAAGGAAGAACTACTGAAATTTCAGAAAGAACAAAAGGAAGAAAAGGAAAGGTTAATTGAAGAAAATGCAAAACGATTTCTGGAGCTACGCGAAAAACAAAAAGAAAATGAAAGAAACTTATACATAAAGCTATACTGTCTAAGCAGAAAGACTCGGATGAAAGTACTTTTTCTCAAGACACAATATGGTCGACGATCGAAAGTTTTACCTATAACCCAAAAGAGGAAAAGACTTTCGAAAGATATTATCATAGATATCATGACTTTTATGAAGTCGATTGCCAAACATGGACAGATGAGAAAAAGATAAGATTGTTACTACGGAAACTGGGAACGGCAGAACATAATAAATTTACGGACTTTATATTACCCAAAAAGACAAGAGACTTAAAATTCGACGAAGCGATTGAATTGCTAAAAGAGCTCTTCAACCCCAGATTATCATTATTTCACAAAAGGTGGAAATATCTTAATATTCAAAAAAAAAGCAGGAAGACTACACGACTTTCGCGTCAATCGTAAATAAGACGTGTGACGATTTTCGCTTGTCCGAATTATCGGCGGACAATTTCAAGTGTCTAATATTCGTGCTAGGATTAGTGTCTAAAAAAGATAGTGAAATGCGAAGACCCATTTTAGCAAAGCTATAAAATGACCAAAACATGACACCACAAAAGCTAGCCGAGTACTGTCAGCAATGCGTAAGCATTAAGCAAGATTCAGAAAAAATAGAAGAAACTGCTATCGCAAATGTGAAGAAAGTAAATAGGACTCGTTTCCATTCTCCATCGCCTGAACGGAAGTGGTATCCTACTATAAGAATGAACAGAGACTATAAAAAAAACTCCCTCCGAGTGCATGTTACGGATGCGGCCAGTGGCACTGGTACAATGACTGCCCATATAAAAATAAAGCTTGCAAAAATTGCAAGAAAGTAGGACATAAGATGTCCAAGTGTAGAAAATTAAACAGAAGTCGAGTAAAAGTTACTAAGTCAGATGAAGATCAAGACCTGAATATTCGAAAATACCTACATGTAAAAATGTACAACAAAAAGGTTAAAATGCAACTGGATTCAGGATCTGACATTTCGATTATTAACACAGAAACATGAAAAAATCTAGGAAAGCCAACTCTGCTAAAGTCCAACAAAATAGCCAGGACGGTAACTGGAAAATGATCAAATTTGAAGGTGAAATCTGGGTGAATATAACCTTCAAAAACAAGACTATAAAAAATTTATGAAATATGAAAATTTTTGTAATGAAAAACATGAACAACCTGTTTGGGACTGACGCAATCACTAAGTTCAATCTATGGGACGTGCCCATTAGTTCTTTTTGTAACAACATTAGTGAAAGCAAAGACAACATAAAAAATTTACAAACAGAATTGAAAATAGCATTCCCCGAAGTTTTCGCTGAAGGACTTGAAAGCACGGAAGCATCAGCAAAAATACAGCTGAAGAAAAATATTCAACCAATTTTTAAAAAAGAAAGCGTAGCATCCCTTTTGCTGCATTAGAGAAAATTGACCAAGAACTCGAAAGACTAACGAGAATTGGTGTGATCGCGAAAACGGTGACTGGGCAGCTCCGGCTGTCTACGTAAAGAAGTCGGGCGAAATTTGCGTCTGCGCCGACTTTTCAACCGGGTTAAACGACGCAACAGAAGAGTATAACTATCCACTACCATGTCCCGAAGAAGTGTTCGCAAAGTTAAATGGTGGAAAAATCTTTTCGAAAATAGATCTTAGCGAGGCATACTTGCAAGTACCCATGGATAACGAAAGCGCAAAGATGCTATGCATTAACACGCATAAAGGCTTGTTCAGATACGAACGTTTACCGTTCGGGGTGAAGACAGCACCCGCAATATTCCAGAAAATAATGGATACTATGTTATCCGGGTTAGACTACATGATAGCATATCTCGGCGATATACTCGTGAAAGGTGAATCGGTAGATGAACACAAACACCATTTACGCAAAGTTTTCGAAAGGATAAGAAGCTATGGGTTTAGAGTGAAAGTAAACAAATGCGATTTTCTCCTGGAGGAGATCAAGTATCTGGGACATATAGTGAATAAAGAAGGGAAAAAAGCCAGATAAAAATCGAGCATCAGCAATAAAAGATATGCCTGAGCCAAAGGATATTAAATCCCTACAAAGTTTTTTAGGCTTGGTGTCATATTACCAGGATTTTATCCCAGACCTCCACATTCTACGAGCTCTCCTTAACGATCTACTAAAAAAAGAAAAACCTTGGATATGGACAAAGAATACGAGCAAGCATTTAAGGATATAAAAGAAAAATTGACATCAGATTTATTTCTGGTACATTTTGATCCAAAGGTAGATATCTTCGTGGCGAGCGATGCCAGTACACACGGCGTAGGTGCGTGCATATTACATAAGTGGAAGGATGGTAAAGTTCGACCGATCGCTCATGCAAGCAGATTGCTACTACCTGCTGAACGAAACTATTCACAAATTGAAAAAGAGGCAGTGGCGATTATCTTTGCTGTAACAAAATTCCATAGATACATACATGGACGGTATTTTACGCTGCAGACAGACCACAAGCATCTGGTAACGATATTCTGTTCAAAGAAGGGTCTGCCAACATACACCGCAAATTGATTGCTTAGGTGGGGAACAATTTTGCTAAATTATAACTTTAGAATACAATATTTGTCTACCCTCAAAATTGGTCACGCAGATGGTCTATCAAGACTCATTCCGAAAGAAGACGATACGGTAATCGCATCCCTCAGAGCAGAGGACGAGGTTGAAGAAAATTTGGCGAACGCAATTCGAGAATTACCAGTATCGCTTAAGGACATCAAAAAAGAGGCAGAAAAAGACAAATATATTATGGAAATAAAAGATAAGCTAGCTAAAAAAGACGGAAAAATTCAAGAGACATTCTCTCTGTGCGATAATGTGCTAATATACAGTGAAAGGGTAGTAATCCCTAGTACCCTCCAAAAAAGAATACTGAAAGACATCCATGTTGGTCACCCGGGCATAAATAGAATGAAGAGCCTCATGAGAGCATACGTCTACTGGCCAGGTATGGACAACGACATTGCGTCTATGGTCGGCAGATGTAAAGGCTGCATGTTGGCATCAAAATCACCACAAATTCTACAGAAGCCATGGCCAAAAACCGACAGGCCATGGTCAAGGATTCATATTGATTTTGAGGGTCCAATTGACGGGTGGCATTATTTGGCCGTAGTTGATAGCTTTAGTAAATGGCCCGAAGTTTTCCAAATGAAGAGGCCAACATCACAAAATACGATGAATAAATTGCATGAATTATTTGCAAGGTTTGGAGTGGTAGATACTGTGGTTAGTGACAACGGTACTCAATTCACGAGCAAAGAATTCGCAGAATTCTGCCAGAATTTTTCAAGTTGATCACGTGAGGATTCCTCCGTATCACCCACGCAGCAACGGACTAGCCGAAAGGTTTGTCGATACGCTAAAAAGGGCTCTTAGAAAAGCAACAGGTACCCCAACTAGAGCTATTCCTGCAAGTATACCGCATTATTCCGAATAAATAAGATAGTATGTATGTATGGAGAGGAAATATACATTTACATACGAGCAAAAACGCGCACTCACTACACAAAAATGGAAATAGATCTAAGAACATACAGAGTTCATTAAAAGATAAGAAGACAGATATCTTTCTACACCCTTAATCGGAACAATCGGAACTTTCCTACCACCAGTTCAAGAAAGATATTTGTGTCACTACTACCCAACCAAAAAAGACAATGTTTAACATCGAAAATCATAAGGAAAATTAATGCATTTTAATAGGAACTGAAAAACATATTATTTAGGTAAGAAAATCAGGTACTGAAAATTGTAATTAAAAATAGGAAAATTTGCGCTGGGTACTATGGGTACCCATGGTTTGTTTAGAGAGCACGGAATATGGGACATTGAAATCCAAAGAGGCATAAGCATAGCCAAGGATGCATTCTAACAGCTAAGCAAAGTAGCAAAATATCGTTAGAATCACAGATTGATCTGTTATCTTATGTCAGTTCTCTTCTGTACCAGTGAATCCTGGACAATCATCACACTATGAAGAGGGAACATGAGACGGCAAAAATGTGCCTCTACAGGAGAATACTGTGAATATCATGGAAGGGACATGGAAACTTATGCTTAACAACTCGAAGAGACAGTTGAAATTTCAGGACGCATAATGAAGGAAGAAGGTTTGAATAATCACGGGACAGATTTCATATTTTGTTTATGGTGATTCATAGTTAGAATTATGCTTTGTATATATATTTCCATTCAATGCATCTAATACGAAGAATTTATTTGGATTTATTTTTGAAAAAGGAAAATGCAAAAGTCAGATTTTAAGCAAAAACCTGCAGAAATTGGTTACCTCTCTACATTTTTTTTCTGGCTATATTTAAAACTAAATGTCCAAATATTGGTAAAAGCTATGAATCTAATATTTGAAGTCATTCTTATCAGATTAAACCCCAGCTTTTGCTGTATGTGCAATTTTGATTCACTAAACAAAGTAAGAAATCACCCCTGGCCTAACTTAGCATGGCCACAATGCTATTGACGTTCGAGAAATTGCGTATTGATGACAAAGAAACATCGAAACGCCCAATATACCGGATGCCGGAGTTCCAAATCTACGAACCAATCTCAGAAAAAAAAATCCGTTCGTGACCTACGAATGTTATTGAAAAAATAAACAATCAGAGTGTTTACTATGCTCAAGAAAAGAAATAGCTTTGTGCAGATTTTTACCAAGAATTCATTAAGCAGAAAGATGACATGAGACAAATGAACATAAAAGGCTTTAATTGATTGTTTTTATTCTATTAGATGCAGTTAATCTGTTAAACGCATGGCGGTTCCATAAATTTAGCCGCAGAGATGGCTTCCCGTGGAATTTTGAATAAAGAATTAAAAATTTGCAAGTAAAAAAAGTAAGACACAAACAGAACGAAGTTAAATGATTGATGATTTGACAGTTAATTGAGCTAGGATATAGCTATTTAAGTGTTCCTTTAAACTGTGTCTAATATGCATTCATTGCGTGTTAAAACTTGGAGTCTACTCGCCAATGATGCAGCGAAAAAACGCGATCGGTGTAATTAAGTTCGCTTCGAAACATCAAGGCTGATGTGAAATAAAACAGAAGACGTTTTATCAGCAAAGAATGAGTAATTTGCAACTTTTAAACAAAGGAATGCGAAATTTAATGTTAAAATGGAGAAATGCTAATATAGAAAAAAAACCAATACATGCGGGTGCATATCAATACACAGAGAGACACGGGGAGATACGCTTGCATTAAAAAAAAACATACCAATCTATGGCTTACGGCCACATCACGTTGAAACACCAGTTCACGGCGTTTCACTCAAGTTAAGCAACGTGGAGACGTGTCAATGCCTAGATAGTTAACCGTTTGGGAATAACAACTGCTGTAGGCTTGGGTATGCGGGGTGGGTTTAATGGATAATGGCTCGGGTTTGTTAATCGGAAAGACGTGTTGCGATTACAGTTGGGTACATTATATGAAATTACGCACAAATATCCTTGGGAAAGTTATGAATTCGTCTTTTAACTTCCCAGCTATGGGTTCACTACGAAAACCTGTATCCCCCAAACCATTATTATAAAAAAAAATTTTTCTCTCTATATATATATATATAAATATACATATATATTTATGTTTAACGTTCTTTATTTTTATAGATACAAGTATTTAAGTAAATGCTCTGTTTATAATAAACAGTATTAAATAACATTTATCGGCTTGAATGTCCGAGAAATTTTCATAGAAAATATTCGTCCTTTGACAGGATTCGAACCTGCATCCTATACAGAACCATCATTTACGCTGACGTGCCTTATCAATCGACCACAAAGGAGCGTTCGGTAGGCAAAGTCGAATTTACTGCTGATAAACTTCAATCTTCCATGAATCTCGTACATTCATAACTGCTCATGGCGTATCAAATGTAAACAAATGACGTCATATATTAAGAAATGGACAAAGCCCGACAATTTATTTATTAAAGATATTTATGTTTAATGTTCTTTTTTTCCGAGAAATGTCCGAGAAATTTTCAGTTATGAATGTACGAGATTCATGGAAGATGGAAGTTTATAAGCAGTAAATTCGACCTTGCCTGCCGAACGCTCCTTTGTGGCCAAGACGGTAAGGCACGTCAGCATAAATGACGGTTCCGTATAGGATGCAGGTTCGAATCCTGTCAAAGAACGAATATTTTCTATGAAAATTTCTCGGACATTCAGGCCGGTAAATGTTATTTAATACTGTTTATTATAAACAGAGCATTTACTTAAATACTTGTATCTATAAAAAAGAAAAGAACGTTAAACATAAAAATATCTTTAATAAATAAATTGTCGGACTTTGTACATTTCTATACATATATATCAGGTAACCAACAAATCCATTGCATTTCTCTTAAATGTAGTTCTTGATACGAAATGATGAGTTACCAATCTTATCATATTTATTATAAATTTCAATTTGTTTCAATTTGTATTCAAAGACTGTAAAAGAATATTTGTTTGGCCTTCATAGTTAAGTCATTGCCTGAACATATGAACTTATAGCTTAAAACAAGTGTAGTCTTTTTTTCAAAATAAGTAATTTTATGATACATAATTATTTCTCATCGTAGGGATTCAATATACAATATTATCCTAACATGTTTAGGGTATTATGTATCTGTAAACTGTATCTTGGAGACACACACGTATGTATATATATATATATATATATATATATATACGTGTGTGTATGTGTTTCTGGGTATATATATGTCTATATATATGTGTGCGTGGGTGTATATATATATATATGTGTGTGGGGGGGTACTAATTCCTTATAATAAGATAGTATGCATGCATGGAGAGGAAATATACATACTAGCAAAAACGCACACACACTACACAAAAATGGAAATAGATCTAAGAACGTACAGGGTTCATTAAAAGATAAGAATACAGATATCTTTCCACATCCTCTCTCGGAACACTCATAATTGTTTTATTACCCATTTAAACAGAATAACTTTCTTACCACCAGTCCAAGAAAGACATTTCTGTCACTACTACCCAACCAAAAAAGACAATGTTTAACATCGAAAATCATAAGGAAAATTAATTCATTTTAATAATATGTGTAAGTATCCACTTTTTGTCTGAGGAAGTACACGAGACCGGGCAGTCGTGTAGCAAAATTTTGGAAAATAAAGCATGATATATATTTATTAAAAATCCACATTACAACCAAAAACGTTTGCGGTTTCTCTGTTCTTTATAAAATATACACTTTTCTCTCGCTGGAACAACCTCTTGCCTATATATATATATATATATATATATATATATATATATATATATATATATATAATACATAAAAGGTCAGAGTTGCGTCACACCAGGAAACAGTATTTTAAAAAGATGAAATTTCAATCTTTTATGATATATATTTAAATTGTTTTAAATTGTATATATATATATATATATATATATATATATATATATATATATATAAAAATTAATGGTCAGAGTTGAATCAGACCCAGTAGTATTAAAAAGTGCTGAATATTCGTATAAAAACAACAGTAAAAATAACATCTAGAGCTTTTAACTTTAAAGTTTTAAAAGTATATATATATATATATATATATATATATATTAATATTTTTGAAGTATATATATTTGACATTTTAAAGTATATATATATATATATATATATATATATATATATATATATATATATATATATATATATATATATAAATATTATATATATTATATATAATATAAATATTTATATATATTATATATAATATATATATAAATATATATATATATATATATATATATATATATATATATATATATATATATATGTATGTGTGTGTGTGTGTGTGTGTGTGTGTGTGTGTGAATAAAACTGTTCCTACCAACGTATCTCGATCTATTCATATACAGCAGATTCTCTCTCAGTCTTTCTCATAATCTATCTATCTATCTATCTATCTATCTATCTATCTATCTATCTATCTATCTATCTATCGCAATCTGTCCACATCTATCTCAGTCTAGATATTATTCAGCATTTGAAATCCACGAGATTTATAGCAGGAACAGGAAGCATTATTGTACTTCCTGTTCCTGTTATAAATCTCGTGGATTTACAAATATTAAATATCGAATACCGGATATAGCAAATCCTCCGCTAAAAAAAAAACGCTTTCCATATCCACAGTCACCGCCTATTCCCATGCATTTCCTACAGCGATGTACAGGGGCCTTCACTTCGGGCTTTAGTAGCTTTTTAGGGCCGAATGTTGAAATGCATTTCTAACAGTATTCGCATCTACTATTCGGGCTCTGTAAACATTCAGTAAGCGCTAACAAATATTAACGGTTGCAGTTTCTCATACATATCATTTTTTTTTTGCATAGAGTCGATGACACATGTACCTTCCAGACAGAAGCTGCATGTAACAAGTCAAGGCAAATATTATGTTATTTACAGGATTGTTTAATACCTACGAAAATATTACAAAACCATAATCTTGCTGATGTCTTGAACAAATATAACAAAATAAGAGTCATTACTTGCAAAATATTAGCATATATATATATATATATATATATATATATATATATATATATATATATATGTGTGTGTGTGTGTGTGTGTGTGTGTGTGTGTGTGTGTGTATCAGGTATGTGTCGTCAGTAATTACTCAGGGTAAGCAGCTTGTGAGTTTTTTAGTAAATCGACAAAATTAAATATTTTGCATTTTATCCATAATAACATTCATAATTTTGTTGAACTAGATGCATATTGTTACCACAGAAAGAAAATGTAGCTTTATATATATATATATATATATATATATATATATATATATATATATATATATATATATATATATATATATATATACGTGTGTGTGTGTGTGTGTGTGTGTGTGTGTGTGTGTGTGTGTGTGTGTGTGTGTGTGTGAAAATATATAGAAAATAGGAATGAATTCGTTAGGCTAATAATCCAAAGTTCTTTAGTATTTTTGTTATTATTTTTAAAAAAAACAGTGCTCGATACAAAAGTAGAGCCTAAATATAATTATTTATTTATAAATATGATTCCTTCGCTACATAAGAGTTCTCATGTTTCAAAACAAGAGCCGAAAACTTCAATATAATTATTTGAATTAAAGTATCAAGCTCTGTTCCATCTTCAAGCGAAATTTTTGGAATAACTAATTCTTGAAATTTACGTGTTTTTTATAAACATATCCGTTATTGAAATTAAAATTACTATGGTAACGGCTAGAGGAATTGTTTAAAGAAAAGGGGCGTAAGGGTTAAAAATTTGTATCAATATCTCAGTTACATTCAAAGAGGTCAAGTCAGGGTAAGTTTGGCGTGTCTAAATTTAAAGTGGAAGTTGACATCGTCTAGTCTAGTTAAGTATCTATGGAGATTTATTTATTTTTTATTTTATTTTCTTCCCTGAAAGAATTTTCTGTATATAAATATGTCATAATTAGCTAACAATGGTTTTTGACGACTCCATAAAGGGTTTTATATATATATATATATATATATATATATATATGATTGGGTAGGACTTTTAAACTTTTCACTTAGACTATGGAGTTTCAAATTTGTATTTATTATTTAATTGTTTGTTTGTTTTTAATGCTAATTATTCAGTGCGAAAATTTGATGATGTCGGCAAAAACCGTTAACTCATGTCTATTGTTTAATAAATTTTCAATATTTAGAAACTTAATAATATGTAGTTTTTCATGTAGGCATAAAGGGCATGGGTCATCCCAAGTATTACAAGTTCTAGTTTTGTTTATAATTTTCCATTTTACTTTTTGTGTTTTATTCATTTACTTCAAATGCCAAAAATATTTAGATAGAGATGTCTGATTTCTATTATTAATATTGTTGAAGGAGCTTTTATGCTGTCTCCACCTGGTTTTAAATTCATTCTTCGTAGACCCGATGTATATCATATTAGTATTAGGACTCTCAATTGATGAGATAGTACATTGGTATCCCACATATTTTACGCGGCATATATTTTCCAATGGGCAGTCTTTTGGGTTTCTACAATCACATAATTTTTCACTATTTTTGTCTAATTTAAGTTTAGGGTTTTTATTAATACTATTCTGACATCGGTGTTTAATCAGGATTTTATTATTGTGTTTTTATTATACTTTCTAGATTTTCAGTGCAACTGTAACTTAATTTTAGGGTGTTTTTATTAAAGATTTTACTAAGACTGCTATTTGTAGGAATGTGTTTTTCAATTAAGGCTAGGAATTTTTGTCCTAGCTTAATACTAAACATTTAGTTGAACGGAGGGATATACCAAATGATTTTTTAAAGAAATAGATAAAAACTTGTCTATATTATTTAATGAAACATGCATTAATGAAATATTGCTTCCTAAATTCCTAAATATACATATATATATATATATATATATATATATATATATATATATATATGCTGGACTCTTATTCGACGCATGACGGTCAAGCCATTCAATTCCTAGGAACCGACAGCTAGATACCTGCACATATGATTAGATTATAGTGGTGAAGTCTTTGTGCAGAACTAACCACACTTTTTGAAGGGCCGAATACAGAAACCTGGTGCAATGCGTGCCACGAGGTCTCCAAACGAACCACCGAATTTTTTGAATACAGAGTTTCTTTCTCCTACACCAGTTGCTATCCAAGGCTAGACAACTGAGTCTGTCCTGCTATTTACCCATAGCTTGGGGGAGAAGAGGATTCATACCTTTCCAAACAATATTACCCTAAAACTGAATGTAATGGATTCTAGTGGAATTCGAACTTGCCTCTCCGATCCCTCATATATAAGGAGAGATATCTGATGCTAAAAAAATCGTCTATAAAAAATTCTTTCTCAGATCGATGGTCAGAAATGGCTTTGAATGAGTGAAGCGTATACGACTCTGCAAGTAGTATCCTTCATCGGATAACGCCGACTGGAGATACACAGTCACGAACTAAGAATTAAGCGCTTAGAACTGTAAGAGATAACAGAAATCACTTCACTTTATCACTTTCTACAGCATCAGCAACTAAAACTGGCAGCCCGTTTAGCTCGCTGGGAATAGCAGGGAATACCAAACGAGCTAAGCTTGAATGGGCGGGTGTATAATGAATAGTGACTCGGCATTTTAATCGGAGATCCGAGTGACAATTCTCTTTAGGTGCATTATATTCACATACGTGCATATTCTCTTCAGAAGGACATGAATCCACCTCTTATCATCCAGCTACGGGATAATTACCAAGATTTGTATTAATAAAACTATTATTATCTCCTAAAATAAACTAAAATCGTTTACAGAATAATTAGATTTTCTCATTAAACAGATTTATATTTGGATTAGCCTAGAAATAGTTACTGTATGAAGAATAACAAAAACGGAGGTTGGAAATGAAAAGGTAATCTTTCTAACATCAACAAAATACAATACTCACCAGCGGCGTGAAATAGGATTGGGACATATCCATTACTACGCTATATAACAATATCTATCTTAGTTCTGATTCTATCTATCTATCTGTCTGTCTGTTGTAACCTAGAAAAGCTTTATAACATCAACAAAATACAATACTCGCCAGCGACATGAAATAGGTAAACCACTTCTGGTGGTGGACTACTTAAACAGCATATTACCCCCCACTTATAATAGTGTCTAACGTCTTTATAAGGATTTGAACATACCATTAATGTTCATAGGTACGGTATATGACACTCTGGTAGATAGATAGATAGATAGATAGATAGATAGATAGATAGATAGATAGATAGATAGATAGGTTTTGTAATCTAGGGAGGGTTAGTGAATGATTAATAACCAAAACGAAGATTGGAAATAAAATGGCAATGTTTATAACATCAATAATATACAATACTCGCCAGCGGCGTGAACTAGGTAAACCACTGCTAGTTGTGGACTACTGGGACAGCAAATCACCCCAAACTTACAACAGTGTCCAACATATTTATGAGGTTATGAGGATTGGTACATACCCATTAGTGTTCATAGGTACAGTATATAGCACTATGATATATATATATATATATATATATATATATATATATATAGAGAGAGAGAGAGAGAGAGAGAGAGGAGAGAGAGAGGGAGAGTTGCAATCTAGGAAGGGTTATTCAGATGAATAGCCAAAACGGAGGTTGGAAATGAAATGGTAATCTTTATAACATCAACAAAATACAATACTCGCCAGCGGCGTGAAGTAGGTAAACCACTACTAGTGGTGGACTACGTAGACACCATATTACCCCCCCCACACACACACACACTTACAATAGTGTCCACGGTATTTATGAGTTCATAGATGCAGTATATGTTATTATACGAAAACAACCAACACATAACTCGAAGAGTGAATTATCCCTTAATCAAGATGCTGGCGTTCAACTCAATAAGCAATAAAACGAGCATTAACAGCAGCTGAACGCAAGAAACAGATTTTATAAATTTCAGCTGACAGTGGCACTGGAGGCTCGGTCACTCATAGAATGATTTCTTTTAAGGTAACGGCTTAGACTACTATTGGCCTTACTGTTTATACTTCAGCATAATCTCATTTTTATCAATGCAAATAATTCGGTGATGAAAATTTATCACATATGTTAAATATATATTTTTGATATTTCACCTAAAATTTAAAGTAACAATTACCTTTGGCCATATCATTATAATACAATACATAACAGAATATTATACGTGTATATAACATGTCCTATAGAGCATTTTAGATATTAATATACTTGATATAGAATTAAAAACAGCACGGTATCTTCACGTTTTAAGATGGACATCAGTTTCTCGTTATACATACACACGCACATGCACACAACATATAATATATATATATATATATATATATATATATATATATATATATATATATATATATATATAGTGTAACCCGGATATAAGAGAGTTGTCGGGACCGGAAAAGTCTCTTATATACGGGTTTCTCTTATATCCGGGTTTAGTCTATTTTGTTTAGGTAAGTATGGGCTCTAATTTGGGACCAGAGAAAATCTCTTATATACGGGTTTCTCTTATATCCGGGTCTCTTATATCCGGGTTACACTGTATATATATATATATATATATATATATATATATATATAGTTTATGAAAAACTAGGTAATCCGTATGGGTAAACCTAAGGAGGATAAAATCCAGAGAGCTCAATGTAAATCCAGAGCAAATAATTTAAATAAAAACATACCACTTTAAGGTTCCATGTAATAAATTATTTCACCACAGCCCTTTTAAAGGACTTCGGATCATTGGACTTTACTTCCAAATGTTGAAACAAAAAATGAAAAGAAATTTACACATTTTTGACGGGACGTATTAAGCATATGTAAATTAACGAAGTGAGGAAGTGAGTGGGGAGAAGAAGAATATATATATATATATATATATATATATATATATGATGGACTCTCCCGTCGTTTTCGGCGTTGAGTGTCTTTCAGTCCAGTTTTTATGTTTATGTTTCATATGAGACAACACTCCTGTACGGGATTTGCAAACAATTCTACACGAAGGGCATTCTGAAGGGTTGACCGTCATGTGGGCTGATGTATTAGCCCGAGAATTAGTGTTGGTCCTTAATTCTCTCAGATACTTGAGACGATTCCTTTCGTTGTTAGTTATGCGTCGGTAGCAGGTGTTTATCCAGTTTTCTCTGTTTTCAGCAGCGATTTTGAACTCCTCTATAGCGATCTTTGCAGCAATTAAATTGTATTTAAGTTTGTCTTTGAAGCGTGACCAAGAACGGCCTGTATAAAGCTTAGCATGGAAAAGTTGGCTATACATGAGGATTTTCGACATCCGATCATCAATCATTCTGATGACATAACAAACCCATCTGAATTGTGATTACATCAGAAAGGATTCAATACCACCGACGCCATATTTGATGAAAAGATCAGGGTTAGAGATTTTGTCCTGTCGCGTATAACTGCATATTGAACGAAGACAGTGTTTATGAAAAGCATCAAGTTGATTGATGTGCGTCATGTATGGCGTCCACGATTTTAACCGATAAAGAAGTGTGGCGAGAAAGACTGCTCGATAGACACTGATTATCGTTTTCAGTGAAATCCCTTGAATATCCTGTAGGCGATCCTTATGCTTCTCATTGGTCGCCTTTGATATTCGGTTAACTATTTCGTCATCCAAAGAGGCACTTGAATAGACTTTGCGAGAATGATTTCACATACTTCAGCTTTTTGCTGCCAACAGTAATGGGAACGATTGGAAAGGTAGTTTTGGTTTTTGTTTCACAGCCTTGGCCTGCTTAGGGGTAGGCCTTGGTTGATAGAAAAATTCAGTTTTCTTTATTCTTATAGTTAATCCGAATGCGTTGCAAGAGGTGGAAAAACGATTGTCGAGTGCTTGAGCTTCTTCGATTAAAGTGGCCACGATCGCATCGTCATCAGCAAACAAAAGATCACGAATAATGCTTGCTCCAGTCATCGATTTTGATTTAAAACGTAGATCGTTAAAGAACCCGGTACTTCTGCGTAATTCAAATTCCGCACAAACACACGGATATGTGTGTGTGGGGGTGTAGGTGATTCTGTGCGCGTGGGGAAGCGGTCAGAGCTCAGCACTGGGTGCTGATAGTCCGTTTTCTGCTTGAACGCTGTCTTCTGTGTGAAACTACCGGGCGTTGGCCTCAGTGTCCACTATTATATTTACCCACGCTTTATCGCAGATATTGAGCAATTTCATTTATAAATATAGCATAATTTAAAAGTAATATATATATATATATATATATATATATATATATATATATATATATATATATATATATATATATGTATTATATGCGTCGTACTTACTGGAAAGCGCTCAATATCTGTGATAGAGCTAAAATATTCAGTTGGATGGATATGTGATTGTAACCCTGTGTCCCATGATTTTGTGATCATCAGACAAAAATCCTGTCTTTGATGATCGCAAAAGCGTGAAACCCAGGGTCACAAACTCATGTCTATACAAATGAATATATATATATATATATATATATATATATATATATATATATATCTGTTTATATATATATATATATATCTGTATGGGTGTATGTGTGTATGACTCTTTCTCTCTCTCTCTCTCTCTCTCTCTCTCTCTCTATATATATATATATATATATATATATATATATATATATATATATATATAAAATATGTAAGGCCATATATTTATACATTTTGCATATATGAGAAAAATCAATTATATATATATATATATATATATATATATATATATATATATATATATATATATATATATATATCATATTATATTATATTATATTTTTTTGTACAATTTCCTGTTTTTTAAACGAAGGTTTTGTTATGACGACAATGCAATAAGCCATATGCATTCAGCGAAAGCAATCTAATAAATTGAACGTATTAAGAAAAGCAGCTTGAGACCTAAATAATGCTGAATGCATTCAATACCAATTCCTGAATTTTCAATGCCAGACCCTTGGCGGATTACGCCAATAAACAATCAAAAGCCTTCTTGATGCGATTCCATAGAAACTTGCTAATGTATTTTTTTATGTATATTTACTAAAACATTTTTCTATTAGGACCTTCATAATTGAAGTGTCATTTTTTTTCATAATCCAGACATTTGAATAAAATTCACTTGATGAAAAATCCTAGAATATAGACAATCTTCATACTGCAGAATAAACTAGGCTTGTCACGAAAAGACCTCTGGAGGAGTAGTTTATAATTATTCATACATATCATTTTATTCCAGAAATAATTTTAAGTTTTTTGTCTCTATTCAAGGAACAAATATTATTGCTTTCAAAAACTTTACGCAATAGATGCAATATTATAAAGAAAAAATATATATTTCTCTTCATAATTGCTAAATTTATTAAGGTCGAATTTTTCTATTTGTAATTTCAGGCGACCAGGAATACATTTAATAGTGAAAATATCACAAGGCAACGAATGAAGAGTTAATAATATGAGAAATAATATCTATATCTTTTTTTTGTTTCTGTATTATGAATACATATTTTAGGAATGAATCTTAAATGTGTTGTTTTGGGTACGTGTAGATGTGTATATTCTTGGACAGAAAGCATTTAAAAAACTTTTTAAAAATCACTTGCAATTATGCTGGCTGATTTTACAACATGGTCACCCTCTTTTCTGTTATTTAACATCGAATATTCTATGCTGCGTTTCGAACCCACTAGTAATGTTCAGCCAGATTAGACTGACTCTTACAATACGCTATAACTCAGTATTGAATGAACTGAGTCTACTCCGCTCTTAAAAACAGGCTGCCTGAATTAGTAATCAAGTGAGCATAGCTTTTCACTCGTATGTAAGTTAAAGCAGATGCTTATATAAAACTATGGTAAATTTATGAGCTTCAGATATTCTAATATTGTCAGTGACCAAAGGCAACATCGTCACGCGAAATTTAGCGATAAAATACCGCCGCGATATTATTATTATCATTATTATTATTATTATTAATGTTGCCATGACGTGCTAATCATGACAAAAATACATAGTTAATGTTAGCATAAAATATTCACTTAAGTCTATTCTGCTCTTAATGCCTGACGGCAGTCAAACTGTTTTACACTAACGAACCTAACACTCTCTCTCTCTCTTCTCTCTCTCTCTCTCTCTCTCTTTCTTTCTTTCTCTCTCTCTCTCTTTCTTTCTTTCTTTCTTTCTCTCTCTCTCTCTCTCTCTCTCTATTCATGAAATAATGATTCATCCATAGATTTACACGTTCACTCTGACAGCGGCACGTGACCGAATTGTTTGGTCGTTAGCATTCCGACAATGAGATCAGTGTTCAGATCTCACTCATGGTCGATTTGTCAAGATGGTACCTTCTTGAAAACTTGAGTGTGACTAGACGATTTCAGAGTGCGATATCTTTTTTTTGGAAGTACCTGAAGATCATAGCATGTGTTGCCCCAAGCCTTGTGAAGGAATTTTTGTCAACGGTACCGTTCGGAAGCCGTGCATGCTTTTCCTTGCACGAAGTCACTAGCCATCGTGACCGAGAGTTTTCAGCATACATGGCCTTATTCAAATTATTTGTTTAGCCAAAAAGTCCATTCGGTTTTAAGTGATAATAAGACAACTTCTTAACACAAATACCTTTATTCGGTCAATGATATAATTACCGTTTCGTTCCAGTAATCCCGTGGGCGTATATATTCATACTGTAGGAGTATCCATTATTCATAATCATACTGTGGGCGTATCCATTATTCCCTGCTCAAAGAATCCCCCCCAATTTACTGACGGAAACCACTTTCAATCGAATTTTTACATGCTCTTCACAGTTTAAGGTCTATTAATTCCATGTATTTTGAAGAGACCAAATCAGGTAGCAATCTGAAGGCTCAAGGCTGGGTCCTGTCACTGGATCTAACTAACGCCTTTATCCACTATCCTCAAGGAAACATAGCACAGTGGATAAAGGCGTTGGTTAGATCCAGTGACAGGACGGAAAAGAGTTGTGAGTTCATTACCTGTTTAAGGCAGTGGAGAACTTGTAGAGGGGAAGTAACAGGAGATAATTGATAACTAACATCCATTAGACATGGCACGTGGAACTAGAACAGTCTACTCCGGCGAACAAAATAAATGGTTCAGTTCGACATTCCAACTATCTGGAGTGTACAACGGCCGAAACTTTGTGATAAATATGGCAACAAAGATGAGGACAATAGACCGAACAATGCAAATAATGTACGGATGAACAAGTTGATACTATTTACGCCATGGTTTTTTTGATGACAGACGTTTTACTGTCCAGCAGTTAGCTAAGTATGTGAGCATTAGTTCAGTCCATACTGTTTTAACTGAAATCTTAGGAATTAGTAAACTGTCTGAAAGATGCGTTCAAGGAATGATCTTTAGAGTAGAAGCTGAAAAGGGTTGACATTTCCAGACCAATTCTGACTCTCTTCTAGATTGGTCCTAAGAATTTCCAACGCAGATACTTAAAAGATGAAAAGATTCTAAGAAAACAGGAGTAACACTCCGGTTCTCCACCGCGGAAGACAGGCAAGTAATCAACGTTTTTTGGCAAGGAAAATAATTGTTGAAAACACCAATATACTAAACTAGGAAAATAATAAACAAAACCATCCAATTCTCGAGGCCCTCTATAACAAAAAAAGACCATGCAACACACAACAAAATCTATTACGAATATAGCAGTAACGTGTTGAAGTGCATTTAACAAACATTACATTCTGAATTCCTACAAAGTTCAGCTTAGATCCCTCATATTGGGACACGTGATTTCAGAAAATTCCATATCTACAACAGATAAATTTAAAATTTAAAAATAATGATAACAGAGCGCGCTCATGCGTGTTTAAAAAAAATCACCATCACAATGAACACAGTTATAGTAAGTTTGTCTTTGTAATTAATCCTCTGGAGATTATCTTGGAAGTGATCGAAAGTACTTGTGTAGGAAAAAAACCCGTTGACGAATTTCATCTTAACATCACGAGACTGATTATAGAACGTGAAAAGATGATAAAAATCGACATATGTTTATATTAATGAAACATGTTTGAATGGAGATAGGATGCCAAAACACGCACACACACTCACCCACCCACCCACACGCACACACACACACACACACACACACACACACACACATATATATATATATATATATATATATATATATATGCGTATATATTGATATAATAGAAAAGAAGTGTTTGATTAATGATCCGAAGTTCTTTAGTAGTTTTTTTTATTTTTATTTTTTTAAACAGTGCTCGATACACAAGTAGAGCCTAGATAATAATAATTTTTTTTTTAAATATGATTCCACCAGGACACAGAAATTACTATGTTTCGAAACTGGTCAACAGTATTTAAGTTTAATTTCAATATTAAACATTAACTACTGGGTGGCAGTTTCATCCTCAAGACTTGTATTGGAATAACTATGGTATAGAGTGTTTTACTCATTTATAGTTTTGAATGGCGGTGTGGTCTGAGAGTTTGTTTTTTCTTTATCAAAACGTCACTGCTTTGATGGAAGTCGTCGTGTTTGTGGTATGTCAAGTTCTTGGGGTCGTGTTTGTGGTATGTCAAGTTCTTGGGGTCGTGTAGGGTTGGGTTGTTTTTTTTGTTTTTTGTTTTCTGTCTGGCTAATCTTATCAGACTCCTTGCTAAAACTCTAACTGATTGATGTAGTGGTTTTGTTTTTCTTTTTTATTACTGCATACTAAGACTTTAACTTATTGATGTTGTATTTCTGGTAGTTTCTGGTGTTTATTTATTTATTTTTTTTGTTGATGACTTCTTAAAGAGGCTTTAAGATTATCATTGGGTTGTGTTTCTAAACCTATTACTTTAATTAAACTTGTCAATAGATTTTGAATTTTTTTTTATTTTATAACATGCTAATTATTTAAGTCGAATATTTGTTGGTGTCGGCAAAAAACCGTTATCTCATTTCTTTGATTTAATATATTTTCGTTTTTTAGAAACTTAATAATGTGTACTTTTTCATGTAGGCATAAAGGGCATGGGTCATCCCAGGTCCTATAAGTTCTTGTTCTATTTATTATTTTCCATTTGAAGTGTTTTATTTGTTTCTTTTAAATGCCAAAAATATTTAAATATGGATGTCCGATTTCTATTTCTAATATTATTGAAGGAGATTTTGTGTTGTCTCCACCTTATTTTGAAATCATTCTTCGTGGATTCTATATATATCTTTTCAATGTTTGGATTCTCGATGAATGAGATTATACGTTGGTATACCACAGATTCTATGCGTCATTTATTATTCAAAGGGCAATTTTGAAGGGTTTCTACAATCACATAATTTTTCAGTATTTTTGTCTAATTTTAATTTAGGGTCTTTATTTATTTCATTTTGGCATGCGTGTTTTGTCAGGATTTTATTATCATGGGTCTTTCTTTTATAATTATTTCTAGATTTTCCGTGCAGCTTTAACTTGAGGACGTAGACGATCATTGTTCTCCACAACTTCCACAAATTTTCTAAGTACTCTTTCTTTACTATGTTCCATTCTATTCGCTCACCGTTGGCATTGTAGTTGATATGGTCTAGATGCTGTGATTTAGAATTCCATCTCCACTTCATTTCATTTTAGACTAGCAGCATGGCCCGGCGTTGCCCGTACTTGATTCAAAAATCGTACGACTCATACAGCAATCGCTATCACTTGACTTAAAATATTTTTGCCCTTCCTTGCCTTTTTCCGTGCTGATGTTGCTACATGCCTTACTTCTTGCCTATCTCACACTGCGAATTTTTTTTAAGCTCTATGCTAAACATTAAATCTGTTACGAAAAAAGAACTAAACAAAATGAACACAAAACGATCAGCTTTAAAAAAGGACTCGTAACTGGAAAAACCGAATGAAAAAAGAATGTTAACAACAAATACTTTTTCACACCCACACAGTTCTGCGTAATCAGAATCAACGTTGAGTTTAAGCAAGCGAATGAGCCAATTGGAATAAAGTGCCATGCAGATTTAAATTTTTCACACTTGTGACGAATGCAGGTCAATAGAATTTTCTTGCCTATTCGTGGCAGTCAGCTATAGGCTATCACTCTGGCCAGTAGAAAATGACCGCAAACTACATGAAAACTGCCGTAGAAGCATGAAAAATTGATTATTTCCACTATCGATGGGATATGGGAAATGCAAAGTGGGTCTTGGCCTTTCCGCTAACTTGGAGCATGTGCATGTAAATTTTGGTGCAAATCCGTCGAGAATTGCGGCCGTGCATTCGTTACACACACACACACACACACAAATCCTGCCTTTTATAGATAGAGATGCTATGCCCCTTCATGTTGTAGAAAATCATGGTTCTCCACAACGTCCTGTGATTTGTATCTCTTAACATTATTTGTCTTTACGTTGTTTTCATTCTGTTTTCAATATGTCCTGTGAGTGTCAAATTCTCCAAGCCATCTTTGTTTATTTTATCCCCTAGAAATTACTACTGTCTTTTTGTGGCTAAGTATGTCATTTTTATGCATTTTCTAAGCCCTCTCTCCTCATTATGTGGCATCTTATGCTACCCCACTGGCATTGCAGTAGATTTGCTTTTAGTTCAGATATTTACGTTTCCGTGACACCAACTTAAGTTTCTTTTAGATTCCGTCTCTCTTCAGGATGTTGATGATCATGGCTCTCTACAACATCCTGTTATATTTTCTTCCGAGTAAATTTTGACTTATTTTACCAATATTTTTCGTACTTTTCCTGTCATTCCTTTGCACAAACATAAATTAACATGTAAATTATAGACATATATATATATATATATATATATATATATATATATATATATTAATTTTGATATTACGATGGGGTCCTTGACATTCTTTAGCACTTATAAACATTTTCACACATTCATTTTCTGGAAGGTTCGATTTTAACGTTGCTACTAGCAGTCTGCTTTGCGTCACATCTATCTTATTCACTTAAATATCGTAATTCTGTTTGTCCCCCTCTGAGGACGTACCTTACGTCCTGCCAATACCTTTTAAATAATAAACAATTCCGTTTTGCTCACGTAGAAAGACAGTAAAGACTTAGTTTCTGTGAGAAAATGAAAGAAAGTTACGTCCTCTCAATACCTTATAAACAATGGACAATTCCGTTTTGATCGGATAGTATAGCTGGTCACTCTTATTCGAGGATACCCGTCTATTAGAGCAGCTAGCCAATCCCTTGCAGACGGGTATCCCTAGCATACGCCTGCTCAGACCCTTACTTGCAGCTGTTAAAACGTGTGCAGCAGTAACTGAAGAGGGAACAAGCATTGGTTAATCGGAACGGTGCTTTGGGAACAAGTATGAAAAGTGACGGAATTATCTTCAAACGCAGCTCTACAAATTTAAATAATGTTATCATTAATTATATAAATAACCTTTGTTTCCTTTTAAGATGAAAGAAACATGTTCTAAATTTCGTCGCAAACAAATTTCATGCTAAAGATGTTTTGTATTTCCCTTTTGTAATACAAAAGATATGAATTATGTTAGTATAGGGAGAAAGTATACGTGAATCTTTAATGCGAAAATTGACGATGTACATTCTGTTATGTATGAGCACGATGTGATTCCAGCAGTCAGCCGATAATAATTGTATTACTCTTGCTGCTAAAATTACGCTTTGTTTATGCCTCACTGTAATTTAAAAGGTGAAAACTAGTTTATAAAAATACTTCAAAATCGAGAAATAATTTACAAAAAAAGGAATTTATTGCACAAGAATTTAATCTGTTTATGTAATCATTTGGAAATTAAGTATTGTTTGCAATTCACCGGTCGAATTATACTGAAGACTAACTTAATAATTTAACTTAAACTATTTATAAGAAAAAATCGGCTCACAAGAAGTTAAAAGTTGTATTTACAAAAATCAGAAGTTTTAAATATATTTCTCAATTTTTAATTTCGATTTTTAGGACAGAAAAGATTGTTAATAACTTTCTGGCTGTGAGACCTTTGTGGCAACCGATAAGAATATTGTCAGCTTTTTGAGAACTTGAATGCTATTTGAGACAACGTCACTGATTGGTTAACAAATTCTAATGGGGGAATTTGAATTTTGAAGATCGCGTGAACTTATGTTTGCACAGAATTGAGATGATGTATGTGTGATCCAGCTTTTGCACAGGATTCAGATTTAGTGATACTATGTAAATCTATTATTTTTTTCTACAATTTTGATCGTTTTTTTGTTTATCCATAACAATGACAGGCCTCATATGGAGCATGTCGCTAGGGATACTGTACGTTGACTTGTCTGGGAGACACTGTGCCAACCATCTTGCTTCCTGGACATTGTAACAACAGATTACCATGACTTCCACTCTTTATCAATCACGTTCGGGGAAAATCCTTGACAAATGAGGCAGACTTACGGTAGGCACCCACAGATTTCTTTGCGTCCAAGACACCCGACTTTTATCAGCATGGTATTGCGTGGCTGGAGACACGTTAGCAAAAAATTCTGGATGACTATGAGGATTACTTCAAGGATTAACGGTATGTAAAATTAGTTGAATATATATATATATATATATATATATATATATATATATATATATATATATATATATATATATATACACTGCGTGCCAAATTATTAACAAGATAACTTTTTTCTAATATTTTAAAAACCGTCCAATCAATTCATACAAAATTTTCACACAATGTTGACAACACTAATCTGCGCAATCTCTGAAATTTTTGTACTGATCTGCGCAATGTAAGCAAAACAGGTGTCATATTTGTTATCAGCACAGTGATTTGAGCGTGCCAAGTTATTAGAAAGATTTAGTAAAATTCCCAGAATTGATCAAACAAAACGTTTATTAATGTTGAACTTGAATGTCTATGATCAAAAGAAGCTAATAAATAAGATAATGAAACAAATAATAACAGATACAAACAAAGGCACAATTTTAAACAAATTAATATGGAATGTGCTTTCCCTGTTTTGAAATTACTTGAAAAAGTCGACGATCCATAGAATTTGTTAATTGTAGGATGTCATCTGCTGTAATGCTACGAGATATGTCAAGAATTGCTTCCCACAACTCAGCGTATCTCGATAATAATTTGGCACGCAGTGTATATATATATATATATATATATATATATATATATATATATATATATATATAATAAAAAGAAAGAACAGTAAGATATATAATCCGGTCTTCTTGTTGATATTTTTATTTTTACAAAACAGTGCTCAATGTAAATTTACAAAGCATAAATATTATAAATCAATTGATTTAAATCAGTTAATTTATGATAATTATTTTAAATCATTTGACTTATAAAATTAGGTGTATAGATTTTTCCGTAATATATAAAAAACGGCAAGGAGATTTTGCTTACCATGTATTTTGGGAATTATCGTCATTTTATCAGGAACTTCCATCTTTTGAGTTCTACTAATATTTGGTTTATCCTTTGAACTTTAGAACCTGATAATTTTAGGTTACATGTAAGTTATTTCTTTCCGGATTTGTCTCATATTCTTCACTAAAAAAAAATTCATCTGCGATTCAAATCAGACACCAACTCTTAAAAATCTATAAATAATAACTGATTTCTTACAAAAATATACTTAACAGATTTTGAGGTCGGTTGAAAGCCCCCAATCGTTAATCATCTACAAACTAGTGAGTGTGTAAATTTGTAATCACTATAAAAGAAACGATAATTTTTAACAGATATGCCTACTTCTGCGTATCTATCTATCTATATATATATATATATATATATATATATATATATATATATATATATATATATATATATATATATATATCTTTTTCTTTTCTCTCTCTCATTCTCAGTTATATATATATATATATATATATATATATATATATATATATATATATATATGTATGTATATATATATATATATATATATATATATATATATATATATATATATATATATATATATATATATATATATATATATATATATATATATATATATACACACACATATATATATATATATATATATATATATATATATATATATATATATATATATATATCCAAGTGAGAGAAAGAACAAATTGAGTAAAAATCCATAATTCGGAGCATTTAATTTTTAAAAATAGTGCTCAATGCAAAGTCGAGCAATATATTATAATTATATTTTTATTATAAAAGATTATAATAAAGACATTTTTGAAATCGCTACACAAAATCTTTTACGTTTCAATATTTTGATTGTCCTTCTTCAGGTGATGGTAACTGGTGATTAAATAATTTTTAAGGAAATTTAAAAACAAATTGTTTCCACATTTTAGATACATGTGTCGCTGACATACTTTCCGCAATCGCCAATGATGGCTAATGTTCCATTTATCCATGACATGAAAAAAATAACTCAGCCACTTCCACGCTCAGAGTATTTATTTTTTATTTAGCGTAGATCTGACGTTTAATTGGTTGATCATGATATACCCACAGGTCTAATTTTAATTCTGACTTTATGACCCCCACTTGACAGAAAAGTGGTGATAATTTGTTTTGAGTCCAAATTGTTGGCGACAATGGCTCTCCACTACTTCCTGTTAGTTATAACTCTCAGCAACGTTTTACTGTTTACTATCTGTTCTTCGATATATATCTTTCATAAGAAACTTTAATAAAAATAAATACTTTAAATTATTACAATAATATTATCTATAATTCTCAAAATGTGTGCATGTGTGTATGTGTGTGCGTGATCGGATGTTGTTAATGCATTTACGCAGTTTTCATCCGATTTCGATGATTTTTTTTTTGTTTGATAGATAATTCTTCAGTGGGGGTTTTGAGTCTAAATTACACATTCCCCTTCTCTTGGCCAAGAAATCAATCTCTCTCAAGTGAGCCTACTACTAGAGTTTTAAGGCCTTGTTTTCATTGTCGTTTATAGCTGTTCCCAAAATATTTTTTTCTTGTCCTTAAACTGCTGCAATTGAACGGTAAAAATTCCCAGTAATGGAAGACCCGGTCGAAGACGGGATATACTGCTTGTATATATATATATATATATATATATATATATATATATACAAGTGATAGTAATTAAGCGGCGCTAAGTTGAGTCTGATTTGGAATCTCTTCGTTACCGAGGCCCATTTGGTATGTTGTTCGCTTGACAACCCAACTGTCAGGATTTCGATACTTGGTGGTGGATGCGCACTGCTGACGAGTCCCAATTATGGGACGAAACGGCCGTCCAGTGCTTCCTCTATTTCCTGTTGAGGTTTCTATCAGACTCAATGAATTTATTATATATATATATATAAGAGAGAGACATAGATAGAGACAGTTGAAATTAGATGTGAACAAACTCTGAAATACGATATATACTGACTGATTCATTTTTTACGGCTTATGAGCGCTTTCTAGGTTATTTAAAGCAAGAATTTTTGTTTTACTTTGTAAATCTTGTTTTTGGAGAGATAATAATGTTTTTAGTGATGCAATGTTTACTAATTAACCCATAGACGCGGAACAAGAAATGCATTCATACTTTCCTCAAGGCTATTTGCGAGTAGGTGAACATAAAGAATTTGTCTGTAATTGGAACACGGCTCTCCGATTAACAATTCCGAGCCAAGGTCCGCCTTGTCACCAGTACTTCTAAGCTTATAGCATCGGGATTGTTAAGCGGTCACCCATCTAAGTACTGTCCACGATCGATGTTGCTTAACTTCGGTTTTCCATCGGGAACAGTTGTTTCAACGTTGTGTTCGTAAACCAGATAGATAACGAACAGAATGAGATAGATAGATAGATAGATAGATAGATAGATAGATAGATAGATAGATAGATAGATATATACCTAGTAAGGTGGCTGGCTTGACACATTGAATGAGGCAATTTAAGACCTGTCAAAATGTGGGAATGAGATACCCCTTAGGCTCTTCATAATACGTCTCTAGGAGGATAGTGATGGAACACCTGCAATCTGATCCAAACACGACATTTTACGCCAGTCTCTCTATGGATTGTATAGATGTGATGGCATGACGAGATGCGATTCTATGCCCGGCATATCACACCATTAACAACTATTCTAGTATCACTCACCTAACATCGTTTATTTCTTCTTTGCCGAGCCCAAGAGCAGGCGCTGGTATCCTGACTGACAAAAAGTATGAAACACACCCTTTCTTCAATCTCCCATTTATATTATTCGCCTGAACAACCTCGAAATATACAAGAAAGAACAAAAGATATTTGAATTGTATTTTGGAAGTCTTACCAGTAATACGAGGATTACCGGGATATACATTTGAAATGTTATATAAGGCTCATATAGACTTTCATCAAATGCAAAGGCAAGTGAAAGTAACTAATAATCCTAATCATATATATATATATATATATATATATATATATATATATATATATGAGTCATTTTATGTTTATACATTCTTTATATTGTTTTAACAGTATTAAACAACATTTACTGGCTTGTTTATTAAGAACAGAGCATTTACTTCAATATTTGTATCTATAAAAAGAATGTATAAACAGGTTCACAATCCAATATCCATACAACTGAATAAGCTAGGTCTATCGCTGATACTGAGCACTTTTCACTACGTACTGTACATTATATATATATATATATATATATATATATATATATATATATATATATAGTACACAATAAAATACAGAATTACCTCATATGGTAACGAAAAACTCGTCAGTCTTATTCAACCCCGGTATAGACTGAGTTATGAGGTAATTTTATATTTTATTGTGTACTAATTTATTTGCTCTGTAATAATAATTAGACTGAACTCTTTTTATAGATCGGTTTTAATATTTTATATTATTAGGATCAACTTGGATTATATACCAACGGATTTATTATATCATATCTATCTATCTATCTATCTATCTATCTATCTCTCTCTCTCTCTCTCTCTATATATATATATATATATATACATGCACACACACATACACACACATATATGTATGCAAATATATATATATATATAACATGAAATGTCTTTCACACTTAAAACGATTTTTTTTTGTTATGATCTGTGTGCTCTTTTGTGTTGTTTAAGACACGCCCCAACCCCGCCTACCGTCTGGAGACGTTTCTTATTCAATAGAATTCCTTCGGGTAATTTTAACACTTGGCTTGTCTTTCAGACACATAAACTTTTTAGCATTCTCACCAAATTACCCGTCCTCTTCTCTGCTGGCACCTATTTAGTCGTTAAATGAGTTAAAACTTTGTCTTCAGTAATTGGATTGTAAAGGTAAGTGATTGGTGCACCTACAATACAACCCCGAATAACGTATAATATTGTGACAAAAATAATACGTTATCAGAATGTTGGTGAAAGTGAAAAGAATTCAAAGACTTTGTTCGTGTTGTATGTCTGTTACCTGAAGCTAAGTCAGGTGATAATTACTTAGCTTAGGTAAGATTGGCACAAAGCCAGACGTCTGATTAAAGGTAGGAAATGTACAAGACAACTATGAAGTTTGTTAAACACAACGGAACGTTTTAATAATTTGTCAATATTATTTAGACATTGAAATATATCCATGTGAATCTATACTGGATAGAAGAAAATTACTCACACGCACACACATACACACAGTGTTATATACCGTACTTATGAACACTAATGGGTATGTCCCACTCCTCATAAATACGTTGAACACTATTGTAAGTGGAGGTAATATGCTAAGTAGTCAACCGCTAGCAGTGGTTTACCTACTTCAGGCCCCGGAGAGTATTGTATTTAATTGATGATATGAAGATTACCATTTCATTTCCAATTTTCCATTTATTGACGATATGATGATTACCATTTCAATTCCAACCTCCGTTATTACTTATTCAGTAACCTTTTCTAGGTTACAACAACCGACTGTTTCGCTGTATTACAGCTCATCAGTGTAACTAGACATCCGATTGCTTCAACCTATATATATATATATATATATATATGAAATATATAGAAAATATGAAGGAACTGGTTAGGTAAATAATCCAAAGTCCCTTATTATTTTAGTTATTATTTTTTAAAAATAGTGCTCGATACAAAAGTAGAGCATAAATATAATTATTTATTTAAAAATAATTCCGTTTGTTTGTTAGTGGAATGTTTTTGAGAGAAATCCCGAAATTATTTTTTTCCATATTTTTAAAGGAGTATTTAAAAATAAAGGTTTAGAGTGCTCAACCTTAATTAGGGAGCCAATAATATGGCAAAATCTATAGAAAATAGGAAGGAACTGGTTAGGTAAATAATCCAAAGTCCCTTAGTATTTTAGTTATTATTTTTAAAAATAGTGCTCGATTCAGGTCGAGCACTCTAAACCTTTATTTTTAAATACTCCTTTAAAAATATGGAAAAAATTAATTTCGGGATCTCTCTCAAAAACATTCCACTAACAAACAAACGGAATTATTTTTCTTATGTCGCGATTTGGAATCATATTTTTAAATAAATAATTATATATATATATATATATATATATATTAACGTTGAAACAAGATGTGCAATTTTGTAGTGGGTATGTACATGTTCTAATGTAACACTGCATATATATATATATATATATATATATATATATGAGTGAAATTGGGTAGACAGAAGAATTTCGGTACCGTCGATGGCTGTGCTAGCACGAAATCGCAAATGATCGTGACAGAAGGTTTGAGCGTACTGGGCGTGTTTAGGCTATCGATCAGCGCAGATAATGCACTCTTTCACAGAAACTGTAGATTAGGACCGTTCAGCAAAATTTATACAAAGATGTTAATATGATTTTGTCATATATTCATCTCTATGGATGCGAGTGGAACTAAATGTTGACAAATGACAAGTTAACCTACGCGAAAGTGTAATGCATATGTGGCCAGGGTTAGAATTTAATATGGATTTTTGATTGTTAACGTTGGAGATACAATCTCCCAAAGGACATAAGAATTAATAAACAAGATTATTTTTTACATAGGTTAACTTTTTGAGATGTTGAATTTCTATTTTGGATTTATTTTTATAAGATATGTTAATTCCAAGGTATTTGTTAGGGTTTATAACTTTAATACACCAGTGGATTATAATGTTAGTGGACATTTCATCTGCTTTATAATTAGCATATATATATATATATATATATATATATATATATATATATATATATATATATATATATATATATATATATATATATATATATATATATATGTGTGTGTGTGTGTGTTGTGTGTGTGTGTGTGTGTGTGTGTGTTTTCACGTATGTGTCTGTGTGTTTCTGTCTATGTGTGTGTGTCTGAGTGTGTGTGAGAGAGACAAAATTGGCTTTTTTTCATTCTTTCAAACATATAGAGACATTCCCTTTACTGGCACTTGTGGGCTGTCTATCGAGTTCCAGGGTCCTCTACTCTTACACGTATATCCACGAAAATAATGTTTAAGGCAATAAGAAATAATATACGATTAAAAATAAAGCCACTAATTTCCTTACAGATTACTTTGTTTATGTTTTCAATATGAAAACAAAAAAAAATGAATCAGTATATATATAGAAATAACTGAGCCAGAAATACTTTATTGAAAAGGGTAATTGAAACTTGTTTGCCTGTGAGTTTCTCTGTGGTCTAGAATAAGACGGTGGGCTCCACAACAAAGGAGATTCAGGTTCGATCCCTTTAAGTTCGAATCTACGGACCAGTAGACGTTATTTACACTTTTTAAAAAAATAAGGCTTCTACTCAAACATGGGTATCCACTGAAATAACGTTTGCAGTAATTAAAAATATTATCGAATTAAAAATAGAATCCATTAATGCCTTAGAAAAAATACATTAAAAATGACTGATGTATAGATAGATAGATAGATAGATAGATAGATACGAAGAAAATGAAAACTTGGGAAACCAAAATTTTAGGATTGCGGGTCCGGATTCGGACCGGAATGATTTTCATTTGCTCCCGGAATCGGCCTGATTTCAAAAGTTCACCATATGTTAGGGTATGGCCTCTGGAAATAAAATCGAAAACACGGGCAATTTTATTTTGAAGCAGTGTAATTTGAGAACAGAATTTATTTTTTTTTATCATTGGAACAATAGCTATTGAAATTTAGAGAGTTATGTTCCTTTAATAGTTTTTTATCAGTAGAAGCCAAGATGGAGGAATCTGAAAAGCGTCGCAGTAATGAGAACTCGAGAATCCAAAATTTCAAGATTGCGGGTCCGGATTCGGACCGGAATGTTCTTAATTTGCCCAAAGAGTCGGCCTGATTCCTAAATGATACGATATGTTGAGCTACGAACTCCAGGAGTCAAGTTGAAAAAGTGTAACACAGTGACATTCGCATTCATTATATAGAAGAGATAAACAAAATAGATAGATAGATAGATAGATATACAGACATGTTTTTTATGAAGACATTTGATGGCTATCTTGCTAGCTAGCTACATAGATAGATAAAGTCATTTAATAGCTATCTATCTAGCTAGATAGGTATATATATATATATATATATATATATATATATATATATATATATAAACAGATAGAGAGATAGATATATTTTGAGAGAGAGATATATATTTGATATCTATCTCTCCATCTATCTATCTATCTAGCTAGATAGATAGATAGATAGATAGAGAGAGAGAGAGATATACATTTGATAGCTATCTATCTATCTATCTATCTCGGTAGCTAGATAGCTAGATAGCTAGCTAGAGAGATAGATGAATATATATATATATATATATATAGATAGATAGATAGATAGATAGATAGATAGATAAAGACATTTGATAGGTATCTATGTATCTATATATTTCGGTAGCTAGCTAGCTAGCTAAATAAATAGATAGATAGATAGATAGATAGATAGATAGATAGATAGATAGATAGATAGATAGATAGTACCACACACCTCATAATCTTCCCCTTGAACATTAATAAATTCAAATTCTTTCGGTTTTTTTTTATTTCTTCATGGAAGATTTCGGATTTGTTTGAGTATTTCTTCATTGGGATTTAAATCAGATTACTTACCTGAGTTTAAATCAGATTATTTTACTCCTGTTTTATTTGCCTTAACTGACTATCTTTTTAAAGGATCTTGCTGGCTCAGTCTGATTTCCGGCCTAGTCTTGCTCGCCAAGGTTTAAAATTAGGAAACTCTATGCCACCACGCGCCAGAAATGTCAGTCCAGAGCAAAACTAAGACACTCAAAGAGCCAAATGATAGAGAATCGAACATTAACCTTCCCTCAGGTCTGTTTGCGCACCTGTTTCTTCTAATCCTTACTATGGCGATCCTGTCACGTTTCATCCATTTAAAGAGAAACGTCCGCGTAAAAGTACACACCCAGAGTCAAGAATACAGACGTTAGATTGTGAATCGAACCACAGGAAAAATCAATTTGATTTCATACAGATTATGAACTCGCGTTTGTCCATCAGTGAAGGACATGGCTTACGGGAGATTCGTGCTATTTCTTGGGCTTATCCTCGTCTGGTCAAAAGCTAAAAAAGAATTTACAAAGATATTTCAGCGTTAATATTTCAAGTAGAGATGGCGTACCTTGAAAGCCAGCATTTCAAATGCTGAATCACGACGATTTGCGACTAGTGTGAATTTAGCAACTATGTCAGCCATAAGGTCGATTACAAAAAACTTATATTCCCTTAACACTTGAATGGGTGTTTATAGCAGGATTGCTTTTTAGGACTGGGTTTCCGCGAGCTTCCTCTACTGTTCCAAGGTGTCTGCCTGAAATATGAAATATATAAAATACTACGAAAAAACTAACATGAAAGAACTTTTCATGACATTAAGCTATATAATGTCGTAAAATTTATCAAATCAAACTATTCTAAAATATAACCTCAGCAAAATAACACAAAGCGCCATTCATTGCCTCTATTAATCGTGTCCACACAAACATCTATATGCACAAAAGCTGAGTAACATTTATTCAATTGTGAAGGCAGGATATATATCATATTTTTATTACTTTCAAGCTCCAAAGAAAATTTAATTTCGGCATTAAATGACGCATATGATGTCGATATACCGTTATATACTGCTGTTGAGGTATATATACGTTTACAAACACATGAAAAGGTCTGTCGCTAGCTTTTGTTAAAAAATTAACTAGATCTTAGTGCTATAACCAGGAGAGAGTATACAGATAGTAGCCTACAATAATAAATAATGTAACGTAATTTATTACGTGTTTTGTTTAGCTTAGTGTACAATTCAAGAGTATCCTATCAAAAACCAAAATGGCGGCGCCCATGTTAAATCGACATCAACTTCGTTATAGTCCTTTAATTACTGTAAATGTAAATTTTGTATTTGTTCCTATAAAATGCCGACTGAGAAAGATATTTATATAAATAGATATTTCACTCGTTCTCTAAATGTCTATTAATTCTGAAAGTATTTTTTCTCAAGAAAACTGTTTATTTCAATCATTTTACTGTTAGGGTCCCAGCTATGGGCAAATAGTGAAAATCTGCCAAACAATAATAAAACACTATGAAAATATAAAAATACATTTTTATAGTAAAAATAGCAGCAATACGTTTTACATTTAAAGAAATTCTCAACAAAACGCACTTATTAAAAAAGTAGCGACTTCACCCATATCCGTTTAAAATACTACCAAACTACTAACATGAATAGAATTTTCATGACATTCAGCTATATAATGTCCGACAATTTATCAAATCAAACTATTTCAAAATATAACCTCAGCAAGACAACACAAAACGCCCATCACTGCCTCTATTAATCGTGTCCACACAAACATCTATATGCACAAAAGCTGAGTAACATGTATTCACTTGTGAAAGCAGAATATATATCATATTTTTATTACTTTCAAGCTGCAAAGAAAATTTAATTTCGGCATTAAATGACGTTTACAAAGACATGAAAGGTCACTCGCTAGCTTTTGTGTTATAAACTAACTAGAGCTTAGGACAGTGTATACATATAGTAGCCTGCAATATTAAATAATGTAACATAATTTATTACGTGTTTTGTTTAGCTTAGTGTCCATTTCAGAGAATCCCATCAAAAACCAAAATGGCGGCGCCCATGTTAAATCGACATCAATTTCATTATAGTCCTTTAATTACTGTAAATGTAAATTTTCTATTTGTTCCTATGTCAACTGAGAAAGACATTTATATAGACATGTATTTCATTCGTTTCTCTACATATCTTTTAATTCTGAACGTCTTTTTTCTCAAGAAATCTATTTTTATTCAATCATTTCACCCCAGGCTAGATGGAAATGCCACTAGTACGCAGTACTAGTGTATATATATATATATATATATATATATATATATATATATATATATATATATATATATATATATATATATATTAACTGATTTAAAGATATGGTTCCATTGCTATACGGGAACTACCATGTTTCAGAAACTCTTTACCATGTTTCAAAAATAGAAATTGTTAGTTTCTTTTTTTGAAATATGGCAATTCCTGTGTAGCGATGGACCATATTTTTACATCAGTTAATTTATAATATATATATTTTTTTGATCTCACGCGGAATCGTTATGCCGTTCGCTTCTCCTCGTGGTTTAAATATTTTTATTTTATTAATGCAAATTTCTCCCAAGCCCACTGCTGGTGAAGGGTAGGAATGGTCACTGACCACTCCCCCCACCCCGCCAGCACTGCGTTATCTGTAACTTGACGCTTGGGTCTGAGATATGGCTAGCCGTACAATCACTGGTCCCACTGAATCGAAGACTAACTTTCCGCCATGTGTGAGTATAATTCATCTACCAGAGACGCATCCAAAAGCATCTCTCTCTCATATATATATATATATATATATATATAATATATATATATTTATTTATTCCCACGTTTTACATATTTACTTTATTCATTTATTTTTCATTTATTGTTGCTTGGTCTCTCCGAGTAATTTAACATTGATACATGTTCTAACCTTAATTATAACCATATGTTTGTGTAGTTGGAAATCGTACCCCCCCTACCTCGACAAAAAGGGAAAAATATCCCTTCGCCAGGCGTTAGCATGTATTCAGTGTCCTTTGGCCCATTGGCCTGTCACCCACTGCCACAACCTAGCTAGCATGTATGCCATATCCGCAAATAATGGATGATCACATTTTGTCCTTTCTTTCTTTAGAATAGAACAATGGGACTTATACTAAGTTAAAACTTAGTGTTGTATAAGTTTAAAATACTAAAAATACTAATAAATTCCATCCTATCCCCCTTAACGCACACATAGTGTCACTGGGCACTGCCAACTACTTCTCCGCCCTTATCCCTCTGTTTGTCTTTTGTCACTGTTATATGTGTTATATGTAATAGGAGTAGGTAGACCCTTCTACCGCCCGGTCAACACTCCCCCACTTCCCCTGGACAAGCGCACAGGCTCACACCTTGTTTCCTGTCTAAGAAGAGGTTCCCAGCACTTTCTCTCTCTCTCTCTCTCTGGCCTCTGTACGAGTACTGATGTGTTTCTCCCGTGACGTGCGCAGTCTGTGGCATTGCCTCTTCATTTTGAGGGTACACGGTTGACAGTTTACTGGTTGCTGTTTCCGACTGGTAGTTAGGAGCCCTAACTCTTGCGTAGCGTCTTGAGCGGCCGCTCTGATCAACAGTTGTATAATACCGGGGTGTTTTAGAAAATGACGCGCATGGAACGGTGTCCCTGCAGTCACCTCCGGTGGGCAACCCTGAGGCCACATTATGATGCAGGCTGTGCCAACTCCCCTCTGCTCACGTTGCGGTTGATAACCATCTGCTTCTCTTACTTCAGGCCTTCTCATCTTCCAACAATTACTCAACATGAAGACTCAAATGAACCAAAAAAGTAAACCTAAACCACCCTCGCAAAAATCACCTAAACCCCTCAACATTTTGTTCGCCAACATCCGTGGCACTAGAACAAACTTCTGCAGTATGGAATCTTTCCTCACTGCAAACTGCCCGGATATACTGGCTCTGTGTGAGACAAACCTTGACTCTTCTATCCCCTCCTCTGATCTCTCGGTCCTGGCTACCTTCCTCTCCTCGGGAAAGACTCTCTAACCCACATGCACGGCCTTGGTGTCTATGTCAAGGACCATCTCCCCCAGGCCAGAGAGTTGTCTCTCGAATCGCCAGACCTTTCGTACATGTGTCTCCGACTATCTCTCCTCAATGCCGTAAGCTATCTCTTCTTCCTCTATCGCTCCCCATCCTCTCAAGACTGTGGGATACTCGATAGCATATCTGACAACATAGACAAGGCCCTCTCCCTCCACCCGTTTGCTCATATATTCGTGTTTAGTGAC
This sequence comes from Acanthosepion pharaonis, assembly GCA_903632075.3. Classification (NCBI taxonomy): domain Eukaryota; kingdom Metazoa; phylum Mollusca; class Cephalopoda; order Sepiida; family Sepiidae; genus Acanthosepion; species Acanthosepion pharaonis. Next base: position 943,339 of record CAHIKZ030000979.1, on the reverse strand, counting down.
TTTAACGCCCATCACACCTTGTAGCTTAAGAATACTACTACTGACCGGGCTGGCATTCAAACATTTAACTTCTCAATTTCTCAATCCCTCACGCAGATAGTCGACTTCCCCACACGTTTTGCCCTCGACCTGGCAGGTAAGGCCTCTCTTCTCGACCTGTGTTTGGACCTGGAATCGACGCTTTCATCCCCTCAAGGAAATTTAAGGTCAAGTCGCACTCCTCCCCTTGGTTCTCCGCTGCTTGCTCATCTGCCATGGCCCATAGGAATCACTTCTTTCACCGATTCCGTAGCGACATGTCGGACTGCAATAGACGTCTCTTTGCCTCTGCCCGTAACGAGTGTAAGCGTGTCCTCAACGAAGCTAAGTCAATATTTGCTGCTCGGATGAAGGAACGTATTGCATCTCGCAAATTTGGCTCCAAAGATTATTGGCGGGTCTGCAAGACTGTCCTGATAAATAGAAAACCCTCCATACCTCCTTTATTCAACCAGTTCGAGGTCTTGACCTCCTCTACCGACAAGGCTGAATGCTTTGCTCGGAAATTCTCATTTAATTCAACGCTCGACTCCACTGGTGTACCCATACCAGACTTCCCTCCTAGAACTGAGGCCTTACTGAGCGGCTTACACATAACCCCGTCTGTGGTACTGGGCATTATCTCCAACTTAGACCCCCACAAGGCTAGTGGTGGAGATGTCATACCTGCCATTGTCCTGAAGAAATGCGCGCCTGAGCTAGCACCCGCCCTCTCTAAACTGTATAATTACTGCCTCAAGGAATCCTGTTTTCCTGACTGCTGGAAGTCCTCATCCATTGTTCCTGTGTTTAAGAACTCTGGAGACCCCTCCGACCCCTCTAATTACCGTATTATTAGTCTCCTACCCCTCTTCGGCAAAGTCTTCGAAGCCCTAATCAATGCCGAAGTGGTTAATCACATTACATCTCATAATCTGCTCTCAGACAAGCAATATGGTTTCCGCTACGCCCGATCTACAGCGGATGTGCTTACGACCATCACTGAAACCGTCTACCAAGCCCTTCAAAATAACGGAGAGGCTCGTGCCGTGGCCATCGACATCTCCAAAGCATTCGATAGGGTTTGGCACGCCGGCCTTCTTCGTAAGCTCCAGGGGTATGGTGTTACTGGTCAACTGTTTGATCTAATACAATCATTCCTGTCAAACCGAGAATTGAAGGTCGTTCTCAACGGATTCTCCTCCAGTTCCTATCCCACGAACGCAGGTGTTCCCCAAGGCTCCATCCTTGGCCCCACTCTTTTCCTTATTTTCATCAATGAGCTTCCCGACGCTGTAGATTCCCAAGTTGGCATCTATGCAGACGACACCACAATTTACTCCTGCCTCCAAACCAAATCTAGTATCGGCGACAAAACTAATCTGGCCGTGCGTCTCGAAATGGACCTACAATCGGTTGTTAACTGGGGCAAGAATTGGCTGGTCAACTTTAACGCCACTAATACTAAATTACTCTCCATTAACCACCATAGAGATCCTTCCCTGCTCCCCATTATAATGTCTGATAGTCAACTTCCTGAGAGCAATTCCCTGCGTCTGCTCGGTCTCACGCTGACTGCTGACCTGAGATGGAACAAATACATTGAGTCAATTGCTTCTTCCACCGCGAGGAAAGTTGGCTCTCTGTGCCGCAACAGGAAATTTTTATCCCCTGAATCGATACTTCAAATATACAAAACAACCATTCGCTCTTGCACGGAGTATTGCTGCCATATATGGGCTGGGGCACCTTCTGCTTACCTCGGAGTTCTTGACAAGATCCAGAGACAGATATGTAATATAATTGGCCCTGATGTACCGTCTCGTCTGCAGTCACTCTCTCACAGACGCGCCGTCGCCTCTCTCTGTTTTTTCTACAAATACTTCCATGGTAACTGCTCTGACGAGCTGCTTTCACTGGTTCCCAGACTCCATGAATTCAAGCGCCCTACGAGGCTGGCATCCCGCTCATACCCTTACACCGTAGAAACTTTCAAATGTAGCCGTCTCTTCTACTCCAATACTTCATACCCCGCACCTCTCGCCAGTGGAACACCCTCCCCAGTTACTGCTTCCCTGAAAGCTATAATCTCCAACTATTCAAATGTAATGTCAATCGACATCTCCAGTTACCTTGATCTACCCACTACCCTTCTCCTTATCCTTTCTTCTATCACTCCTATCTGCTCTCGCTCCAAATCTTCCGCAACCCCCTGCATTCTAGTGGCTTCACGCCTTGCTTGGGGTGTAAAAAAAAAAAATATATATATATATATATATATATATATATATTATTTCATCCCAAAAAATGCAATAAAGCCACTAAAATGCAAGGACTTACTGTGTGCTTGAAAGTATAGAAAAAAGTACTATTAAGGAGAGAGAACAATAAAAAAAAAACAAGAATAAAGAGTATAACGAATAGCATTGGATTTAAATTATGGAAGAACAAAGTTAACTGGGAATGAATAAGCAAGAAGAATGTTTTCCAAGCGAGAAGTGCAATACAAGAAACTGGTAGCATAGAACTTATTATAATATCTAACCATTACAAATGTAAAATGATGAAACCATTCCGGCAATCTAGTACTGCACTTAAATTCATAAATTCTAGGTACTATAGAGAAAATTTCATCAGAACAATTACCATGAAAGTATTTATAGAATAGTCGCAGGGAAGCTACGTTACGAATGTGGGACAAGAGATTGAAGCCGATATGCCAGGTCAGGTTCATTAACATTTCAGATTCTTTCCAGTATTTTTTAAGAATCTCTAAATATATAGTAGGAGCTCCAGACCAAATCTGGCAGCAAGATTGAAAAGCAAGGACGAATAGTAAATTTAAAAATATGTCAGATAGACTCTGGCGAATATATATATATATATATATATATATATATATATATATATATGTATATATATATGAAATTATTTATTAAAAATTTGATTCCAATACGCTACATAAGAGTTCTCATGTTTCAAAACAAGAGCCGAAAACTTCAATATAATTATTTGAATTAAATTGAATTAAAGTAAGCTCTGTTTCATCTTCAAGCGAATTTTTCTTTTTGGAATAACTTACTTCTGAAATGTACGTGTTTTATAAGCATATTTATTATTGAAATCAAAATTTCTATGGTAACGGCTAGAGCAATTGTTTAAATAAAAAGGGGCTTAAGGTGTTAATAATTTGTATCAGTATCAAGTTACATTCACTTTTATGTTCTACTTTTATATCGAGCACTATTTTTTAAAAATAATAAGAAAAATACTAAAGAACTTTGGATTATTTACCTAACGAGTTCTTTTCCTATTTTCTATATATTTTCACACACACACACACACACACATATATATATATATATATATATATATATATATATATATATATATATATATATATATACATGCTAATGTTGCCATGAACATTACATTAGCCAAACTGGTTAGTCACTCTGGCAAAGGATGACTATTCATTGCCAACAGATTAGGGACCCCCACACCAGAAAAAATACCCATTAGCCAGCATCTAGAGGAATGTGGAGGACAAAATCTGCCAAATATTAGTGCTTTCCCATTCTACAATGCGACTCCAGAACAAGTCAGGAAACATTTTTTCAACAAGTTCAAACCCATACATAATTAATTGCGTAAATATATTCTACCAAATCCCCCTTATCATAAACAACATTACATTCGGTTACGCCCCTTGATTTTCATTTTTTTTTTTTCATTTATTCAAAACAAATATCAACTCGTGGAGAGAAAAAACAGTTAAAAACGTTTTAAAAAGCTAGCGAAAACGGCTAAAGTTAAAAAAAAAATGTTTAAAAAAAAGAAAACAAATTATTTTTCTAAGAAAAAAATACTGAAAATTTAATTGTAAGTAACAAATTCTTCTCTATAAAAATTCATATATTATAAATAAATAACCCTTTATTAAATATTAGGGGCCTTTTTTCCAATCCTCATTTTAGTCTGCGCAATAAGTTTTGCACAGAATGATTTTTTACCCCTCTCTCTCTCTCTCTCTCTCTCTCTCTTTATTTATATAGACGAATAGATAAATAAAAACGAGAAGATTCCTTTCTAAAATTATAAAATTTTTATTTCATATTTTCCTTAATTGCTACCTCTCTCTAAATATTTTTGAATAAATCATCTTCTATTATTTTCCAAACATTCAATTTTTGAAAACTATTCAAAGATCCATAAGTTACATTTTATTTCCAAATTTTCCACCAGTTCAAAACTCAATTTCAAATTTAATGATTGAGATTCTTGCATGGACCAAGAGAGCAAAGAGGCGCAATTTAATGGAATAGAAAAATATCGGTTAACCGTAGACTTTAGATTACAGCGCTCGGAGAAGTCTTTTGAATTCCAAAAAAGTTCTTGAGAAGATGTTCGAACGGATCCTCCTTTTTACCAACAGAATTATGAAGGGAATAGGTGTGGTTCGTTTCAGTGTAAATTTGGCGGCTTTCAAAGCCTTGAAAAGTGGAACTAAAAAAAATTAAAAATATTTCCTATGGAAATACAGTTTAGAAAAGGGAGAGGTTTGCGAAGTTCCATCTTTGACAAATGCGTTGTAGAGAGGAAATTAATTCATTACTCAAAAAACCGTGAATATGCTTCTGAACTATATGAAAATTGTATATTGAGATAGACAGCATCAACTTAGCAGTAAGCAGTAATCCATTTTTGGTTTGATCTCTATCTATAAAAAGCAGGATATGTGTGTGTGTGTGTGTGTGTGTGTGTGTGTGTGTGTGTGTGTGTGTAACGCACGGCCGCATTTTTCGACGGATTTGCACCAAAATTTACATGTCCATGCTCCAAGTTAGCGCAAAGGCCAAGACCGACTGTGCATTTCCCAACTCCAATCGATAGTGGAAATAATCGATTTTTTTCATGCTTCTGACGGCATATTTTCCCAAATAGGCAGGAAGATTCTATTGGCCAGCGTGAAAAAACAGCTACTACACGAATGTTAATTAGCATGCTAGCATGCAGAAAAAAATATAGCTGCATTCGTCACAAGTGGGAAAAATTTAAATCTGTATGGCACTTTACTCCAATTGGCTCATTCGTTTGCTTAAACAACGTTGATTCTGATTCCAGAACTGGGTCGATGAAAAAGTATTTATTGTTAACATTCTTTTTTCATTCGGTATTTCCAGTTACGATTCTTTTTAAACCTGATCGTTTTATGTTCATTTATTTAGTTCTTTTTCGTAACGGATTTAATGTTTAGTATAGAGCTTAGAAAAAATCGCAGCGTGAATAGGCAAGAAGTTTCAGGGGCACACGTTTAAAGGCAAGAAGGGCAAAAATATTTTAAGTCAAGTCTTAGCGATTGGAAGTCGGATGCCAAAATTATATATATATATATATATAAAATATAATATTAGAAAAATTAATGAAAAAACAAAAAGCCAGGGCTTTTCGTTCCTTAGAATTTTTGGAAAGAGTTGTTTCTATTGATGCAGGAACAATAGGGGATACAGGAATTATATAAACGCTAATTATGTAAAGATAAACGCTAAAAATATTGGGACGCTGAAAGTTTATCTTTTAAATTTACATTTATTTTATAGACGTGTTGAAATTTCTTTCAGTTACCTTTGTGTTTTTTTTTTAATTTTTTATCACTATTCTTGGCCTTCTGTTTCGTGTTTAATATTTAATAATTAGGGTGATGGAGGAGCTGAAATGTATTTTCAATGTATTTATCCTCTTTATATGAAAATGTGAGGTCTACAAATTTTTAAGAGTCGTCTTAAATAGGATCTGATAAATATCGTATGTTCAATTTTGTTTAGTTTATATACAAGATCAAGTAATACATTTCTTCGGACATCTATTAACAGAGCGCTATTGATATTTAAAAAATTTAAAGATTCTTTAAGTTTGTGGCTGGCTGGAATTATAACAGTGAAAAAAAAAAAAAATTTATACAGAGCATAACAGGTGGAGTTGGGGGACGGCAGGAGTTAAAATTTAAGAAAGAATCAGAAGGAATTTTTAGTTGGCTGCGTGTCTCACTGCATCCCTAAATTATATAAATAAACGAACTTTCAAATACAATTAAAAACGAGACAATGCAATTTAGAAAACAATGCAACATTTATATACAATTTAACAATATACAGATTGGGTAATCAGTGTGTGTCGTGTGGACGAAATGTGTATGTAATTGTTTGATTTGTGAATGTCTCTTTGTTGATATTGTTCGTTGGGTCGCTGTCTTTTGTTTGTGTCAAATATCGTAATTTGAATAATAAGAGTTTTTTGGAAAGAGTTTTTTTAGAGTGGTCTACCCTTAAACGTATTTGATGTTTACTTATTTTTTTAGTAGTGAATTTAATTCACTGTACATAAGCAAAGTTGAGAAAAGTGTTCACAGAGTTGATTGATGAATGTTCGAATGTGAGTCAGCTAATTGTCTTCATGCGCGGCAAAATTATGGTATGCAGTGGCGTGGATTATATTGGAAATTACTCTGCGAATTCGTGAGACTGACTGGCGTGGAGTTGGTAATTGTCTTTAACGTCTGGTCAGCAATGACTAAGACTGGAGTCGGTGAATGTTACATCTTGAAACTTGGTAATTACTGCTGCTATTCTCTGCGAAGGTTCAAACGTTCTCTGTTTATATATCCAACGGGTGGCTTACTTGAATTTGGCGCAATTTCAGTTTTGCACGTGAACTTCAAGTGATTGACCAATGAAGTTGTTTGCTTCGTTTCTTGTCGTTTTTATTGGTTGAAGTTTTCTAGGTACGTAGGCGTACGATGTGGACTCTGCTTTTGTTAGGGTTAGAAGGTAAGGATATTGGACGAGTCCACAGAGTCATGTATTAACTAAAACGTTATAGAGACACGCCTTATTTTCCTTTATCTTTAGTGATGAGTTTTACATATGAGTGCCACTTAACTTTTGGGGTGAATCTGTGTTCCAATAAGTGTTCAAGGCAAAGATTCTCATTAAGCGGACAATCATTCATCATGGTACGTGAATGTTCAGTGTCTGCTCTGTGATAGTGGAAAGTTACTAGTTTGGTTCTAGATGTATTCAATGTTCGACGCCAGTTCTTTCCCTTTTGATTTACGTTGAGCCAGTCGTCTCATTTTCCTTACATTAAGTCATTTCTTCCTCCTTTCTCTTGCATTGAGCTAGTCATTCCCCCTTTCTTTTACACTGAGCAAGCAACAGCTACTTTATTTACATTGAGCTAGTCTTTCCTCTTTCACTTATATTGAGCCAGTCCCGCACTTACATTAAACCAGTTTTTTTCTTTTTCTTATTGAGAGGTCCTCCACGTTTTCCTTACAGAGAGCCAGTCCTTTTCTTTTTCCTTCCACTGAACCAGTCATAGTGCCTTCACTTTCACTGAGCCAGTCCTTTCACTTTTCACTTACATTGAACCAGTTCCCCCTACCCTTTACATTGAGCCAGTCTTTCCTTCTTTCTGTTCGACTGATCCCATTTTTCTTATATTGAGCCTTTCTTTCCTTCATTAAACTGTTATTTATATATCCAAAAATACTCGTAAAATGAGTAACAGAAAGTTATGTTTACAACAAAAGGAATATTATTTAGTATCTGGTTGTTATGCGATGTTGCAAATATAAGAGACAATGATACTTAGTATAACTGTGATTTGGGGGTCAAATATTGATCAAATATCGATCGAAATCTGACACAATCATAAGACATAGAATAAGTAAATTGTATAAGAAATTGTATAAGGAAATAAATATAAGTATTTCAATTGTGTAAAAAATAAGTAATTGTATAGAGTCTTTCTCGTATGATTTTATAGATGTATGTAATGAGTGTACAGATAATTTCGTTGGAAAATACAAGTCTGAGATCTTCTTGCTTCGAATTTCTATTGAGAGCAAAGAGATAAATGTTGCTATTATGACCTGAAAAAATAAAAGGAGCCAAAATTTTCGTTGATGCACGTGTTAAAGGCTTATCAGTGTTGATTGCTTGTTTTATACTGAGAACGTAAGGTGTTTGTTTTTTTTGGGGGGTTTGGAGGAGAAATGTGTGGGTCGATTTCCTTGGATTAGAAAAAGTGAATTAACGATAATTATAATTGTTATAATTAATTTATAATTATTTTTGACACTATAATTATTTTTATGGGCAAGACACAGTGGTAATATATGTTACAATTTTTGGATACATTATGTACTAGTGAGTTAGCCCAAATGACTTGACTCACTTTATAGTCCACCAATAGAAGGTTAACCAATCAGAAGACGTAGAATATTCAATCCGTCGTGTATAAAGGCGGCCATTTTTGTTCACTCTACCCGAATGTCCAATGCCAGTTTGTCAGGCGAAGAGAAACAGAAGGAAGAACTACGCTCTGCTACTTTTACCGGGATATCCACTGCTAACCTGAACTACGCTTCCCTACTGTCTTCGAAATATTCACTGCTAACCTCTGGATTCTATACTCAAAGATGACCGCCATCATGAACAACAATATAATTAATTTTTATTTATGTATGCTTCTATGGACACAACAAGGCAAAATCCTCTGTAAGAATCATATTCAAGAAAACAAGAAAATACAAACTAAAACACCACAGCGGCGAACCCATTATTAATATAAATATTTGCTAGAATTATTGTTAAAGATGAAATAGCATTGTTTGCTGAGGTGTTTGAATTTTATTATTTTATTTATTAGTAGGGGAATGTTGATTTTTTTTACTGTGTTAGATACTTTTAAACAGACTGAAGATTTTGTTAACTGAAATGTTGATGAAAATTGATTTATCATCTCAATTCGATATGGGTCTACCTGTCAAATTTATTCCGCTGAGTTTTTCGGCCATGTTGCTTTATATGCAAAGGGCTTTTTATGGCTTTCGCTACATCATAACGAGCGCTGCGAATATCCGATAAAATGCGGCGTATGGGAATACCGGATTTGTGTGTTTTAATGTGACCATACAGTTTAGGTACTATTGGGCTATATTCTATTAGTTTATAAATTGAATTATTTTCATTACAAGTTAGTTTTCTAGTTGCTCTATTAAAATCCTCTGTCACTGTAATTATTTTGTGTTCATCTATTTTCTCATGGGTGTAGGTTTCGTTGAGTAGCCGTAGAAGTAGCTAGGCTTGCCTATTTTCCTGTTCATACTACTTCAAGATATTTTTGTAACAGGTGCAAAGGTTTGTCAATTGCTTACTGTTTAAGATTAGGATTTCGGTTCCTTCAACGACGTACTTCTGACGTCTCCGCCTGAAATCATCAGTTCTATTCATTATCATTTTTTCCCTCTCTAAACAGGAGTAAACATGTTCCCCTATCGTCTGGTTCACATTCCTCTCCGATCTATTGAGCAGGAGGACTGGATTTCCGGTTCCTTCAAATCTCCTAACGTCTCTGCATGAACTCTGAAATGTTATTCTCTAATTAAATTTTGACCTCTTCAAATCTATAATTAGCTGCCAATCGTTCCCTTTACCTTGCCCTTTTTTACGTTAATACAACTCCACACAGAAACACTTTGGGTGACACTTGGGCCTTGTATTGGGTTATCGTCAGTAAAAGAAAATGTGATGTGATTTCGATATTTGGGGTAAAATTCGTAGTGCATTTACATATTTCTGTGGTCAGTCAGTTATGTTCCATGCGTGATACATGACTGACGAGGCAGATTTTTCTTTCCCGCAGTAGGTTGCCATTTCTTTCTGCGGTAGACCAGTTGTCATCCATGGCTATAGAACCCGGTCTGTACTGCTATTTATCCATAGCTTGAGGAGGAAGAAGAGGATTCATACTTATCCCAAGGGTATTAGGACGTAAGTGAATGTAATTGATTCGACTGGAATTCGAACTCGGCTCTCCGATTCCGCAATCCGAGCCGCTATTCACCTGTGGTAGTATCCTTAATTCTTCATTTCTACAGTGGCAGAAATTATTCCTTGAATGAAGTCTTTGGTAACTGTTGGGTCATTGCGTCTATGATCTTTAAACCTTTTACTGACTTTTTCTCTTTTGTGAGGCCTTGTCGCGAATTTTAAAATAAGGCTAAGAGGTTCCAATTCGGTAATGGATATTATGCTGATTTTCTAAACGGTGTCAGATCTAAGCGTAGAAAGTGTGGGGTACACAGAGAGGATCGAACTCACTACACAGTTGTAATTGTTCTAACGAAACAAGCTTGCTAACCATGACAGCAAGTTAAGAACCGAGTCATGACAGTCAATGTCTTCAATCAAATCACCCCATACATCTAGCCATCTAACTCCAATATGTTCAACCTTTCCACAAATCTGAGTTACAATCGTCACTATCTGTTTCTAAGCACACATATCAAATTCTAACCAAGCCATGGTAATGTGCATTTTGGGCAAATCTGTTTTTAGAGGATTTTACCTAATAACAAGATATATATATTCCCCCGTCTGCTTACCGTAAAACTGGTTTTACCGTACAGTACCTCAGGGTTCTTGCATCTATGGAAAATTTTATTTGCAGTCTGACGAAAAATTTAGCCGTATTTTTTTTTTTTTTAGGAAGATCTGTAATATATTTTGTCTGGCGACATTTTCAACCGCTATACTATACACTCGACTTGAATACTGCTGTTCCAAATCCCATTTCTAAATTATAACCGTACATAATTCTATCCATAGATAACGCCGTTACTTTAGCCATATTATTTATGAAAGCCTGCATGAAGTGAAGAATGCGCATGCTTATTACATTACATTTAAATTCTTTATTTATGTAGAACTCACAGATACGGTCTAAGAGAGTGCCGAGTAAAAATGTTTTAAATATATATTATGAATTTCAGAAATACTTGAGATTTTGGCGTACGTATAATCTTGTTATTCAATGTTAAAATTAAAATTTCATAAAATTATATTTTATGAAATAAAAAGTTGCTGCAATAAATTATGAGTATTAGACGACAAATATTTGGTTCTGTCTTTTACATATAACATTGTATTCCGTACTTGAAAAGTAAATTATATTATTTTAAATGAAATCAGTTGTAACAGACGAATAGCTTTGCGACTGACGATCTACTTCAGTCTGTTTATATCTATCTATCTATCTATCTATCTATCTATCTATCTATCTATCATTCATCTAGTCTGTTTCTAGTCTATCTATCTATCTATCTATTCATCTATCTATCTATCTATCTATCTATCTCAGTCTGTTTCTATCTATCTATCTATCTATCTATCTCTATCTCAGTCTGTTTCTATCTATCTATCTATCTATCTATCTATCTATCTGTTTCTTTCTTTATTTTTTCTTTCTATCTATCTATATCAGTCTTTTCATGTCTATTCATTTCAAGCTGTTTATATCTATCTATCTACGTATCTATCTCAGTCTGCTTCTATCTATCTATCTATCTATCTATCTATCTATCTATCTATCTATCTATCTCAGTCGGTTTCTATCTATCTATCTATCTATCTCAGTCGGTTTCTATCTATCTATCTATCTATCTATCTATCTATCTATCTATCTATCTTAGCTTGTGGATTATCTAGCTAGCTATATATCTATCTACCTATCTATCTCAGTCTGTTTCTATCTATCTATGTATCTATCTATCTATCTATCTATCATCTATCTATCTGTCTATCTCAGTCTGTTTCTATCTATCTATCTATCTATCTCAGTCTGTTTTTATCTATCTATCTATCTAACTTAGCTTGTTGATTATCTAGCTAGCTATCTATTTCAGTTTGGACATATCCATCTATTTGTGTGTGTGTGTGTGTGTGTGTGTGTGTGTGTGTGTGTGTGTGTGTGTGTGTGTGTGTGTGTGTGTGTAAAAGAGCACTTTTTCATTCGAATAGTTTTTTTTAATTCCAAGATGTTTCGGCTATTTCTATGGAAAGGAATTTTAGATTTTTATTGTAAGTCATCCGTTTACGGTTGTTATATTTTTGGTTATTTAAAATTCTTCTTGTTTTGAATTATGTGTATCAAATTTTACATGAAATTTATATAACTTATCTTCAAATGTAGTCTTTATCAAGTTGTTAAATAATACTATTTGCCTACATCTATCAACATTATTTATAAGATTTTTTTATTTAATTCTTTGAGATTTACAAGTTTTTTTCGTGTTAAATAGGAAATATTTAATATATAGGATGAGTTTAAAAGTATTGTGAATGTATTTCGTTTCATCATATAAAAACCAGCGCCTACAAATTCTAAGTGCTCTTTAAAATAAACAGATGGTAAAAAATGTTTTTCATTCATCTAAAGTATTGATCTCTATGAAAGTAAAAGAAACGCTTATTTTATTCAAATATTGGTGAAGGCAATCCATCTAGGGGTAGGAAAATTTCAAGCGTAAAGCCTCGCTGGGAAAAGACCATGTGAAGACAGGTTTAATGAAAAACACTCGAGCAAGGTTATGTCAGAGATTTCGTTTCGGTTTGTTTTTTAAATGACTTGCCTTTTTTAGGGCGAGTATTGGTAATTATGTGCAAATTGCAGAATTGGTAACTATGTTCAACTTGCAGAAGACTTAGATGTGCCATGATATTTATGATATGCTTAGCTTTGATGGGCTAAAATTAATGGTAAACGATTAACAAAAATTCAAAATAGTCAAAATTCGTCACACACGCACATATACTGTGGACTAAGAAAAGATTTAGCCAGGAGAAATAAACTACATCCAATTTCAAAATTTAATTACGTAATACCAACTCAACATATTGGAACTAGTATTGAGTAGGTCCTCCATTTTCTAGTTTCAGTGCTTGTCTTCGATTTTTCATGGATTTGATCAAGTTGTCAACAATCGTCTGATTCACATTTTGCCACCCTGTTGCAGGCTCTCAAAGATTTCGGTCAAGGTGCTCTCAAACGTTCTCTATCGGATTAATATCAGGACTTTGGGCTCCCTTGGCAGTGCCTTGATTCCTTGCCATTTCTTCTATGATCGTGCAAATTTGCTCGTATGATATGGCGCTCCATTTCCTTGAAAAAGGTAAATATTCTTGTCAATCTAATTGGTTTCAAATAGTGGAGATGTCCTTTCCCTAATATCTGACAGTATTTTGGACCATTCAATCGCTCGTCAACAAGAATCAGCTTAGATTTCCCGCCAAACCAGACAGCGCCTATTACTCCAATTTCTCCATGTTTCACGGTTTCCTGCAGATATTCAGTCTTCTGAGTCTCATTCATTTTTTCCAAACATAAGCCTTTCTCTAATTCGAATATTGGCAGAATTTACTTCCATCTGAACAAATTCCAGTCTGCAAAATTTCATAATCTTTGCTCTCGAATTCTCTCGCTCAGTCCATACGAAGGTTCTTGTTAACCTCTAAAATGAAGGGCTTCTTTCTTGCCATTCTTCTTTGATAACCTAGTTCTTGCAGTGTCTTTCTCGCTGCATATGGCGACATATTCATGCTGTTGGCGACATCTTTGACGCTCTAACTGATTTTCCTCATCAGCGACCTTTTCGTTCGCTCAGACACGATGCTTGGTTACCTGAACGTTGTTCCACACAAAAATGTCCTTCTTCATTAGATTTCTTGGCAATATTATTAGCCGTTTGATGATTAACCTGGAAAAACCTAGCAATTTCTCTATTTGACTTGCCACACTGATGCCATCCTATTATTTGCCCTCGTTGAAATTCACCAATCTCCTTACTTCCGCGAACTTTCATTGCAAAATATCAATCAACTATCATTCATAGATGAAAGTAGATGGATATGGTATTGTCTGAAAAAAAAAGAAGAAACGTTATTACGCCAGCCAAAATTGCTGTAATCAAGGTTTGCTAAAAACTTATTGCACACTGTACATCCAAAGGTATATATGAGGAATATCAAAAAGTGTCGGGACTGGTGTTACAAAAACAAATCACGATACAAATCTACTCGGGATTTAAACTCTTTCGAAGTAGTCCCCTTTTTTATTCAGTGTAGTTCCCAATGATGAAAGCATTCCTGGAAAACATTTTGTGGAATGACGCGCAGCTGCCTGGTCACATTCTCTTAGATTTCTTCGACGTCTTGAAATCTTGCTACTTTTAGGGAGGTGGGGTCTCTGATATTTGGAAAGAGAAAAAAAGTCGCAAGGTGTGAGGACTGGGCGGGGAGAAGATGGTTTTTGGTCATACCTGCGGAATGTTGACCTTGTCCAAACTACTGCACAAGACATGGTCAGTAATGGAAACTCTGTGGTAAGACGATGGCACTTAATGCATTTTACTTCCAAACTCTGCGATAAACAACGGAAATAAGCGAAAAGGTTACAACTTACTGTGTATTCGTCACAAAGTTTAAGGTCAATAAGCTTCACTTTTCCCACATTAGATTGGTTAACATAGCGACATTCTTTCAAACCTAGCGTATATATATATATATATATATATATATATATATATATATATATATATATGTGTGTGTGTGTGTGTGTATTAAACAACATTTCGCGGACCTTCAAGCCTGTAAATGTTGTTTAAAACTGTTCATTATAAACAGAGCATTTACTTAAATACTTGTATCTAAAAAAGTATGTATAAACATAAAAATTTCTTAAAATAATTATCGGACTTTGTATATATATATATATATATATATATATATATATATATATATATATATATATATATATATATATATATACTACTCATATACATATATATATATATATATATATATATATATACATACTGACACACACACACACACTCATATATATATATATATATATATATATATATATATATATATATATATATATATTATGAAATATAATTTTAAAGTATGCTATATTTTATGGGAAAATGGGCATTGCATTCAGCATGAAACAGTCAATGTCACACACACACACACACACACACACACACACACATATATATATATATATATATATATATATATATATATATATATATATATATACTAAATATATATCAAAAGAATATAAAATACTTAAAATACTGGAAATGATTTTTATTTCATGAGAGCTCTAAAACAGCATCCTCCATCTTCAAATCCAACAAACACGTCACAAAATGAAATGGAAAATATATTCCGGGTTAGCAACAAGAAATATTGATATCTTCTTTAGAGAGTAGGGGAAAAGGCAGAGAGAGTTGACCTATTTTGATACACTGACCACAATATATCATTTGAAGATGGTGGAAGGGCTTAAAGTGTATTTAGGTTATTGTAAATCTTAACCCATCCCGTATGTTTCTGTCAGCCGCCAAATTTCCAATTATTTGTAAGTAATGTTAAAAGAGAAAATTTTTAAAGATTTCAAAATTAGCGAAAAAGTTTTCATAAGCTTTTTCTATAATTAACCAAGAAATTTGAATTAAAATACCTGAGAAAATTTGAATTAAATGAGTATTAATAATATTCAGGGAAATATATATATATATATATATATATATATATATATATATATATATATATATATATATATATATATATATATATATATATATATATATATATATCGTACCTTAGATTGTTTTATTAAGATTTAGCAGCATATGAATTTGAACTAAGGAAAAGTTAAATCGGTGTGAGTTCTCTGTATTTCATTCAACAAATTCTGGTTCAGAACATTTTGAAAAGTTCTTACGAAAATAAATTTAAATTAAATGTGAATTAGTACAGGCTTTTTGTGTAACCAACGAAGAAATTTAAGTTAAAAACCTAAGAGATTTGAATTAAATGATTATTAATTAAATTCAGTAAAAACATATTTATATAGGTTAAATATCTAGAGTCCTGAATTTTTATGCCCTAGAGGTATTTATTAAGATTTAGCAGGATATGAATGTACTTTAATCTATGGTTAATCTAGATCAGAGTTAATCTCTTAGTGTATATCTATTAAGTATATGAGCTATCCCTGGATCTATATCCTCCTGGAAATTACAAACGTTTTACCATATTGTATCTTCTCTCACTCACTAGAAACTAGAATAATCCTAAGGAGTCAAGTAAACCTTCCAAGGTTTCACCTAAACGGATCTTCAAGATAAAAACTGGCTTCAGGGTAAAACTGGATCTTCAGAGTAAATCGGTTTTGCCTGGCTTCTTATGATTATTTTAGTTTATCGCTCTACTTAGCGTATTGAGCACTCTACGTTTAGTCTTTCTACTCGTTTGTTTGTTTTTTATTTTGGTCTTAGAAGTTAAGCACTTGACGAATAGTTTAGTTTTGTGCTAATTTTTTTTGGTTCTTTCTTTTTTAATTTCCAATTTTTCCTCGGGTAACGATTTGTTCTATTACAAGTTCTGCTATCCGAGATTTTTCAAACGAGTATTACCATATATATATATATATATATATATATATATATAGCGTCATCCACAGACAGAGTGTTTCGCAGCTCATCAGTGTGGCTAGACATCAGGTTGCCTCTAGCTAGGATCGAAACCCGACTGAATTGGTGCCAGTCGGAGATTCTAGCCATTAAGCCGTCGGATGAAATTGGATTTTTAGCGTATTTATTTTTAGAAACACGCCTAGTGACCGACATCTGCGAAGAGTCTCGCTTTATAGCTATAATAGTCACTGTTTACCAACCCACACCTCGTCCCCAGACTGAAATTGATAGGTCAGGAGCCAAAAATATATATATATATATATATATATATATATATATATATATATATATATATATATATATATATATATATATATATATATATATATATATATATATATATATATATATATATATATATATAATTTGTCAAACAATATAAATATATGTCCGCAAATCCTTCAATTTTTAATTATTTAATGTTTACGATAGACGGTGTCAAATGTACAATCCAGGATACAATCCCAAAATAGTCATTACCAGAATTTATAGTGCTAAGGATCCTGTCTCAGCAACGCAATGATAAACAGCAGCAAAGGTTGAATGACTCAGCAATCATCGAACTGAAAATGCAATCTGATAAAGCCGCGCAAACTCGCGTCCATTACCATTCGCGCGGTCGTACGTAAAAATCATATCTGCCTGCTCACGATATGAATATCCCGCCATTGTTAAGCGGAAAAATATAGATATGGTTCCATTGTTGACTTACTACTACACACGTTAAACATTGCAGAGAGACTATCTACAAATTTACAAGAATGACAAATGTAACGTAGTCTATATGACAACACAACGCCCTAAACATTCTTTATAATTAATAATAAAAAATTAAGGAATTAAGGATATATCTTTATATGAACTTTTGTCCTTGGTTTGGTCTGAGGAACCCGCCCCCAATATTTGTAAAAGTATTTTTGATTCACCTTTATATATATATATATATATATATATATATATATATATATATATATATATATATATATATATTGTAAGGAATGTTTCTCTTATCATGTAATGGAAGCTATATTATTATTAGTGAAATGATTCTCTGTTCTTCAAATGGATATTTTGAAAAGCAGTTGTGACACGCTTGTGTCACTTCATTTAGAAACCAAAAAATATATTTGAAAGAAAAGAAATAATTCATTTACAATTTGTCAAACAGATCGTTCGAGTGTCAATCATATTGAATAGAAAACTTTGTACTAAATTATGCAAACAAATTAAATCAATATCTTCTTCCCCCTTTAAAAGATGGAAGAACGTTGTTGCTTTGAAATTTGCGCGAAAATAGTTATAGCAGGCTGGCATTATTTTAATCATTCCATCATATACAAGGCAATAAAACTACTAAGAGAGAAAGGCTTACGAGGAGTGAGAGAATATAAGAAAAATAAAGACATTGTTATGGAGATAGAACAATAGATAGAATTAAGAAGTCGTAAAGTAACAACTAAAATTGCATTTAAATTTTTGACGAACAAATTTGACTGGAAAGCATGAAGCCAGAAAAAAGTTTCACGAGATTGTTAGCTTCGAACTTACGTTTACATCAAAATATTTCAAATATGAAATGCTGTGACCTTGCCGTCAATCAGGTACAGAGGAACATCTGTTGTCGAACGTCTCACATGTCGAACAAATCGGTTTTCGAACAGAAAATTCGAGATAAAAATGCCTCGGTTATCGAACGAAATTTCGGTTCCCGAACAACATAACCCAACCGAGTTAACATGAATGAACCGACTCAGAAAGGATTCCATTTTATACATTTTATACATTCGTGTGTTGGGCTGTGCTTTTCTTTTCCAATTTTATTGAACTGCGATTTTTTTTCTCTACATTGATTCCTGTTGGAAAAATAGTTTCGGTTTACGGACATTTCGGCTTATGGCTTCACAAACCAATTAAATTCGTGAACCTATATTCCACTGTAATGTGCTTGAATACAGCAAAGGGAGTAAAAACTGATAAGAATCACAAGGCATATGACATTTAGCAAAGCCATGATACGCCCTTTGTCTTGAAGGAACGCGGTCCATAAAATAATAATAATAATAATAATAATAATAATAATAAAAAAATGTCAATTCTATGTTATGTCCTTTGTCTTGAAGGAACGCGGTCTATAAAATAATAAATAATAAAAAATAATGATGATGAAAGAATAACAGAAATAAATAATAATAATAACAAAAAAAAAAAAAAAAAATCTTGACCTACCTTAGGTCCCGCAGACTTTTGTCTTGAAGGAACAGCAATGTCCAAGGAACGCGGTCTATAAAATAATAATAATAATAATGATGATGATAATAATAATAATAATAATAACAAAAGTCTTGATACGCCCTTTGTCTTGAAGGAACGCTGTCCATATAATAATAATAATAATAATAATAATCAAAGCCATGATACGCCCTAAATTTAACCTTTTCTATACAGGATATATTTGTCATTCCTAGACCGATTGATATACAGCTTGTCAACCATTTGTGGTTTATTCAAAGCCAAACCATATTTCAGAATGTAGGATATATCTTTCAGTATCTTGCGTTCCAAATTTGATTCTCTAAGTACTGACCGGACTCGACTGATCTAACAAGAGCTAAATTTTTCAGTGCAATTTTAACCAGAGTCGCTTCTTTTGACACTAAACAAATACTATCAGTTGAAGTTTATCAGAGCCTTTTTATTTATTTTTTTTCTAAAAATTAAAGCCGCTAAATATAATTGCTTTTTCCGATTGCTACAACAGTGTTATTTCAAACTTGTGTCAGTAGAGTACCTTGGAAAAATAAATATAATTCAATCTACAGATTACGTTGCTTATATATACCAGCTTAATCCATCATCTTTGTTATATCTCGTTTTTTTTTTTTTTTAAATGTATGTATTTATGTGACAGATTCAGTTATGTGATAAGCAGTAATGTGTTTGTACCACAACGAAAATATGTTTCTAAAAAAACAAGGATTCTGATGTCAAATCCAACATGGATTTCCTCCATATATTATTTTAAGAAGAGACACTTTTCTGCTGTCAAGACGTAAGTAGTCTTTTCTCATCAAATTCTGGCCTAAAAAGCATTTTCAAACATCCTAGGCTTAGGCCTAAATGAGAATTATTTATCTGTGATTTGACTCGAAGCGTCAGATACAATGTCGGCCATATTTAAGTAATTTTACAGTACCACGTGACACTACTTTATTTATAAGTAATTTCATCTATCCTGCCAGCTCTTTTTAACTTTCTTCACCTCGATCCTACCAACTTTCTGATTTATATTAATGATCTACACAAGAACATTCTAAGATCCTTGGTAAATATATTGTAGCGACTGCTATGTTTTGCCGCGCCCACATTTTATTCGTCTGCGATTGGCTAATAAATCAATATTGCCTTTCTATAGGACAATTTATCAATCGTCGTCGTTGCTTTGAATTTTTCCTGTTTTGAACTTGCTGACTTGTTTCGTTAGTACAAATTTAGCTATTAGTCAAATTTTAACCAATCACATATTTTAGTGCAAAATCGACTTTTCCCTGTCCTTATGCTAAGTCGAATAAAACTGGAAACTGAATTCCCACAAGAAAAATTTATCTTCAATAATTTATTTTAAAAATCTATAGAATAACCATTCTTGTCGAGAGTCATCATTGCCCACGTCCCAAAGAGACCCAACCAATAGAATTTGGTTACAATCTATTACGTAATAAATACTGCGCATCAAGGGAGTTCAGTCTGAAATCTGGAGTGAAGTCCGTCAGGAGTCTGTCAGTCAGTCAGAGCGAGCGAGTCAGTCAGTCGAGTCAGAGGCAGTCCGAAGCAGAGTCGCTTTCAGACAATTACTACTAAACCTGATTGTTCGTACTAACACTTTCTACCTCTCTGTATATATTCCTGTTTGTAATATATCTGTGTTATTCCATATCCGTGTTCGAGTTCTTCTTTATTGGTTCTACTTTGGACTATCACTGTGGTACAAGGAACCGGACCATAACAAAACCATTCACAGCAAAATAGTCATTAGAGTTTACATGTTTTCTTTGTTTGCAGTGAAACTTTCTAATGTCTTAATACTTTGCTTAATTTCGAGAGAGCATCTTTCGTTATCTTCGAATTTCTGTAGCATGATTTCTGTACCATGTTATAACAGTCAGTTTTATTTCTGTATTTAGTAGATTTAAATTTCCCGGGAAGTTATTTCAGAAATTCGAATGTCGTTTTTTTTTCTTATTCCTAGCAATCATGCAATTCTGATGTCTTAAAATTAATAAGTATTCCTTTCCTCTTGCTTTCCTTTGGTGCTTTTCAATGAATTCTTTGTGTGTCTTCTCAGAGAGCCATTAAAACGTATCTTTCCCGTATCTTAGACCTGTTTAACAAGTGTAATATTGGAGGAATCGTCTCGCAAGTTTGTTCCACAGATCTAGGGTAGTATCTGTCTGAGTGCATATCCCTCCATATCAAAGCAATATGAGTGGAATGAGGATGATTTGACACTTTGCATGTGGCATAGCAAGTTCTAGCTGTTACGGGATGATCTGGTGAAATTAAGGAATAGAACACTTCCAAATATGGGACGTGAAACTAATGATAGCGTTGACGTCAAAATAGCCAGAGGTTAGCAAGGTTTTTTTCTCATACAGTCTCACTTACGGTGGACTGGTCATTTCTTGAGAATGTCTGATCACAGGATACACAAGATCCTAATGTGCAGCCAGCTAGATCAGGGTTACAGGAATGTAGGACGCCCATGGCTAAGATACAAAAACAAGCTGAAAAACAACTTGTCAGCTGCCAATATACCACATAACACCCTTGAGCGCTTAACCTTGGAACGGGTAGAATGGAGATCAACGTATTTTTTGGACGCAGCAGTTTTCAATCTGCTTGTTTGAATCATCTTCAAGAAGCGAGATCAAGATCTAATAGGTCAGCCAATCTAAGAGTGATCGCATCTAACAATCCTCACACTTGCTCCATATGTGGCCTCCTTTGTAGATCAGCGGGTTTAAAAATTTATTGTTGGTAATAAATTTTTCAAAATATTTCTGGTATTAAAATCTATTTTTCACTTTCGTAGTGTTTTAACTCCAGTTTGGTGTTAACTATTTACCCATAGCTGGAACCCTAAAAGGTGTTATCACCCTGCTTCAGAGTGGACCTAGGAACACCAGCAATTAAGAGGTGGTTCCACGCTCCTCAAAACCTCTTGATTAGAGTCCTTACTGTTGGACGTAGTTTATTGTCTTACCCAGGACGCAGTTGTAGTTTATTGTCATACCCAGGACGACACAATGAGGAGAGAGGGCTTTGATATTCACGGGACAAAGAAAGAACAAATATAAAATACATTCTGAACTTGGGTAAATGGATGGCGCAACAAATTTTAGGAGAGATAACAAAAAGACAAAATTTATTAAGAGCTAGAAAGGACAGGAAACTGTGGAGAGCCATGACTGCCTACGTCATGAACGGACACGGCACATAGATGCGGAAGTAGTAAAGAAGTTAGTTAATAATAATTTTAGCGCGGGAACATTGAGTTTCTTTATAAAATCAGACAAATTGGAATTCCTACGCCATGTAGATTGACATTGAGACAATTTAATTAAATATTTCACCCATTTCTTCTATGAGTAATTCAATAACTTATATTCGATTGTCGACCGTGAGTGAAAAAAGAATGGATGATAAATTCATTTGTTCTTCCGTTTACTCTTTAACTGGTTACAAATAACAGGTTCTCGTATTTTAAGAAAGAATATGTGGCGATAAATCAGCAAAACGACTGATAAAATACATTAATGAAATTCAAGTAAGAATGGCGATAGTTTTCATAAATATTATGGAAAAATGTATACACAGACGTGATAGCAATCTCAATGATAAAAACAATCTAATGCCGTAGAATTTTGCAAAGCAATGTTTTTTAATGGAAATCATTGACATGACAAATAAAATGGATAGCGATTTTCAATAATGGGAAACGATATAGCAAGCAGACAAAGGGGTCAATATTGTTCATCCGTTGCCAGATTTTAACGAAATATCGTCTGTTATTGTGCGCAGTGTCACCACAAATGTATAAAACCATTTCCGGTGTCGGTTTTTAATTTAATTTAGGTCAGCGATTCAGTAATTGATAATGCATCGGAAAATAACTCATATTTATCTGTATCTCACTCATTTAAACTGTCTTTTAACCCCTCTCTTTAAAACTTCTGTCTATCAAATTTTAATTCCCACCTTCACTTTTAGGCCTTCCTGTTCTTATCTCGTCTGTTACCCCTCTCTCTAGAGCTTTCATTTACCTCTCACATTCGTCTCCCACTCTAATTCATACATACACTCTCATTAAATTTTATTTTTTATTACCGGAGTTATTTTTGCTGATTTCTTTTTGAATTTGTAGGTCTGATGAATGAATTAGATCGTAATTACTATTCCAATATAATAAATTATAACAATGGAATATTAGTGTTTAAGTCTTTTTTTATTATATTCTTATTCTGTCCTGGACATTGATTTCTACCTGATTCTGTCCTCTTGAAACTATTATATGTATATGTGTATGTACGTATGTATATATATTTATATAGTTTAGATATATATATGTGTGTGTGTGTGTGTATTATATATATATAATATATATATATATATATATATATATATATATATATATATATATATGGTGGTACTCGTCTGGAAAAACCTCGGATAGCTCAACGTGCAGTAGAACAAATCGGTACCGAGGAAAAATGGGAAATAAAAAAAGAAAGAACCAAGAACATTAAAACAAGGCAAAAACAATCGTCCAGTGTTCATGTTCCAAGTTCAAAGAAAAAAAACGACAAACGAGTAAAAAGACAACTACGTAAAGTGCTCAATACTCTTAGTAGAACAAAACCTAAGATAATCCTAAGAAGCCAGGCAAACCTACCGAGGTTTCACCTAAACGGATCGTCAGGGTAACGCCGGCTCTTATTTATATATATATATATATATATATATATATATATGAAGAAAAATATACGGAGAAAACAAACAAAAATCCTTATATGTAATTATGCTGTTTTCATGTTAATATAATGTCAACGTCGGACGTTTCGGTCTAATAAACCATCTTCAGGGCATATTCATAGTCATGTTGAATTGATAATGTTTATTATATTTTATGTATATTTTCTTCATACTGTCGGATCTATATCCATATATATGCTATATATATATATATATATATATATATATATATATATGTGTGTGTGTGTGTGTGTGTGCGTGTGTGTGTGTTTGTGTAAAGTGCTCAGTACACTAAGCAGGGCAAAGCCTAAGAAAATCCTTAGGAGCCAGGCAAACCTACCTAGATTTCACCTAAACCTATCTTCAGGATGATGCTGAGCTGACCAGCATTACCCTGAAGATCTGTTTAGATTTGCCTGGCTCCTTAGGATTATCTTTTATATATATATATATATATATATATATATATATATATATATATATATATATATATATATATATATATATATAAGTGTTGATGGTCCTGCACGAAGCCTTCACCACTATAATCAAATCTCATGTGCCGGTGTCGGGCTGACGGTTTTCTGAAACTGATCTGCTTGACCCTCATACGTCGAGTCTCGACGGGAGAGTCGATTATTATATATATATATATATATATATATATATGTGTGTGTGTGTGTGTGTGTGTGTGTGTGTGTGTGTGTGTGTGTGTGTGTGTGTGTGTGTGTGTGTGTGTGTGTAGGCTGATTCAAAATAAGGTATAGAGTAGTGAAAATGAAATTATATATCCTTTACACAACTCCAGAAAAAGAAGTCCATACCGGTTAGATCAGGGAAATTACTGTATATCTGCTTTTGCAGGCCTTTAACATTTTCTAAATGTAAAAACTTTGTGTGTGGGAATGGAAAGATAGTAGCAGTAGAAAACTGACTGCGTATTAAAATGACGTTTTCTAGTAAAAAAAAATCATCAATTGTGGAGATCAAAATTAAAAATGGTTAACATCCTCGCAACTGAAGAATAAACATGACTTAACGAGAATTAATTTGCTGAATTAACGGAACGTTTACATAAATAATTACACCAAGCGATAATGTCTGATCTTATTATATTTTATTATTCCAATCACAATCATTATGGCTATTCATAAAGCATGTTAACATGTATAATTAAAACCTTCCGTTGGAAAACTAAAGTAACGGTTTGTTTTAGTAAAAGTTCCACTTGGTGTAATAACGAACTATGAATTTGTACTTCGAATACAAACGAAACTAAATGTAGATTGATATAGTAAATATTTACCAAAATTTAACCTTACGATGTAGATTAGAGAAACCTGCTTAAGAAGAAAAGCTGTTCCAAAACGCCATCTACTGCAAAGAAATAGCATATACTTGTATTAGCAAAGCAGAGTGAGAATTTCATGTGACATTTTCTTGCGACATCTTGATTTCCGGTTCCTTGCATGCGATAGTTTAATCTTCTCGTGTAGAATGAACAGGGAGCCCCCCCCCAAGAGTACCTGATAATTTTATGCTTCGCTTAATGTTTTTGATAAAAGTCTCGTTTTGTGCTTTCCCTAATTCTTTATTTATTTATTAGTTTTCTGCTTGTCTTTCATTTTTGTTTCTTTTTTTTTTAATTTTTGTTTCTTTTTTTCCCTCTGTCTGCAAAATAAAGACATTAAGATATGAAGGATCTGCTACAGAGGAGAAAAGCGCGTGACATTTTAGTTTAAGCATTGATTTATCTTTATCGTTTGAGTACTAATAATTTTCGTCATTCGTGTTATCTAATTGTACCACCTAAAATTTTTCATACTATTCCTTAATAGCACAGAATTTTAAAAGGGATCAATCGTTTTCTCATTGCTGATTATTCTGTAGGTCCTTCTAATTGTTTCACTCATTAATTACTGCTATCATTTGTAATTAGTGAGTTAATCGTGAAATCATGTGACAACAAGTATATTCAATAAACCCGCACTCTCCTCAGTATTCTAATTGTTTTCAATAATATCGCCCTCAAGATGTTTCCTATTCTTCATATAATTGCCACTTCATCCTTTCTGCATATTTTCTCGTGATTATTCCAAGTAGTTATATTTTTTTTAAATTACAGGCTTTAAATAACCTACAAAGTGTTGATAAACTGTAAAAAATTACATGCCAACAACAGACAGACTGTTTCGCTGCATCACAGCTCATCACTGTGGCAAGACATCCGATTGCTTCAAGCCAGGATCAAAACCCAACTAAGTTATCATTTTTTCCCTGAGCTATCAGCTTGCGGCAGAGAGGAAGGTAAGTTTTTTACGTATTTATTTTGCAACACGCCAGTGACTCAGAGTGCTCATTTTATACAAGAGCTTTTGTATCTGCAGTAGCAGTCACTGTTAATAAAATGTAGGCTAGAGTAAAAAATAGCCTTTTTTGTTTATCAAATCTTTTCTTATAGAATAAAAATACAATTATATTTTATTCAATTACATATTCATTATTCCTTGCAATAAGTTTTTTGGCCTTTATCTGACATCTTTTGGCTCTTTTATCGCTATTCTCATGTAATCTCTTCAGGAGAACTGTAATTTGACCCCCCCCCCCCGTCATGTCATTACAAGTGTCAGTTCATAGCAAAAATGGAGTATTTCTGCCATATTAGGTCTGGAACTTCCAAATCCTCTATTTCTTGCCTTTACATAAACTGAGGACATCTACAGAAATTTGAAGGCAGTTAGTTTTCCACCCTACATCCACTTTCCCACAGTCGCAATGTTGCAAGCCTGTCTCTACTTTATCGCTATTTCCACGGCAAATGTTCTGACGAGCTTCATTCCCTATTGCCACCAATTCAGATTTTCACGGTTAAGACACGACATACTCACAGGGGATATCCATTCTCATTCACTTCGGATCCCATTGGTAAGAAGAAATTTCCATTCGGATAGCCTCTTTAAGCGCTACTGTGTTGTGGAACAGGCTTCCCCGAGGATGCTTCAACGAACACCACCATCTTAAATTCTTCAAGACTACGGTCAAACCGTTACCTATATTACCATAATCATAATCTGAACTTAATTCCCCTTTCCCCTTCCTGTATCAATACATCAATGTCAATCTCAAAATATTTTCTGGCTTTAAATAACCTGCAAAATGTTGATAAACCGTAGAAATCGAATCAATCAATTAAGATCAGAAGCCATGAGAGCCATTCAAATGCATCGATGCATGGATTAGATGTTAGTCTAAGATATAAAGAAATTGAATATAGAACAGGTTGTAGTATTTGTAATTTTGCCCCAATTCATAAATTGCCAAAAAAATTAAGGTCGGCATAAAATCTCGAATTATTTTCTTAAACAGATCACGTCAAAATCGAGACTTTCATGTGATCCCATGGTGGGCGCGAAACTGCATACGCATTCTCATATCAAATTGTATACAAATTCTCATATCAAACTCTATATGCATTCTCATATCAATCTCTATACACATTCTCATATCAAATTCTATACACATACTCATATCAAACGTTATACGCATTCTCATATCAAATTCTATACAAATTCTCATATCAAACTCTATACACATTCTCATATCAAACTCCATGCACATTCCCATATCAAATGCTATCCACATTCTCATATCAAACTCTATACACATTCTCATAGCAAACTTTATACGCATTCTCATATCAAACTCTATACACATTCTCATAGCAAACTCTATACATATTCTCATATCAAACTTTATACGCATTCTCATATCAAACTCTATACACATTCTCATAGCAAACTCTATACACATTCTCATATCAAACTTTATACGCATTCTCATATCAAATTTTATACAAATTCTCATATCAAACTTTATACACATTCTCATATCAATCTCTATACACATTCTCATATCAACCGTCATATAGCCTGACGTGCTTTTACCGATTCCGCCACAGTGGAGCGTTTCAGTTAGCAAGGTCGATTTAGTTTGTATTTACTATATTTATATAGTCTGATAATTGCATCATCGAAGCTTGAAAATTACAGTTATCATGCAGAAAGTTCCTATGTCCATATTATATGTATATATATACATGTGTGTGTGTGTCTGTGTGTGTGTGTGTGTTTTTTGTGTTTGCTGCGTATGTATGTGCGCGTGTAAATCTGGATTATTTTGACTGCACTGGAAATCTTAAAATAATTGTCATTGCATACAATTCGATTTGAAATTCTCATTCGGTCAAATCATTTTATTGCAACTTGTGTCCTTGTTTTTCTAAATTGATCTAGCCATTTCCTTCGTCATTCCAATCCATGATCCAACGGCGATTCCTGTTATTAATCTCAAGCGTCTCATAAATTCTGCAAGGAAGAATTTGCTTTACGATTCAGCTGGTTCCTACTCTAAAGGATTGTGAAAATGCGCAGAAAAATAATATTTATAGCATCCGGCCCATGTTCTGGCACTTCAACTTGGGCATGCAGAGCTGTTTGGAGCGTCAACAGTAAATTAAAATTGGTAAGAAGGTTAACGTGCGATGATCCAATTCTCACGCTCACCCTGAAGTAATCGGCATTTAACCTGGACCTGAAAATCCCTGCCTCATCAATCTATTTTCATTTCCAGTTTTATTGACTTTCTGATGACATAACAGCATCCATAGGCAATCTATTCTGCGTAAACCCTTTTGCTTCACGTCAGATATACAGATCTTTTCACAAAGACACAGTTCACAGAGACTTAGGTTATTGTTAATCTCAACAAACTTCGTAGTTGCTTGCTCGCTTTCTTCCATGGTCCAACATACACGGTATTCATTATTCCATTTCCGTATGACGCTTAGAGCTTTTTCTTCAGTATCCACCCTTGTGCAAATTAATTGAAAGAAAAAGCGAATAATCCCGTTATTATTTATTTTTCTCATATTTTTCCAATGAAACATGACCCAGTGCACATGTTAGTACCTCGTATGTCCATTCCACGAAGTCGTTCCTTCCAGATTCACCACAGATTCTCGATTAGATTTAAATCAGGAGAGTTTCCGGTCCAGTCTATAGTACTTTGATATGCTCACTGGTAAGGCTTGCGAATCTGTTCGTGAAACGTTACAATTTTCGTACGCTTCCTTGGAGTAACGTCCATCGTAGACTGGCCGTAGGACAACTAATCGATACAGGAAACAGTAATGTCTGGGAGTGATGAAACATGACCCATTGCACATGTTAGTACTTCGTATGTCCATTCCACGAAGTTGTTCCTTGCAGATTGACCACGGATTCTCGATTAGATTTAAATCAGGAGAGTTTCCGAGCCATTCTATACAACTACAGTACTTTGATTTCTTCACTGGCTTGGCCTGCCAGTGTGTTCGTGCAGCGTTAAAATTTTCGTACGTTTCTTTGGAGTAACGTCATCGCAGACAATGACTGCAGAACAACTAATCGACTGTCGAGACAATAGTTTTGGGGCGTGATGAAAATCTGATGCAATTATGGATGACGCAATATTTTTCAAGGCCAAACAAATTTCATCATACACCCCGAAAATAGATTCATATTAATGCACACCGCTGCAAATGACTTAATCTGAGGAAAGAATAGAAATCGATTACACCATGTCACTCCAGTGGGTCTGAAAACTGACTATATGGTGAAAAAATGAAACTAAAGTGGTTGTTTCAATTAATTTGCACAAGGGTGTAACTCTACAATATCAATTTTATCTTGGAATCTTTTTTTTCTTTTACAGGACGGAGGTGAACAGGGATCTCCTCCACTTCTTTTCCTTTTTTGTTACTACGCCTCTCCAGTCCCTGTTGTGCCTGCTAGATATGGAAGGATGAAGGATGCTTATTCGTTTTTTTCTCTCTGTTCCTCTTGCTTTGGCTATGTTTTTAAACATCGCTCACGAAAACGACACTCGGAACAACGCTTTTCAGCATAGATGTTTACCAGAGTCAAATAAACACGCTTTTCCTGAGCTTTTAGGACGCATGTCTTATTATACCTACGCTTTATGTTAAATGATAATGTCTATCATCATCTGCTTCTTTTTTTGGGTGGGGTTGTGTTGGGGGGTTCTTCTAGATATCATGAACCCAAAATGTGAGCAACAACAAGGTTTTGCAGAAAATAAAAACAAAAAGGAAACTTAAATCTAACATCCGAAAGAGGTAGTTGAAATTCCTGGGGCCCGTAATGAGAAAAGAAGGGCTTGGAAAACCTGATGCTCACAAAGTTTGATGGAATGAGAGCCAGAGGAAAGCAGTGTGTAACTTACTTGATGAGCTTGATTAAATGGATGACAGAATTGGGTTTGGGTGAAATAACAAAAACAAACAACTTATTAAGAGCTACAGGGGACAAGAAGATGTGAAGGGCCATGATCTACTCTTATATGGCAGTGAATGTTGGACAATATCCTCACATTTTGGAATAAAAGAAATATGGTTCTACAGAAGGATATTTTGAATACAATGCACCGAATATGTGAGCAACGAAAGTGTTTTAGAGAATATGAAGCAAAATGGAAATTTATATTTAAAATCAGAAAGAGACAGTTGAAATTTCTAGGGCACATAATGAGGAAAGATTGTTTGGAAAATTTGATACTCACAGCGCAGACTGAAGGCAGAGGGAAATAATTCCTAAGGATGCTGGTTGACGGGAGCAGTTTTGGGAAAGATAGCAAAAACTAAAATTTATTAAGAGCTAGAAAAAACAGGAAATTGTGGGGAGCCATGATCACCAATGTCCTGAAGTGACACGGCAAATAAAAGAAGAAGAATACACTAAAAAGAATTCAGATAAAATGTCTTCTTTAGGGAGGCACTTTTATTGTGACAATGAAAGATTATGAATTTATATAACTTTTCTGTTAATAAATGCAAATCCCTTAAACTTACACTTTAGGTATTTTTCTTCTTGTGTTGAATTGCAATTACAAATAGCAATTATACAGGCGCTTTTTTTTCTGTTTTAATTATCGCTTAAGTCACAGTTATCTGCTATTTGACATGAATATTAATGATTGCCGATTTTTTTACAAGGCATCAGTTCCTTTATCGTCTTGTTCTGAATATCTGTCTCGGTTCTATTTTGCATTTTCTCCCCGTCTACAAGAGTTACTTATTATTCTCTGCGATACTGCATCTTTGGTACTGACGAACTTATTTCAAATTCCAGTTGACGCAGATTACTTCCAACAATTACGTAGACAAGGCATGGATCTACATAACCCTCAGCTTCGTCTTACAAACTATCAAACTATTTATGTGTTAGGCATAATCCAGTTGCCGACGACAAAGTTTAGCAAAGTCAGTGTTTGTGCAAGAATCACGCCCGCCATTACGTTAGCTGCCAGGCCATTAGCAACAAAACTAATTATAGGTTTTGCAATTCAGGCTACTAGATGAGTGTCTAGGGTGGCCTTTATCAAGTGCAAAGTGGAATTAGCGGAGTTTGAATTCCAACCTTGACTGTTGCAAAAACTTTCGCACTAATTCCCTTGGTTGGTTTGTCGTTTTGTTTTTCGGCATATCAACACCTATGGAATATTTCCTGCCGAAGTCTAAATATGATGTACTCGTATTTTTAGATAATAATACAAATCTTACTAATTAACCCATATCTGTGGGGGAAGGAAGAGATTTGTACCTTCCCCAAGGATATTTGTGCGTAAGTGAATATAACGATCACAACCGGAAGCGGAAGTCTGCTCTCCGACTAACAATCCATCCCCCCTCGACATCCAATCTTACGGCATCTGTTATTTCCAAGTGGTCATCCATCTAAGTACTGACCAAACTCGACGTTGCTTAACTTCGTTGATCGTACAGGAATCGTTGTTCCGGTACAATCAATGTGATGTGGTCGAAAGACTAATTGGTTGGAAATGTCATTAATTCACCCTTTTTTTCTTCCCGTAGTACGGTAAATAGAAGGGTTTACTGGGATCACTATTATTGGATAGCTCCCAGTCTACGCAAATGTCTTCTTTAATATAAAAAGCGTGAAAAATATAGGAGGAAACCTCGCCTCTATCTTTCACAAATTTTTTGTTACTTAACAGATAAAAAGAGGAATCTTTAGAGTTCTATTCGTCCTCAAAAGATATTGCCTTTTAAAAAAACTCTAGCGATCGTGTTCCTTTAGTTTATTCTAAAAAAAAATGTCGGCTGCTCTACAACCCGAGCCTCTTTAGCTGATATTTGTCCTACTCGGTGGACGTTTTTGAAATTTCTCCAAATATATTTTCTCATTATATTTAAAAAAATCTTTTTTCTGATCCTAAGCTCAAGTGTTCGTTTTGTTTCCATTTTTCCATAAAGCTTCCTTGTTTATTATTTACATTATTCGAACTGTTGTCCTCACATTTGTCGCCATATTTATTACAACGTTTCGGCCGTTGTACGCTCCGGCCTTCTTCAGGTGGTTTGAATGTCAAACGGAACACTTTATTTCGCTCACTGAGGTAGACTGTTCTAGCTCCACAAGTCATGTTTAATGGATGTCAGTTATCAGTTATCAGCTGTTAATTCTCCTCTCCAAGTTCTCCACTGCCTTAACCGGGTATTGAACTCACACTCTTTGGGTCCTGTCACTGGATCTAACCAACGCCTTTATCCTTGAGGACACATGTCACAGTGGATAAAGGCGTTGGTTAGATCCATTGAACATGGCTCGTGGAACTAGAACAGTCTACCCCAGTGAGCGAAATAAAGGGTTAAGTTCGACATTGCAACCACCTGAAGAAGGCCGGAGCGTACAACGGCTGAAATGTTGTAATAAATATGGCGACAAAGATGAGGATAATAGTCCGAATAATGTAAATAATGTACATAATACATCATCTCAGAAATATAGACAGATAGTGAAAGGCCGAAACGTTGTAATAAATATGGCGACAAAGATGAGGACAATAGTCCGAATAATGTAAATATTGTACATAATACTTCATTTCAGAAATATAGACAGATACTGAAAGGCCGAAACGATGTGATAAATATGGTCACAAAGATGAGGACAATAGTCCGAATAATGTAAATAGTGTACATAATACTTCATCTCAGAAATATAGACAGGTACTGAAAGGCCGAAACGATGTGATAAATATGGCCACAAAGATGAGGACAATAGTCCGAATAATGTAAATAGTGTACATAATACCTCATCTCAGAAATATAGACAGATACTGAAGGACCGAAACGTTGAAATAAATATGGCGAGAAAGATGAGGACAATAGTCCGAATAATGTAAATAGGGTACATAATACATCATCTCAGAAATATAGACAGTTGCCTTGTTACTCACATGCTCCGTTCATTGTATTCTCAGCAGTTATATCTCTTTTGTTACAAGTCTTCTCTTCATCTGTGTGGAGATTGCACTGCATCCATGCCATATAAAATGAGTATCATTACATAGAAGTTAGTACTATAACGTTAATTCTCAAAGAATTTTCCGGTTTTCTTACTGTGTTGTAAATTATCTTTCTCTATTCTCATATTCCTTTGGATTAGTGTTTCAGATCTTTAAGAAGGAAATAGTCAAATTAAAAAAAAAAGAAGTTTTATTTGGGGGAAATTATCATATTATCCAAGAATATTACCTGTGTACAAGAATAACCGAAGAACATATGCAATACTGCAGAGAAACTTTTAATTCCAAAAGGGATTCTAAACTAAACAAAACAATATTAGGGAAGAAGACGATGGACTACTTCCTGTATTGTGTGGCTCTTCGTAAAGTTTGTCTTTTTTATATCCCTACTTGTCCTTTTTCTGTCAACCATTTACAAAGGTTTGTTAGATAGGTTAAACTCTGCTTTCCACAGTTTCTCTTGCCTTCAGTATGTCCTGTCAGTGTCAAATTCTCCAAACCCTTTTTCCTCATTGTGTGCCCTAGAAATATCACCCCTCTCTCTCTCTCTCTCTCTCTCTCTCTCTCTCTCTCTCTCTCTCTCTCTCATTCTAAGTTTAAGTGACATTCTTGTTTCGAATGTCCCTAAAATCTCCTCTATACTCACATGTTCAGTCCATGGAATCCTGTATCCATTTATAGAACCAGATTTCAGTTGTCTTGCGTTTCTTCTTCACCTATTAGGAGATTGCCAAACATCTACTGCCAAGAATTAATATTACATAGCATTTTGCTATTCTTTCTTTGTTTCTAACGAAATTTCTCTTTTTTTAATACTTTGCTTAGATTTGGGAAGACATCTTTCTCTACTACATTATACCTTTGTATTTCGGTGTCTGGTTTTCCGACCTCTGTTTAAACACTTCCTAGACATTAAAGTTTTTGTATTTGTTTGGGTTTAGTGTCCCCAATTTGTAGTTCGCATTGTATACTTTGTATAAATAAACAGCGACAAGAGAATCTGAAAAATAATTGAATAGAATAAAAAAAGCAGCTTGAAACATGGCTTCAGAAAATTAGTTATCGACTGAGACTGTCTGTTTATCATACGTTTTCAGTGGGGATTATGAATTGTTTTCAACTTTTACTTGTATTTTTACTGTTAGCTCCTATTCGATTCTATAAAAGATCTGATTGTGCTGATTCTTTTTCGATGCTTGCAAAGAATATTCAGACAACAAAACGTTGAAGATTACAACACATATATCGACAAATGACTTGTACTATACGTATATGACGCATGCGCGGTGATACGTACAGCTTATATCTCAGAAAGAAAACACAATGAATATAAGATAAGTTTTTTTTTCTTCTTCTTTTTCACGTAACCTAGACGCCACTAGCACGCAAGGGGTTACATAGGATTGAGAACAGGAGTAAAGAATCGTGTTTCTGGAGAGGATACAGAGAAGGGCGGGAAAGAAGCTCAAGGTGCCAGATGTCGATTGACATTAAACTTGAATATTTGAAGATTATAGTAATCGGGGAAGCAAATAAGCGGAAGGGAGTTCTACAGACGGGGAGTACGGGAAAAGAAGCTGTTTGAGAAGAAGAGACGATTACATTTAACCGTTTTGACAGTTGTTATGGGATTTTACCCATAATAATAATAATGGACTATTCCATAATAAATACTGCGCCTCAGGAGTAGGAAAGGAGTCTTGAAGGACAGATCGGTTGAACTTTCAGCTTTCAGGCGTGGAGGACCCCAAAAGAGGCTACACCGAAGGGCGTATTCTCTTTCGGGGAGGTAAACTGACCCTGAACCAATTTATACGGGTTCAGTGGGCATATTTTTGGCCGAGCCCACGGGCTCCGAGAGCCCACGTTAAAAAGGCCTTGTGTCACATGACGCCCTCTCGGGGGGGGGGGGGTGACTGAATATCGTCAGTCGCTCAAGTCTTGAACGACAGATCGGTTAATCTCTCTGCCTTCGGGCGGGGAGTAACCCGAACGAGGCTACGCCGAAGGGCGGAGTCTCTTTCGGGGAGGTAAACCGACCCTGAACTCGTTTATACGGGTTCAAAGGGCATATTTTTGGCCGAGCCCACGGGCTCGGAGATCCCACATTAAAAATGCCTTGTGCCACATGATGCTCTCGTGTATGGGGGGGTGACTAAATACCGTGCAGCCTGAAGTCTGGAGTGAAGTCCGTCAGTCAGTCAGAGCGAGCGAGTCAGTCTGTCGAGTCAGAGACAATTACCACTAAACCTGATTGTTCGTACTAACACTTTCTAATTCTCTGTATATATTCCTGTTTGTAATATATCTGTGTTATTCCATATCCGTATTCGAGTTCTTCTTTATTGGTTCTACCTTGGACTATCACCGTGGTACAAGGAACCGGACCATAACAGTGGCGAAGAGCGATTCGAACTCATTCGGTGGAAGAAAAAAAAAATTGTTCGCCACAGCATAACAGTGGTGACGAGGAAACGAACTCTCTACGCGGAGGACATACTTTTTTTTTTTTTTGCTATCCGTCGCGCATAACAAGTGGCGACGAAGATTCGAAGTCACACGTGAAGAACACAACAACAAAATCCTCTCTCGTCAACATAACAAGTGGCGACGAAGAAACCCCTAAAAAGGAAATACGAACCCTATATACGGAGGACTTTTTACGTCACACTTAACACGTCACAAAACTTAAAAAATAAAGTGGCGGATCTGAAAAAAAGAAAAAGAAAAAGTTTATTGTTAAATTTCACTGTTTTTTGCAATGGGTTACAAAAAAAAATACGTTAAATAATATTTTAACCTATTATAGAACTTATCAAAATCCAGTTTGAACCAACAAAGGTACGAACAAAAATCTAGTTCTTGTTACGTGCTGGCAAATCAAAACGCGAATCAGTTCTCTCTCATTTTTGGAGTAATATCAAACAAACCGAACTGATTTTCCCGCCTCAAGAGCAGGTAAAACAAAATTTTCTAATTATAATCAACATAAAAAGAAACTAGCACCAAGTCCATGCTATCGCTGTGGGTCTTGACATTGGGTTAAAGACTGTACATATCGTGATAAAACTTGTCTATCATGTAAAAAATTAGTCACAAAAGTTCTCACTGTTGGTATAGTTAAAAAGCAGAATAAGAATTACGAGGACCGACCAAACAGATGAGACTAATATAAGAAAATATGTACAAGTTGAAATTCAAAACAGAAAAGTTAGGTTAAAGCTGGATTCTGGCTCAGACTTAACTCTACAAACATGGAGAAAACTGAACAAACCCATGGACATGTTAAAAACGGATAAAATTGCGAGATCAGTTACGGAGAGACAGATAAAATTCGAGGATGAAATAATCACAAACGTAACATTTAACGGAATGACGAAAAAACTAAAAATGTGCGTCTTAAGAAATACCGAAAACCTATTCCGCACAGACTGGATGCAAAAATTCGAATTATGGTATCTACCTATTAGCGCCTACTGCCAGAATGTAAAAAGCTTATCAACCGAGGCAGACAAATTAAAAGGAAAACTAAAAACGAGTTTCCGCGAAGTATTTTTGGAAGGCCTCGGAAGATGCAAGAAAATGGCAGCTAATATCAAAATAAAGGATAGCGTTCAACCTATTTTTAAGAAAAAAAAGGAGTGTACTGTTTGCGTCAATAGAAAAGATTGACTAAGAATTATCTAGACTCGAAAATACGGGCATATTGAAAAAAGTAGAGTACAGGAAATGGGCTGCACCGACGGTCTACGTTAAGAAGAAATCAGGAGAAATTCGAGTTTGTGCAGATTTTTCTACAGGACTATCACCGTGGTACAAGGAACCGGACCATAACAGTTACTCACATGACCGGTCCATGATATCCTCAGCATCCTTCTGTAGAAGCACATCCCCGTCGCTTCGAGTCTGTTCTTCATCTTTGAGGAAATCGTCCAACATTCGCTGCCATAAAGAAGAACAGATATCAGATCAGTATTCTTTTCTTTGTTACCAATGAAATCCTCCATTTCTTGCAATAATCTACAAACTTCATAAACTTAAATGCAACGTCAGTTGCTATCTATCTTCTTGAAACCCGTTCATTTATTGCCATTTCCTCAATCCTGCATGTACTCAATCTTTTTTCTCTCTTTCACACCCTGTACGCCCCCACCCGTGACATTTTCACGTTGCTTGGAATGAAATGATTAAACAAAAAAAGCAAAAAGATATAAATAACAAATTCCTAACTGTAAGCAACCAATCAGTAGATATCCAAAAATAACAATAAGAAAGGAAGTTAAAAGAAGATAAAATCAACAAAGAGATAAGTATGAACATAAATAGTTTAAGGAATGGAAAATTTCCCAGTCGTAATGAAGGACAGATGTCACATAACGGATCAGTATTCATTTCTTTGTTACCAAATAAATCCTCCTGACTCGCAGTACTCTGCCCAGCTTTTGGAATTTGTCCTTGGTCATTCTAATACGTCTACGGATCTCAGTGCCGCGCTTACCGTCCTCTATCAAAACGTTTCTTAGATATTTAAAATTCCGCGTCTGCTAGATTCTACTTTTTTAAACATATATGACTCCTCTTTTCGCCTAAATAATAGCAACTAAACGGCTTAGAATGGATTTTCACTAAGCTTTATGCTATGGCAAATGGATTCCTTGGAATTAAAGAGTTGTCTGGAAATCGGCTTTGTGTCATCCACGCGTGAAATTTAATGCTGGAAAACAGTAGCTCCGCCGATAATCATGCCGTCAAAAATGCATTGCATATGGTCTTCGAAGGGTTGGACTGCGGATAAACTCGTGTATTTTTGCGAACTACACCCTACCTGACTATTATAGAGCAACTTCTAGTCTGTGTAACACTCCGGCAAAAGATTGCGTGAGAGCATGCAGTTTCCGCCATACACGAATTCGACTGTCGCTTCATAGTCACTGAAAAAAGATCAAGCTGACTAGTGAACATGTTAATACTCTTTTACAGCCAGAAACCGATGTTATGCTCATGTTAGATGTTTTTTGGCCAACACATCAAGTTGCTACATTTCCAAAACATTAACCTAAAAACTCCAGTCGTGTTCTTATATAGCCTTTTCTTATGGAACATTTAAATGGCGTCATTCATGGCGCCACATTCGTTCAGAAATATCTAAACAGTCAGCTGTATGCAACTGTTTTCTCAGAGCAATAGTTAATAATGACTTTTAGTAAGACGCGCGTGCGCACACACGCACACGAATATTACTTCAAACGTTGTTATTTTGCATATGCTTATTTGAAATAGAAGCCTCGTTTTCGTTTTAAACCGTTGGTATTACGTCTACAAAAAAAGAAAGGCCTACGCATTCAAGAATTATTAAAAAGGAAACGTACTCTCCGGTAGGAATCGAACTTTCGTCTTCCTTTGTAGGAGAAACTATCTTTTGATTCAGTGTGCATTCAAAAGTCTAAGAAGTTCCTGCAAAGCAAAGCTGTAATTTCCATCTGTTATCTTGATGAATTGTGACACACACACACACACACACACACACACACACACACACACACACACACACACACACACATATATATATATATATATATATATGTAAAATAAATGAAAAATCACTGAACAACAATAAATATATATATATATATATATATATATATATATATATATATATATATATAAAAAAGCCGTCCTGTCGAGTGGTATTCAAGCTAGCTGCTGCAGAAAGCTCTTGTTTGCGCCTACATTAGTAGGGAGGACTAGTAGATATGATGAGCAACAATAAACTACAGAAGAACTCAAAATTGATCCTTGCATTTAAGTATTGCATTAATATTTAAGCTTACCTTTTAAAATTTCAACAATAATTCTTCCGCCGCCACTTAATTTAAAGACAATTTAATGTACGTCTGTCCATTCCGTACAAACAATTATTTTTATTTCCTGGGTGACTTTTCCTGGATTTCGCTTATTATATTAGATTATTCCCAAATAAAAATTCTTATCGTAAAAAAAAAAATTCCTTGCAAAAAATCACGTAAAAAAATCACCTAAAACAATCGCGGTAATAAAAACTTGGGAATCCAAAATTTCAAGAAATGTCGGTCCGGATCTGGAATGTTATTAATTTGTTCAAGAAATCGGCCTGATTCCAAATGGTATGATATATTTGGGTACCACCTCTAAGAGTAAAATTGAAAAAAATGTGACACAGTAGCATTTATTATATACTTATTTTAATTTATTGCTTAAACTTTATTCTAGGATATAACTATATTTGCGTAGATGCTCTGTTTTTACTTATTTATTAAATAGTATATTTATATCTACCGTCTTAAATATCTAGTTAGAAAAATTGTACCTTCTGGTATACTTGGGAACTAGAGACCACAAATTGAAACCGTCACTAAATTTGACGTGGTTTGACCTCTCACCGACGAAAACAGACTTCTGATTTTCAAATTATGCATATCTGCTCAGTTTCATATCCTAATGTAAACAAATGCAATATTTAGGAAGAAAATATCCAATTATTAATCCGACATATTTTCATTGATTGCTTAAATATTACGTCGGATTAATAAATGAAGAATCCGAAATTGTAGAGATGAAATATTTTACACTGTACGACTTTTAGCAAACAGAAACGGACATGCAAAGTGATGAATCTGTTCAAACTCTCCACCACAATATCATCTAGAGTTATTAAGCAGAAAGTTTGGCCACCCTAACACTGGTTGGCAATCAATCAAAAAGGACAACTCTTAATTCAAAACAGCCTAAGCGCGTGACGAGTAACCTCGGCCAGAAAAAAAGATCGGGTATGATGAGTTTGTTGCCATATGCTCCATAAGGTGTCTACAGAGTTAGTATAATGCACTCGTGCCTGACGATATCTATCTATCTATCTATCTATCTAGATAGATAGATAGATAGATAGATAGATCGATAGATCCAATTCTGCAGACCTACAAATCAGTAAGGTTTGATTAATTGGATCGTGATAAGGATTGCAATGTAATAAATTATAGCAATGGAATATTAGTTTTTGAACCTTATATATATATATATATATATATATATATATATATATATATATATATATATATATATATATAATGTGTATTACTCTGCAATCCGTCTTTTATACAAGTTTCATTAAAAACAAATGATACGTTTCATACGTTATTTCGTTTAAGCTTTATTTTTTTGTTCTTATAATTTTCATATTTTATAAAAAATATGTGGACATTGTTCGAATTCATTCAATTAAATGTAAAAATTTTATAATGGCTAAAATTATTGCCGAAAGCGGTCTCTCTCTCTCTCTCTCTCTCTCTCTCTCTCTCTCTATGTGTGCGTCTTTGTGTGTCTTTGTGTGTCTTTGTGT
The DNA here is from genome assembly GCA_903632075.3 of Acanthosepion pharaonis. NCBI lineage: Eukaryota > Metazoa > Mollusca > Cephalopoda > Sepiida > Sepiidae > Acanthosepion > Acanthosepion pharaonis. The sequence continues at coordinate 903,140 of CAHIKZ030000979.1, read as the reverse complement.
GCATGTGCGTATATGAGATAACGCTATATATTTTTATATATCAGAAACAGTATTGGGAAAATTTTGTGACAGAACTGTAAAAGTGTAAACTTTCAGACTTTGTCACAAAACGACGCGGCGGGTCGTTCTTCAGGAAATCATCGGACTAATTTTGCCATGAATATAACAAAATTATTCCGATAAAATCCTAAATGATGAAAGGCGTCAAAAGTATACATTTTCCACTTTGTTTATACATATCTCTCTCTCTCTCTCTCTCTCTCTCTCTCTATATATATATATATATATATATATATATATATATATATATATATTCATGAGTAAAATTTGCGATTTAGTTGACTGATGCTACCTTCAGGATCACGAATCCAGAGTTTCCTAGGTGGCCTGGTTCGTCCAGTCTTCAACTGGTATCAGCCCTTTAATAATTTAATACTATATATATATATATATATATATATATATATATATATATATATATACGTGTGTGTGTGCACATATATATATATATATATATATATATATATATATATATATATATTTATATATATATATATATATATATGAGATATTCTGTTTCATGTTGAACGCAATTGTCATGGTATATGCTGTGTGGTTTTGCTCGACTATTTATATATATACATGTCAGTGATGCATTGCGATTAGTCAATGTGAGCAGGCTATCCTATTATTCTAACGGTTATTATGGTGGGGATAAAGGTTTCAATTTATTCTCGGTGCTCTTGAGTGGGAATAATATTGGATCATAATGCAGTTTTGGGGCCATGTACACTGCGTGCCCAATTATTATCGAGATAACTTTTTTTCTAATATTTCAAAAACCGTCGAATCAATTCACATCAATAACAAATATGGCGCCAGTTTGTTTACATTGCGCAGATCATAACGAGGTCAGTGTTGCCAACATCGTGTGAAAATTTGTGTGAATTGTTTGGACGGTTTTTGAAATATTAGAAAAATAGTTATCTCGATAATAATTTGGCACGCAGTTTATAGTGTTGTTATCACATTTTCATTTATTATTGATTATTTTATTGTTGGCTGCATTTATTGCATTTTCTTGTATTTATCTGTGCATACGTGGTTTATTAATTTGCATATCATTTACTAATTTTAATTACTTATTTATTTGTTTGCATTCATTTTATTTTACGTGATGTTTTAGTTTCGTATTTGTTTATTTTCGTTTATCCGTGTTCCTTTGCAGTTTTCTCTATTTAAAATGCTGAAGTGTCAATGGGTCGAACATGTGATTAAAAACGAGGTTTTGGGGGAATGAAAGCAAAAATTAACCTTATACATAACATCAGGCAGAGGCAGGTAATGAGGATAGAGGACTCAGAAATTTTGATACTCATTGGTCTCTCTATGGTCACAAAAATTCCTCTACTAGCTTGGCGAATCAGGAATTATTGTATGGAAGACATAACTTCTTGTATTCGCCCTTTAAGTTCTTCGAAAACCAATCATGCATAAAATAGTGAGATACTGTTCAATTACTCTCTCTCTCTCTCTCTCTCTATATATATATATATATATATATATATATATATATATATATATATATGAAGAAACGTATTGTTGAGGTATGTTATATTTACAGGGAAAAGGGCTCAATATCAGAGATAGAGCCTATGTAAATAAAAAAAGTGGACATTATTTCATGCTAGACGCAATTGCCAGAAACAGTTTGTCGCCTGTGACAGTTTACTTCGATGTCCACTTATATATATATATATATATATATATATATATATATATATATATATATATATTTTCATTGATGCATGCTTCATTAAATAATATAGAGTTTTGTCTATTTATTTTAAGTAAGTTCCTTTCATATTGTCTGATAAGCTTAATAACATTATCATTGAAAGACGAAAGGAATCACCATATTGATACATGTTTAAATCCAATCAAACCTGTTGGCTTACATAAGCCATTATCAAAGATGACAATTACATTTCAATATATCAAACAATACACGGACGAAACAATAATGATAGTCTGTTTTTTGTTGCATGAAAAGTTTTAAAGCAACGACAAACTCGTGTATTATATATATATATATATATATATATATATACACACTCGAGCAAATTAATTTAAACAATATCTTTTTAGTTTCCTTTCTTTCAGTCAGTTTTAGACTCACTAGAGTGACATAGTGTAATCGATTTCTATTTTTCTTCAGATTAGGTCATTTGCAGTGGTGTGCAGTAATATTAATTTATTTTCGGGTTAAATGATCAAATTTGTTTGGCTTTGAAAAATATTGCGTCATATGTGATTGCATCAGATTTTTATCACGCCCAGACACTATTGTCTCGACTATTGATTAGTTGTCCTACGGCCATTGTCTGCGATGGACCTTACTCTAAGGAAGCTTACGAGAATACACAAACACACTGGCAAGCCTTACCATTGAGCAAATCAAAGTACTATAGACTGGCCAGGAAACCCTTCTGATTTAAATCCAATCGAGAATCTGTGGTCAATCTGCAAGGATCGACTACGTGGACGAAACATAGGAAATACTATCATGTGCACTGGTTCATGTTTCATACGAAAAAAATGACGCATTTATTCGTTCTGTTTCAATTAGTTTGCACAACGGTATGTATATATATATATATATATATATATATATATATATATATATATATATATATATATAGTTGACGTTTATAAAATAAATATCGTATATGAATTAATTTGATACCGGACATTACAGGTACACTGTTTACATCACTCGTTTTTGTAGATATCTCTCGCAGTATGTATGTTATGAAGCCATTTTCTGAAAGAAGATATGCTTGATGCAATTACGTGTTGTTTTATGAATCATTTACATGCAGAAAAATCAGAGTAGCGACGAAAATGCATTGGAACTAATTTTATTTTGCTGATTTGACAACTAGCGTTTAACTAAGCAACCACGTAATTTGAATGCAATCAACATTAATTAGCGCGTAAACATGCAGAATATTTACTCTTCAAATTGCACACATGGTGGCTTCTAGGAATAATTTTATGTGAAATAATCATTTCAAAATTATTCAATTTCTGCATAAAAACGAACCTGCTTTGTACATCGATTTCTTCCGCCTGGCGATTACCTACAAGACGTAAGCGATCATGACTGTCCAAAATGTCTTTTCCTTTGCAGCTCTTAATTAATGTTGTCTTTTTAAATGTCTACCATATTCCGACACCTATTTACTCAAGATCCCAAGGTAGTTTAACACTGTTTTTTCTGTCCGTCATGCCCTCAATCTATCCTGTGAGTATCGCATTGTCCAACCTTTTTTTTATCACTATGTGCCCTTCAACTGTCTCAAGTTCAAGTCCAAGTGTCCCTCTTGTTTTCACTTGTCTAAAACTTCGTCGTTGCTCACATGTTCGGTCCATTTATTGGATATCGTTTGAAGAAAGACTTTTGGCATTACTTCCGCTGCATTAGTGTGTGAAAGGAAATGGGAACTGGTGATAGCATAAACAGGAAATGCATCTAGCGGTTAAAATAAACATGGCGCACAGGTGTCCTGAGCGGAAGGACATTCGTGCTTGAGTGGGCGCATACCAGAAGAATCTTGACCACATGAAGTTTCGGAGACGACATAGCGAAAGAGGGCGTAGCCATGTGATGTTACGTAGGTGTCCAAATGTTATTTAACCGGTCCAAATTTTAATTTGGGCAGAGAGGCTAGCTAGACGTTTACCGAAGATTTATCTCCGTTATTTCCTTTCACATTTCTTCTGTGATTCTGATTTCTACCCATTCGTCACAACATATATGTTTTCGTCGGCCAGAAATAATGTACTACTTGTGATATTCCCAGTATTCTTCTGTAGAACCACAGTTCTGTTGTTTCAAAACCAGCATTCAATTCCATATATGAGGACGGATATTTCTTAACAGTTTAGTAATTTGCCTTTGTTCAGCTTTTGGATGTCAACTTTTGCTACACCAGTGTGACATAGGATTGCAATGTTGCACTGTCCGGCATCACTTCCCAGATATTAAAATTGTTGTAATTGCACAATTTTGATATTTCCAGTTTGTTTTCACACATTGTTGTTTCATTTGCTAACAACCAATCTATTTTCTTACCACTGCCTATTAGTCCTTCCTTCACCCTTTCCTTCACAAACTTCTGTTGGAGTTCTTGTAGTTTATACTTGAGTCAGCTATAGACACTACATTGTCTGCATATTCTGTTAAGATTATGGCCACGTAGGACTAATAATTCTTTTAAAATCGCCTCAGTGTAGCTTAATGGATTCCGGTTAGAAGACACATCCTTGTCGTCCACTCTTTCTATTTTCGGATATTTACTGAATGTATTCTTTTTCCGTATACAGATGATTTGCTGCCAGTATATATTCTGGATTATTTAATCCCTTCCCAAAATGTCATGGTTAACAAGCAGATTTACTGCAAAGAGAATACATTGAAAACAACAAATCATTGGAATATACCGTTTACAATAATGTTACATACCCTCAGGGACGGTGTCCATGAAATTTTCTATCCCAATACAGCGAACATGTTATGAATCAGTAATAACAGCTATTCTCCATTACGGCAGCGAATGTTGGACGATTTCCTCAAAGATGAGTAAGAGGCTCGAGGCAGCGGAGATGTGGTTCTACTGAAGGATGCTGAGGATATCATAAACCGAGCATGTGAGCAACGATGAGGTCTTAGGTTACGAACAACGAGAAAGATTATACTTAACATCAAAAAGAGACAGCTGAAGTTTCTGGTACATATAATGAGGAAAGAGGGACTGGAGATTCTGATACTCACGGGTCAAATAGTGGGAAAGAGAGAAATTGGAAAACAGCGCGTTACATATCTGACGAGCTTGAGCAAGTGGATGACAGAACGTAGTCTGGGGGAGGAAGCAGAGGGAAGGAGCTTGCTGAGAGCTGCAAGGGATATAAAGAGGTTGGAGAGCCATGATCGCCTATGTCCTGAAAGGACATGGCACATAAAAAGAAAAAGAATATATATTTGTGATGCAACATGTGCAATATGATAAGCAAGGTTACAATTTTAATAAGACTAATTACGATATAATTAATTAATATTAATTAATTGAATTAATACTAAATAATTAATTTTGGTAAGTCTAATTACTATACAATGCAATAGCTTTGATGGCATGAGATTTGAGAACTTATTATTTTACTACTTTTCCCACTATACAAGGCTCAAGATGCACTCAAATTAGAACGTTATTTAATGAGATATTTCTGCGAACTTAAGAACACGCAATGAAAAGGGCAATATGTGAGTATATGTGTTACAAATAATCGTTGGATATAGACTTGAAGTATTTCAGATTCTCGTGAATCAATGAAATAGCAACGCCGGAATCTCTTGCACAAAGTGACGGTTTCCCGTAAAGTACCTGTTTGCACGGAACTTTCTCAACCCCGCCCCCCCCAAAAAAAACTTAATACGAAGGAAATTGTTGTGGATTCCGAGATGAAATCCGGTCTCCAATGAATGACAAACGCAGGAATGAAATATAACAAATAAATATGTTTACACAATAATACAATTGGTAATACGGTTAGTAGATCCAGAAACACAGTTAGTAGATCCAGAAACACAGTTAGTAGCAATAATAATAATAATAATAATAATATATAATATATATATATATATATATATATATATATATATATATATATATATATATATAGTCTGGTAAATTCAGTCTCGAAGTAGGACTTCCTTAGAGTCTACGTGCTTGTAACTGTGACTTCTACAAGCGGTTACCTCACACTATTACTCTACCTCCAACTCAATCACAATCTCAATCTCAGCTCTGACTGACTCTGTGTATTTAACGGCAGCAGTCCAAGTACACACTGGTCGAGTCCACTTGTATGAAAAAGGGGTGGACCCCATAACAGAAATAAACACGATTCGATCCTGTCCTACCTTTAAAGGTCTGAACTTGTTGAATTAAAGAATATCGCTCGTCTGGACATTTGACAAGGAAATAGCGACAGTTTAGCGAAGATTCCTTTATATAAAAGCAGCCGGAAAGTTGAAAAATAATTTATCCCCAATGGCGTACTGCTGCCATATTTGGACTGGAGTTGTTCAATCCTTTCTTTTCAGGCCTCACAATGTATAAAATCAGTTTTACGGCTTCAGATTACGCCATTTTTATCCGAGCTGACATTCGCAAACATACCTTTACGAGTGGTAAAAGGAAGCAACAATTTTTCGTGTATATGAGTTCCACTTGCGCAATATTTGCCCATGGATTTACTAAATGTGTTAATGTTACAAAAGCGGTTTCATAATCTGTACTACGTCAACGTACACGCTGTTAGTGGCTATTGGTAAGTGCAGATAGGAATATTATACCTGTTTTGGGCTCGACAGGATTGCAGTGAATGGTAATCTATGAATAAAATACTGTGTCAAACGTTAGTAACCTTAAAAAATGTCCAAATCTCTTAGATCAAGCCTTGTCGTTATTTTTATGTAGCTTATCTTTTATCATAGCAACGTAAAGGAAGTGATATATATATATATATATATATATATATATATATATATATATATGTGTGTGTGTGTGTGTGTGTGTGTGTGTGTGTGTGTGTGTGTGTGTGTGTGTTCGTGTGTGCATGTATGTAGAAAAATAGGTAAAAACACGTTAGGTAAATAATCCAGAGTTCTTTCGTATTTTGGTTTTTATTTTTAAAAAACAGTGCTCTATACAGAAGTAGAGCTTAGATTATAATTATTTTTTTAAATATGATTCCTTCGCTACATAAGAGTTCTCATGTTTCAAAAACGAGAGCCGAAATATAATTATTAAAATTAAATTGAATTAAATTAACAAGCACCATTTCATCCTCAAGCGAAAATTTAGGAATAACCAATTTTGAAATTTGCGTATCGTTATAAGCGTGTTCATTCGTTACTGTGTTTACTCATTCCCTCACAAGAATGAGATGTGATACAAGGTCGGATTAATGTGAGGACCCAAGCGCAAATTTTGTTTATAGACACAAATATTTAAGTAAATGCTCTGTTTATAATAAACAGTATTAACGACATTTAACCGTCATATAGGCTGACGTGTTTTTACCAATTTCGACACAGAGGAGCGTTTCGGTTAGCAAGGTCGATTTTACTGTTTTTAAACTACAATACTCCATGATATTCGTACATTCATATCTGCTCGATGCGTATTCAAATGTAAACAAATGACGTCACACATTATGAAATGGACAAAGCCCGACAATTATTTTAATACATTTTTATGTTTATATGGAGTTTTAAAACTGCCTTGCTAACCGAAGCTTTTTTTCACCATATGTTCAGTTTTAGACCCTGGAGTGACAGGGTGTAATCGATTTCTATTTTCTTCTCAGATTAGGTCATTTCTAGTGATATGCAGTAATATGAATCTATTTTCGGGGTGTCTAATGAAATTTGTTTGCCCTTGAAAAATATTGCATCATCCGTGATTGCATCAGATTTTCTTAATGGCCAAACACTATTGTCTCGACTGCCGATTAGTTGCCTGCGGTCATTTTCTGCGATGGACAATGCTCCAAATGAGAGTAAGAAAACTGAAATGTTGCACGAACACAATGGCAGGCTTTACCAGTGAGCAAATCAAAGTACTATCGTACTATCGACTGGCTCGGAAACTCTCCTGATTTATATCCAATCGAATCTGTGGTTAATCTGCAAGGAGCCTCGCCTTTGAGTTGAGAAACTGAATCTCGGAAGTGTATGCGCACGGTTGATGAATCCCTCAAAAAGAATGAAACGGTTGTTCAGTGCTTTCTGCATTCAGATGAGGATTCTTCTAGGCCTGTTTGTACAATTGGTATAACGCTTGCGTTGTATCGAAATAGTCCGGGTTCGATTCTTGGTAGTGGATGTTGATGAGTTCCAGGGCTTACAATTACAGATCAATTACTATAATGATTTGCCTAAATTACATATATATTTTAGGAATACGTTTTCACAACATCGCCCATGTGACGCCGACATGATCATATTGAAACGGAACGCTGATCTTGAAAAATTTCAGTTGTCTGTTTTCATTAGTCTTACTCTTATGCCCATCGTCTTTTCATGTTGAATTAAATATAGTCTAATGTTAATTATGTTTTATGAATATGTCCTGAAGATGGTCTACCTGACCGAAACGTCCGACGTTGATATTATAATAACATTAAAACAGCATAATTGCATATTAGGATTTTTGTTTGTTTTTTCCGTATATTTTTCTTCATATATATATATATATATATATATATTAATTGATTTAAAATATTTTTCCGCTACACAGTTCTAACCATGTTTAAAAAATGGAAGCTAAAAGCCACGAATTTAATTTTGCAATTAAATTAAAGACATTAGTTCCAGTTCATCCTCAAGCGAATTTTGGAGTAACTTTTAAAATTACTGGGTTTTAAAGACACAGCTAAAATCCCGTTTCCATGGTTACAGATAAATCTACTTCAATTGGACAAGGGTTGTCTGGGTTTTCCTTATGTCTGTATCATTGTATCGGTTATTAGCTACATTTTGGTAAGGGGTAGGGATGTATTTTTCAATGAGAACTGACATCCGTTGAATGCATGCATATATATATAATATTTTAATACCTATACTTACTATTTAATGTGTAAATAAAAAATATTAAACAAACTGATATCATTTGAAAAAAATTTATTAAAAAAAATAAAAAAAAAACATGCACACCACTTGAAAATAATCAACCAATACCGAAAAGTCTACTTAAAACAAACAAAAAACAAAAAAAAAACGACAGAGGAAATTAAGTTAAAACGTATAAGTGCTCAATCCACTACGTAGATCTAAAGCTAAAAACCCTAATGAGCCAGAACCTACCTACCTAGGTTTCACCTAACGGATCATTAAGGTTATACTGGTTAAAGAGGGTTGACCCAAATGACATTGTATTGAAAAAAGAGTCACCTGGATTTTTTTTTTTTTAGATTAGCATAAAATTAAACACAATGCAAAGAAAACAAAGGAGTATAGGTCAAAAGATATTTAATTGAAAAATGTATACATGTATCAAAGGAAGTTTTATTGAATAACAAGCTATGTCTATTTAACTTTTATATAATTTTCCCTTTGGCTGGAATTAAAATTTAACTAAATTTGGTTAAACTGAATTTATATGTGTTTCTTAATACATATTTCAATATATGATCGACGTCGCTTACCTTCGGTGATTGTTCGAGAACAGGTGTTTCAACATGATATGGCTGTAATATATTATAAGTAAAAGGCGTATGTAAAATTCATTTATTTGTCTTAAATTCATATATATATATATATATATATATATATATATATATATATATATATATATATATATATATTACTCAATAATATATTCGCATGTCTTGAAAATATTCATACAAAATTTATAGGAGAATATTGACAGGCATAAAATCTAATATTGCTTATGTCATTTTTAATAAACCCCTATATACAAACAGACGCACGCACACACACACACACGAGCACGCACACAGAGATACGAAAATATGTTTTAAAAGTGCATTTGTATGTTTAATTAAATGCTGTAAATAATCACTTTTCCTCGTGTCATGTCTATTTTTAAGACAAAAATCGATTACATGTTGCTCACAAATATACAGCAACAACGAAATGCTTGTGATTATCAAAATGTATTTCTGTTACAGCCTTGTAAAAAAATTGGATCCCCACATATTTTCCGACCAATCTGTATTTTTTAATTTTTTTTTTCTTTTTTGGTTTAATTTATTTAAAATATGTTCTGTGAAATGTAATGCGAGGATTATTGTCGTTATCAATGGGGTATGTATCAGTCAAATTTAAAGTTTTATTCACTGAAATAATTGCACCTATACTGATGTGGTTAATTCTGACAAGACAGGAACGTAAAAAGGGACGTCAAAACGAAGCAAGTAAAGAATATAACTAGCCTAATTCGCGACGTATAAATCAACCTGACGTACAAGATGACATGGGGTACAAGTAGACTTCAATAATTTTAGCACAAAATTGTGACTTAGGCATATATCTACCGTATAGGTCAACCCCCGAAACATACGGTAGGCTACTAGTGGCCTCAAACTTAGGACTACTAAAGTTAGGCTACAGTATACGATAACCTGTGCTAAAACAACCAAAGGTCACACCACTTACCTGTATATTGAGTCATTAACTGTAATATATTTCTATATGCGTTGCATAGCAAACAACGTACGACATACTTGTAGGTACCGTACACTATATATATATATATATATATATATATAAATATATATATATAGCGAACATTTAAAATTCGCCAGGCTTACTAATAAACACAATAAAGTCTACATCAACTCCCATAAAATATGAATACCGTAAATTAAAAATCTTACCAGGTTTTTTTTTTATAGTATCACTCATCCGTCATTTGCATCAACGATGTAAATTGACAACCGGACGAATTAAATAACTCTTCATTTGAATGACAATTCCAACATTTTTAGGCATTTAAATCAACATACCTGGCAACATACACAATTCCGGAAAATCTTTGTTGAAAATGCAACTATACTTAACCATGAAAACAATAAACAAAAAATAAATATTCTTCAAGTTATTTGCATAAAACAGTTGAAAACTAACGTGAACAAAATAAATTATGAAAACTCCACAAATATACTTAAATGCTTATAGTTGATAACTGGAGTTATTGATTTATACCAACGGCTTTCCAAACTTAATACTTTTCTTCATTTTCACTCTGACATGGTCATGTGTGATGTCATGAAACGCAATGCTATATTTGCTTCCTGCGTTTCAATTTATCGTAGCATAAGAAAAAATCTATGCAAACAAAATAAACTCTAATTGTTGCAATGTCCGCATAACCATTCTAAAACAAAATTTACCATCTTTTTTATATAATTTAGTATTTAATTTATTGTAATGTTCCTATATACTCTGATGATTGCTTATGTAAGCCAAAAGCCTAGACAGGATTAACAATAAAAACATGTATCAACATGGTGATTTTTTTTCGTGTTTCATTGATAACGCTAAAAATCTTATTCGACAATATCAAAGTTATTTACTTTAAATAGACAAAACTAATCTAATGAAACATGCATTAATATATATATATATATATATATATATATATATATATATATATATATATATATATATATATAATCGTCAGGGTAAACTGGCCAGTTTACCCTGACGATCCGCGTAGATAAAACCTAGGTAGGTTTACCTGGCTGTTTAGGTTTATATTATGTTTGCTCTACTTCGTGTATTGAGCACTTTACTTAGTTGCTTTTGCTCGTTTGGGAGGTTTATTTCTTTGGACTCTAAGCTTGAATTTTGGACGATTGTTTTTGCCTCAATTTCATGTTCTTAGTTCTTTCTTTTTTATCCATTGTTTTCTTCCGTTTGTTCAATTACAAGCCAAAATACCTAAGGTTTTTCCAAACCTGTACCTATATATATATATATATATATATATATATATATATATATATATATATATATATATGAAGAAAAATATACGGAAAAAACAAGCAAAAATCCTAATATGGAATTATGCTGTTGTACTGTTAATATAATGTCAACGTCGGACGTTTCGGTCTAGTAGACCATCTTCAGGACATATTCATAAATCATAATTAACATTAGACTATATTCAATTCAACATGAAAAGACGATGGACATACGAGTAAATCTAATCAAAACAGCCAACTGAAATTTTTCAAGATCAGCGTTCCGTTTTAATATGATCACGTCGGCGTCACATGGGCGATGTTGTGAAAACGTATTCCTAAAATAGAGTATTTTGAATGAAAAATGAAAAGAATTTATCTAAAATTTATATGTCCGACGTTGACATTATATTAACATTAAAACAGCATAATTGCATATTAGGATTTTTGTTTGTTTTTTCCGTATATTTTTCTTCATACTGTCGGATCTATATCCATATATTTGTTTACACTTATACTGATATATATATATATATATATATATATATATATATATATATATATATATAGCAGTATAAGTTGTTACTATCCATAGATAGATAGATAGATAGATAGATCGTAGTATAAGATGAACGATTGCAAATGCCGATTTCCTCTGAGTATGAGTTCGTATATATCTTTATATGTTTGTATTTCTGAATTTGTTTTTGTTGTAGGGACGAAAGACCTAGAAATTGAATTTGTGATGCTGTTTCTGATATTCACTTCCAGCTAATTCTATTGGGACATTGATGAATACTCCATTCCTTGTATTCTCACCCATGACCAGGTCTATTAACAAAATATCGGTTCCCGCGGATAATGCATATGTAAGTAATCCCTTGCTTATACTTCTTTATCATCGCCACCATGTTATACCGTTACTCGGGGGAGCCATCTTTCCCAGAGTCCTCGCATGCCAGAATATATATGTCTTGCCCTCTCGTATACATGGGCGAATCTATAAAGGAAAGGAAGAAACCGAATAATATAAATGTACCACAATACAGAAACACATATCTGATCGTGCGAATGCAGACACACACGCCGAAACACATTGATACTCAAAGAAATTAATAAAAAATACTTAGACACGCACATATCTCCATCTATAAAAGGCAGGATGTGTGTGTGTGTGTGTGTGTGTGTGTGTGTGTGTGTGTGTGTGTGTGTGTGTGTGTGTGTGTAACAAATGCACGGCCGCAATTTTCGACGGATTTGCGCCAAAATTTACATGCACATGCTCCAAGTTAGTGGAAAGGCCAAGACCGATGTTGCATTTCCCAACTCCCATCGATAGTGGAAATAATCGATTTTTTTATGCTTCAACGGCAGTTTTCAGGTAGTTTGCGACCATTTTCTACTGGCCAGAGAGAGAGCCTATAGCTGGCTGCCACAAATAGGCAGGAAGATTCTATTGGCCAGCGTGAGAGCCAACAGCTGACTGACACGAAAGTTAACTAGAATGCTAGCATGCAAAAAAATCGATAGCTGCATTCGTTACAAGTGGGATAAATTTAAATCTGCATGGCACTTTACTCCAATTGACTCATTCGTTTGCTTAAACTCAACATTGATTTTGATTCCGCAGAACTGGGTTGGGCGTGAAAAAGTATTTGTTGTTAACATTCTGTTTTCATTCGGTTTTTCCAGTTACGAGTCCTTTTTTAAAGCTGATCGTTTTGTGTTCATTTTGTTTAGTTCTTTTCTCGTATTTTATGTTTAGTAATTTTTTTTAAAAATCGCAGTGTGGGATAGGCTCTTGCCTATCTCACACTGCGAATTTTTTCATGTAGCAACATCAGCACGGCAAAGGACACTCCTTTAAAGCCAAGGAAGGGCAAAAATATTTTAAGTCAAGTGATAGCGATTGTTGTATGATGCGTACGATTTTTGAATCAAGCACGGGCAACGCCGGGACATGCTGCTAGTTTACTCATAATGACTGACCACTGTCGTTTTCCGAGCATACCCGTCTGCTTCGGTGGCCAATAAATCCTTGTTGCAGATCTCTACTCAGTCATATTTGTGTTTATTCAAAACCCAAATAGACAACTTTATGCAGCAACCATGCTGAGCGGACCTTAGTTATACAGGGTGCCCAGTAAAAAAAAATCAGCAAATTTATTATTACTGTTTTATCTTTCAAGAATAATTGACCTTGAATGTATTTCTTGGCTATTCATGACCTTGAATAATCATTCGCCTCTCGCGTAATTACTTAATTCTGATTGGTTCTTCTATGATTGATGAATTGCTGATCGATCTTGGGACTCGTCATTTAAGGGCTACTTGCAGATAACTTTTCTTTTTTGTTGTGCCATTTCCGTATGGCTAAACATCTCACAGATTTTGAGCGTCAAGTTCTCGTACTATTCATAGAAGAACATACGACGTGTGGATTGAGGAAATGTGTAAAAATGCTTCCTGAAATTTTCACTCAAATCAGTATTTACCAGTTTTCAAAGGGTTGTCTCACGCCTTTCTGAATTTATCATTCCTTTTTTTTTTTTACTGGGCACAATGTGGTTTCTGGTAGAAAGCTTATCATTTTTCTGCAGCGTTTTGAACAGCCCCAGTACGCTCAAACTAGTGCCCGCATAACCATCGCTTTTCCTTCCTACGTTTCATATGCACGAATTTATCGTTGCATAGCACTCTTCCATGCAAACAAAACAAACTATCATTGTTGCAATGTCCGGATAACCATTCTAAAACAAAAAAAATTACCAACTTTATTATATAATTTATTAATTTATTGTAATGTACTTGTAATCTTTGATGATGGTTTATGTAAGCGGGAAGTGATAGTGATTTTCTTTCCTGTTTCAGTGATAATGCTAAAAAGCTTATTCGACAATATGAAAGTAATTTACTTAAAACAAATAGACAAAATTTGTCTATATTATTTAATGAAACATGCATTAATGAAAAAATATACACAATATATATATATATATATATATATATATATATATATATTTATGTGTGTGTGTGTGTTATATTGTAGAGACGAAAGGACCAGAATTTCTATTCGTAATGGGGCTTCTTATATTCACTTTCCACGATTTCCATCGTAACATTTATGAATAAGTAGAATCAGCCTTTACCAATTTTTCCTTATTTAGTTGTAAATAACGTCTGAAAAATGTAAAGAAATACAAACCGATTTGAAAAAAAAAAAAAGAAAAAATATTCTTTCAAAATAAAGCTGATATTTTTTTGTATTCGATTCATTGAATGGAAAATATATTCAAACTAGAATTCTAATTATGAATCACCACAAGCAAAATATGCAATCTCTTACTCTATTCGATAGGTAAAAACCGTGTAAAAAATATAAAAGATTACACAAAAGGTTATTCATTGAATAAGATCTTATGTAAGGCCCGCGTAAATAAAAAAAAAAAAAAATAGATAAAAGTGTAGATAACACCATAATAATTCTTGGCATAA
Organism: Acanthosepion pharaonis; assembly: GCA_903632075.3. Lineage (NCBI taxonomy): Eukaryota > Metazoa > Mollusca > Cephalopoda > Sepiida > Sepiidae > Acanthosepion > Acanthosepion pharaonis. The sequence continues at coordinate 888,089 of CAHIKZ030000979.1, read as the reverse complement.
ATTATAAGACAGTATGTTTTAAATTTACATTGAAAACTACTGCACTGTATGACATTTTACATCATCACATTGCTAAATTAACCATTATAAATTCTCTTTGAAGGAAATCATGGTTTTATTTAATGGTATAAATATTTACAAATTATGTGTGTGTGTGTGTGTGTGTGTGTGTGTGTGTGTGTGTGTGTGTGTGTGTGTGTGTGTGTGTGTGTGTGTGTGACTTGAATTTTGTCCATATATAGTTTATAAATATTCGGTAAAGTATAAATATTATAAGTCTCTGCTATAAATCTTTCAATGATCACCTGAATGAAATGTCAACGCTACAATTTTGAATCTAAATTTATCAACATTGCAATCAGTGTGAAAGCTGAGGTTTGATCTGATAAGTAATGACAAAAATAGAATCATAGCTTTGTCACAGGTTCAACAATAAATGCAAATAACGTTGATATCTTGTGTATTAGATACACTGAATAGAAAATATATTCAATTTTAAATTATAATTATGAACCACTACAAGCAAAATACTGTTTTTTTTTACTGTATTTGATAAGCAAAAAAAATGTAAAAGATTAGATGTAGAAATGTAAAAGTTTACCCAAAAAGCTACTCAATGAATAAGATCTTATGTTGTGTCCTTGTTAATAAAAACAAAAAATAGATAAAAGTGTATATAACACCATGATACTCTTGGGAACAAATTATAAGACTATATGTTTTAAATTTGCATTTAAAACTACTGCATTGTATAGCATATTACATCACAATATAGTTAAATTAACTATTATAATTTACTTTTGAAGGAAATGAAGGTCTTATTTAATGGTATCAAGATTTACTAATAATGTGTGTGTGTCTTGCATTTTGTCCATATACAGTGTGTAAATATTCGGTAAAGTATAAATATTATAAGGCTCTGCTATAAGTCTTTCAATGATCACAGAAAAGAAATTCCAACGCTACAATTTTGAATTTAAATTTATCAACATTGCAGTCAGTGTGAGAAACTGGGGTTTGATGTGATAAGTAATGACAGAAAATAGAATTATAGCTTTGAAAAATATTCTGCATTTAGTTTTGAATATCATATAACAAAATATATGGTGGGTTAAACCAGACAAAAAGAAGTATTATCTCGTTTAACCCGCCATACAACAAAACCGTCAAAACAAACACAGGAAGGACATTTCTAAACTTAATAGAAAAGCACTTCCCTGAAACAAACCGATTAGCAAAAATATTCAACAAAAATAATGTTAAAATCAGTTACAGCCGCACAAAAATATATAACACAAATAATACAAAGCCACAACAAAAAAGTAACAACCTGCAATAATGCAAGCAAATAACCCCAATGCAACTGCAGAAATATAACAACATGTCCACTCGAAGGAAATTGGAAACAAACGAACATAATATATAAAGCCAAGGTAAGTGCAAACAACAGCACAATACCACTGAGGGACCATTCAAGAAGAGAAAAAACAATCAGCACTACACTATCCATATACATATGGCATCTAAAAGACAGAAATATTACATTAAGAATAAGCTGGAAGATATTAAAAAACGCACCTGCCTACAACAACATTACAAAGAAATGCCTACTTTGCCTACACGAATGGGTAGCAATAATTTCTCATACCCAACAAAAGAAATTACTAATCATAAGATCGGAAACAATTTCTAAATGCAGGCATGAAAATAAATACCTATTATCAGAATTTATGGCAAACGGATAAAAAAATGCCAACACTAATACATAAACTACCATTGACCCTATAAACATGAGAAGAAAATACACTGACACCATAACATCATCAATTATTTTCTAGTTGAAACTACCATCATAATAATTTTAATTATTGTTATTATCATTCCACTACCATTACTACGATCACTTCTACCAGTTTACAAGGACTATTTGCTGCTACAATTGTCATTACCATCACCTGCTTCCCCCACCATTACTACCACATCACAATTACCATTGCCATATTAGTCCGCAATTACTATTGCACCAAAATTACCATTACCGTATCAGTCCACAATTATACTTGCTTCTCCCTCCCCCAGAAAAATTAATACCACCGCATAAATACTAATAAGTATTAAAAATTGGAATTTCTACCATTTACATATGAGCAATCGCCAAAAACAAGCAAGCAACCGGCTTTAAATTAATAATAAAACAGGCATGGAAAATTAAAAATACTAGCAATTTTTGCCTATCATCGTCTTAAATAGACCCCATCATACGTATATACGTGCGTGCGAGAAAACATTATTCAGCGAACAAAATAGAAAAACGGTCTGAGCATTGTGAGTTCAACAAACAAAAAAAATTCGCTATACAATTAAACATTGAACACAGCGACAAAATGCGTATATATATACGCAACGACACATGGATGCGCATATATGCCCAGTCCCACGCTGTTCATATATGTTTATGTTTCTGTGAGTTCCGGTGAATGGGCGTGCGTGTGTGTGTGTGTGTGTTTGCGTACGTCAATGAGTGTACATGCGTGTATGTAAGTTTGCGTAAGTAGGAATGGCGTTCCGACGACAATTTTCCCTCCCACTACCATAAAAAAACACCGATATACGCAACCATATATATCCAAAATGTAAAAATTAATCAGTTTGTCTGACGATCGCAAATAGCGTGAAACCTAGGGTCACAAACTCACATCAATCCAACTAAGTATGTTAAGTCTATCACTGATATTGAGCGCTTGCCAATAAGTACCGCGCATATATAATATATAAATAATATGTATAAAATTTTGCATATATATATATATATATATATATATACACACACACACACACACACACACCAACACGCACACGCACGCACACACACACACACACACACACACACACACACACACACACACACATATATATATATATATATATATATATATATATATATATATATATATATATATATATATATATATAAGGAGGCACGGTGGAGTAATGGATAGCGGCTTAGATTGAGGAATCGCAGAGCCGAGTTCGAACTTTACGTGCTAATACCCTTGGGAAAGGTATGAATCCTCTTCCTCTCCCTCCAGCTATGGGTAAAATAGCAGGACAGACTTGGTTCTATAGCCTTGGTTGGCAACTGGTCTAGGAGAAGGAAAACTCTGAATTCAAAACCTGCGGTGGGGCGTTTGGGAACCTTGTGGCATTCGGTGCACCAGGTCTCTGTATTCGGCCCTTCAAAAAGTGTGGATGGTCCTGCACGAAGCCTTCACCACTATAATCAAATCTCATGTGCCGGTGTCGGGCTGTCGGTTTCCTAGGAACTGATCTGCTTGACCCTCATACGTCGGGAGAGTCGATTATTTGATAAGTAAAAATTCTAAAAGATTACAAAACGCTAATGAATGAATAAGATTTGTTAGATCATTTATTAGATCATAATTAATAAAAACTAAAAATAGATAAAAGTGTATATAACACCATAATACGGCTAGGCACACATTATAAGACTAATTGTTATAAATTTGCATTGTTTATTCAAAGTTGCACTAAAACTACTGCACGGTACAATATAATGTATCATAATATAGCTAAATTGTTCAGTAAAAATTCCCTTTGACATAAAGAAAGGTCTTATAGCTCAATGATTTAGTAAGAAAATGCTTATGCCATGCATATTGTCTATATACAATTTCTAAAGCTTAAATAAATTATAAATTCTTTAAGCCTGTACTATAAGAATTTCATTGATCACCGGAATGAAATTCCAACGCTAAAATTTTGAAACTAAATTTAATATTTAAACTCGTTACTTCAACGATAAGGATTTGGAAAAAATATTTTATTTTCCTCATTCTTTATCATGTCAATCCCAACTTTCAAATTGAGTTCAATACAAAGGCTCAAAACTCGACCTCCCTTAATCCATCATGGCGAGAATCAAAACGTCGTTTCATGGTCGAAAAGCAAATGTTCCAAGGACTCGGTCACGTGTCTAAAACAGACACGCATACAAGAACAGAAACACATATAAACGCATAGAGAGGATTGTTTTGCTTGTCTTGCTTAACGGCTCATGGGCATCTGTAGGACATTTTAGTGGAGATTCCTTTATCTAGTATATATCTGATTTGTAAGGAAGTGTGTAGTTTCGGTTAAGGAGCTTATATATATATATATATATATATATATATATATATATATATATATATATATATATATATATTTTGGATTGTGAGAGATCACATCATTCTGCAATGACTAACGGTTTTATAATGTATATCGAGAGTCGATTTGTCTGAAAAGACTCGTTCTCATCTCTTACATTTTTATAAAATGTTTACTCGCACATATGTTTTGATTATGTTTTTTTGTATTTACTCAACCCTCCAGGAGGTCAGGTTGTGACACAAATTCGGTTTTATGTGGGGAGCCCGAGTGTACGCGCTCGGGCTAGGAACAAAAATTGCCCGAGACCCCACAACCGTCGGTTACGCTGGCTTCGGTGCGAAAACAAATCTCTCTCTCTCTCTCTCTCTCTCTCTCTCTCTCTCTCTCTCTCTCTCTCTCTCTCTCTCTCTCTCTCTCTCTCTCTGGTGCAATGAGAAGGTGCGGCATCGGGCAGCTGTTCCCCAAGGCTGGGTACTTCTCAGTATAATTTTCCTTAGTTGCGACTCTGTTCTTTGACTGAGACTTCCCTGAGCGCTCTCTGCCCAAAGACAACTGAGAGATTATAAACAGGGTGTTACAAACTATTCGTGAGAGTATGCTACACACATATATTTTGATTATAGTGGTAAAGACTTGTGCAGAAGCGACCATATATTTAAAGAATAGCTGAATATAGAAAACTTGTGTACAGCGTGTCATACGTTCCCTAAACGACCCTATTCAGGTTTTGAATTCAGAGTTGTCCTTCTCCTAGAGCGGATGACACCCAAGCCTAGCTGATCCTGTGTGGTTATTCGTCATTCTTTTCCCAAGAGTATTAGCACTAAAGTGAATAAAATAAACTTTACTGGGATTCGAACTGGGCCCTCTGATTCGTCTATCGGGACCGCTATATATTGCTCCACCGTGCCGCCAAGAATAGAAAAAAATGATATACGGAAGTAAATAAAAAATATCTCGAAAGTGTATAGAATTAAATTTTACTTTTATTTTTTATTTTTAGTATCTAAAGCCGGTGATGCAAGATACATAGAAAGTACTTCCTCTGATTAAATTTCAACGTCTTTATTTTCTCACTGGATGCGTTCATTTCCATCCATCTTTTTTCTCAGTCTTTCTCTCCCATCTCTCGTCAACCACCCCTCTCTCCGGCTTCCAAAACGATTCATAGGATTCAGAGGTAATCGATCCATGGAATGCATAGCGTAAACATGTATACAATAAATTTCACTAGAAACTCGAGTAGGTATACATTTACTTCGATAGAAAAGCCTAAGATTCGGACAAGAACGATTCTCGAGTCACATTTCCTAATTTGATTTATACGTGAAAACGTATTAATACATGAGTATACAGAGAAATTGATATTAGATTTATAAATAAATCTGCATATGTATTTATATATTATCGATTGCATACACGTTATCATATACTTTGTACACTTTGTCTTTTTTAAGGAAATTTGAAAGAGAAGTTTTCAGAAATCCCACAACGATATATTACGAGTCCCATTGGGGTCGAAGGGGTAACATGGGTAGAGTAGCCATAGCATAGTGTTGTATCTAGAGCAAAATAACTTGATGCAGCCCATCCCTCTTTAGGCTGTTTTTTCTTCTCACAGACTCGTTGCTACCTCAAAGCAATAGCAGCCCAAATTTCCAGGAACAGGTTCCATAAAGTCAGGTAACCTTTAGGAAACTATTTTGATTAATTTTTCAATCTGATGATTTTCTTACCAAGCAAGTTTTTGTTGACGAACGACTTAGGATACCATAACTCGATTAAGAAACGCAAAAAGTGTCACGAATCCATAGAACGGACCGGGAAGTAAACGCACTCCTGTATTCAACATTAGATAAAGTTAATTGTTATTTCTCAACGTATTTGAACCTCGTGAGTTGTTTTATTATTTTTCTTTTACTTACGCTTGTGCGGTATCACCTTTACCCCGGATTCGGCTTGCACTTCGGCCCGACGCCTGATTGATTTCGTCTACCTAAGATCAAAGTCACAACTTGGGTAGGTTAGACTTGAGATCAAAGCATTTACTTCGGTGACCAGGCGTTGGAGGCGAGCTGAGAACGACAAAGTTGGTATCGAACCGGAAACGACTAGATCGACCGGGACGGTGGCGACAACGAGTCAACCACAAACGCTGGTGGAAGAAACCTTACAGCTTCGCGCCACAACTGGGAGTTGACCACAGGCCGACGGCGCAGCGTCAGATATTGACGTCGCGACCAGTGGACGTCACATTTTGGCGCTGGACTGCGACCGCGACCACCGGTGCGTGTCACACATATAAATATTCTAAAATTGATATTTTACTTTTTATTCTTTATTTTTAATGTAATGTCTTGTTTACTTAATTTGTTATTTTGTATGCTTAATGTTTTTACTTCTTAAAGTGACTTTTATTTATATACTATGTCTAATATTGTTAAATAATATGTTGGTTTCTTTCAAAGCGCCAGACCAATTTAACTGATACATTGTATCTAAAATAGTTTCTACTCTGTTGCAATCATATCCGATTAAATTTGGAATCTTTCTCTATGACTTCTATCTTGATGTTAACCTTTTTCATTGGCTGAATTGTTATCAACAACTTCTATCTTTCTTTCTTTTCTTTCTTTTTTTCTTTTTTTCCTTTTCTGTGTATTAGTTAATTTTGTTGTATTTTTCCTTTCTTTTTTTCTCTCCTTTCCTTTTCTCTTCCTTCTCAATGGAGAAGCGATTATTTTTTATGCCTTTCTTTTCTTAACTCTTTTCTATTTCTCTTTCTCCTTTCATTTTTCTTTTATTGTTTGCTTGTCCTCTTCTTTGGTCTACTTTATGCTGTATATGTCTTTCTTTTCCTTTTTTATGGCAATTTTTATATATTTCTTTCTTTTCCTTTTATAGAAAATCTTCTCATGCCTTCCTAAATATTTAAAAATGTAAAAGCAAGTGATGTTTCATAAGTAGCATTTTAAAAGAAAATCGTTTTTAAACACCTTTGTTCACCACCTGATAAGATGCTTATATTAGGCGTCGAAACAAATATGCATCTTTGCAGTGATTCCTTGTTTGTTCGTATGTAATAACTTATAATGAATTACTATTGCTCTACATTTGATATTGAACCCTCTTTTAAATTAATGTTATGAACGCTTGAATTTATATTCTTTTCGTTCTCATTACATTTGTATATATATATATATATATATATATATATATATATATATATATAGTGTGTGTGTGTGTGTGTGTATTTAGGCAGCAATTTTTTATTGATGCATATTTCATTAAATAGTATAGATACGTCTTGTCTATTTATTTTAAGAAAGTTCCTTTCATATTGTCTGGTAAGCTTAATAACATTATCATTGAAAGATGCGATTGTCGCTTCCGGGTCTCGTATACATTGTCGTTGCTTTGAAGTTTTTCATGCACCAAAAACAGATTATTATTATTGTATCGCCCGCGTATTGTTTGGTATATTGAAATGTAATTGTCATTTTTTTATAATGGCTTATGTAAGCCGAAAGCTTACATAAGATTAAAACATCTATCCACATAGTGATTTCCTTTCGTCTTTCAAAGATAATGGTATGCTTATCAAAAAATATGAAATGAATTTACTTAAAATAAATTGACAAAACTTGTCTATATTATTTAATGAAACATGCATCTATGATTATATATATATATATATATATATATATATTCCTGAGGTGTGCTATAATTATGGGATAAAGTGCTCAGTATCAGAGATAGAGACTAGACTCACAAACACGCATGTACATATACATTATCAAACAAATCCCGCATCGACCATCTAGAATTATGATACTCAAGCACACAACTATATACACAAATTTGTAATCTCTGTCTTTCTGTTTGTTTATTATCGAACTACCCCTACGGTTTTGGAGATAGACCCATATAAACATATATATATATATATATATATATATATATATATATATATATATATACTCAAAAGATATTATACCCGTAGTTGGATAATTATATGTCATTTTGAACGAAAAGGGTCTTCAATGCGGGAGGAGCCTAAACTGTACACTGAAATCTATCTCTTAGTTTTCTCTTTTTTTCTTATTTTTTTTTTTTCATAAGGTGGTATAAGATATGTGTAATTCGAAAAATGAATATAAACCCGAACGCTACCGAAGAAGACAAATACGCGAGAGGCCTACTTAAACAATGAAAGACAAGAAATATTCAAGAAAACCAGAACTATTTACATTATTCGGACTATTGTCCTCATCTATGTCGCCATATTTATTACAACGTTTCGGCCGTTGTACGATCCGGCCTTCTTCATGTTGTTGGAATGTCGAACTGAACCCTTTATTTCGCTCACTGGGGTAGACTGTTCTAGTTCCACGTGCCATGTTTGTCAGTTATCAATTATCTCCTGCTAATTTCCCTCTGAAAGATCTCCACTGCCTTAACCGGGTATTGAACTCACACTCTTTGGGTCCTGTCACTGGATCTAACCAAAGCCTTTATCCACTGTGTCATGTATTCTTAAGGACATCTGTGTATGAATTTCTGGGTATTATAAACCATCCACTAGAACAGTCTACCCCTAGTGTGCATGATACCTCATCTCAGAGATATAGACAGAAAACCAGAACTGTTTTTCTCCTCCATATTCCATATTCTGATGAAGCTTAAATAAATTCGAAATATGCGAAATTTATAAACGTTTCCTATTTGTTCATTATACTATAATTCTGTTGCTTTATAATCCCTATTTGATTGCAATCCACACACAAACATAAACATACACACACACACACACACACACACACACACACATATATATATATATATATATATATATATATATATATATATGTGTGTGTGTGTGTAAGTATTTCGGTAGCAATCCTTCTTTCATGCACATTTCATTGAATACGACAGACAAGGTGCTTTTATTTAGTTTTGTATACAATTTCTCATGCGAACTATTTATGATTTTTTCCTTTCGGATGATAAATTATATAAAAACTTTCCGAATGTTCTTATATCAGAGAACTTTCGGCTATACATTTAGCCATTTTCAAGGATTAAATATATTTTAACTGTTAAATACGTAATAGTTTGTTGTATGTATGTTTTATAAAATGTTTTCATTTTTCAAAACACGGTCAAGATATTATGTCCACGTTCAAAGTTAATCGTATTAAGTGTTGGTTGTTTTGTTTTTATTAATAAAGCTTCCATTATTTTTAGCCTACATGCAAAAAAAGGTCAAAAATAAAGGAAGACTTATTAATACTTGTTGTCAACACGAATATGATAGCAGTATTATATTTGTGTTGTCAACAAGTATGTTACGAATAGTGTCCGGTAGGTCTGTATCAATATTTAAATGAGACCTAATTGAGCTATGGTCAGAAAAGTATGAGTCTTCGTGTCAAACATGTTTTAGTGTGGCCTATATAATTATTTACAAATTTTGATTGTCAAGAATAAAATTCCTCAATGGGCATTTAAATTCGTAAATAATATTTGCCCCATTTAATTTTGTTCTAGGGGGTGAATGATTATTTTTAACTATACGTTTAGAGGTTTTAATTTTTTTGTAATAAATAATTAATCTATTTTTTTTGCTATTGTCAATTGGCTTTATGCAGTTTATATAATTTATCATCTGAAAAGAAAAAATTATTAGATCGCATGAGAAAGTGTATAAAAAACTAAATAAAAACACATTGTCTCCCCGTATTCAATGAAAAGTGTATATATATATATATATATATATATATATATATATATATATATATATATATATATATAGTCGACTCATCCGTCGAAATTCGACGTATGAGGGTCAAACAGGTCGGTTTCCTGGAATATATATATATATATATATATATATATATATATATATATATATATATATATATATAGTCGACTCCCCGTCGAAATTCGACGTATGAGGGTCAAACAGATCAGTTTCCTGAAACCGACAGACCGACAACGGCACACGAGATTTGATTATAGTGGTGAAGGTTTCGTGCAGGACATATAACATGACGTGCTATGAGTAATTTGACTTTGCTAACCAGATGCTTTTTCTATGGCTAAATCGTATAAATAAAATAACTGTATAAATGTATATATATATATATATATATATATATATATATATATATATATATATATATATATATATATATATATATCATATGAAATGGACTAAGTCCAACAGTTATTTTATTTATACGATTATTACACGATTTAGCCACAGAAAAATCATCTGGTTAGCAAAGTCAAATTACTCAGAGCACGTCAAGTTATATGTCGGAAGACACATATTTTCTTTAAAATTTCTCGGATATTCAGGTAGGAAAATGTAGTTAATACTGTTTATTATAGACAGAGCAGTTACTTAAATACTTGTATCTATATAGAAATTACGTATAAATAGAATATATATATATGTGTGTGTGTGTGTGTGCGTGCGTACGTGTGTATGTGTGTGAATTTGGAAATAATTTTATTACTGCCATTGTTTTAGGTGATTTTTTTACGCGGTTTTTTGCAAAGAATTTTTTTTTGTCCGATGAGAATTTTTATTTGGGAATAATCGAAAGTAAAAGGCGAAATCCAGGAAAAGTCACCCAGGAAATAAAAAAAAAATGTTTGTACAGAAATGACAGACGTACATGAAACTGTCTTTAAATTATGTGGCGGCGGAAGAATTATTGTTGAAATTTTAAAAAATAAGCTCCTCCATACCTATGAAGGCGCAAACAAGAGCTTTCCGCGCAGCTAGCTTTAATACCACTCGATAGGACGGTTTTTAAGCTAGTATATATATATATATATATATAAATATAAATATATATATATATATATATATATATATATATATATATAATCGTCAGGCCACGTTGCTTTTAAAATTTTCTCGGATTTATATATATACAGGTTAGTGGTGCATTAAATGTTATTTTTAAAGTCGCTTTTTCATTTATTTGGGTCAGAGTTATTTGCTTTTTATATTTTTATTTTATAAAATAACAACGTTAAACATAAAAAGACTATGTTGACTTTAATAAATAAATTATCTCTGATATTGACACTTTATCCATTTCTTAATATATGATATCATTATATTTATATTCGTTCTTTTGAAAATTTCTCGGACATTCAGGCCGGTAAATGTTATTTAATGTTTATCATAAACAGATTTGGAAAGTTGTATCTTATAAAATAACAACGTTAAATTAAAAATATGTCTTTACCGATTGGTTCTTTTCTAGCTCAAGCGGTAAAGGCACGTCAGTTATGAATGTACGGTTCCATAAATATTTATATATAAATATATATATATATATATATATATATATATATATATATATATATATATATATATATTTTAATCCGTGATTCTTATTATTAATGGTTATAATGGTGGTTACGTAGATGGAAATTACAGCTTTGCTTTGCAGAACCTTCTTTGTACCACATCGAATGCACACTGAATCGAAAGGTACTTTCTCCTACAAAGGAAGACGAAAGTTCGATTCCTACCGGAGAGTACGTTACCTTTTTAATATTTCTCGAATGTACAGGCATTTTTCTGTGGATACCCACGGTTTAAAACGAAAACGAGGCTTATATTTCAAATAAGCATATGCAAAATAACAACGTTTGATGTAATATTTGTGTGTGTGTATGCGAGCGTATTTTAGTAAAAGTCATTATTAACGATTGCTCTGGGAAAGTAGTTGGATACAGCTGACTGTTTAGATATTACTGAACGATTGTGGCGCCATGAATGACGCCATTTAAATGTTCCATAAGAAAAGGCTATATAAGAACACGACAGGAATTTTTAGGTTAATGTTTTGGAAATGTAGCAACTTGATGTGTTGGCCAAAACAACACCTAACATGAGCATAACATCGGTTTCTGGCTGTAAAGAGTATTAACATGTTCACTAGTCAGCTTGATCTTTTTTTCAGTGACTATGAAGCGACAGTCGAATTCGTGTATGGCGGAAACTGCATGCTCTCACGCAATCTTTTGCCGGAGTGTTACACAGACTAGAAGTTGCTCTATAATAGTCAGGTAGGGTGTAGTTCGCAAAAATACACGAGTTTATCCGCAGTCCAACCCTTCGAAGACCATATGCAATGCATTTTTGACGGCATGATTATCGGCGGAGCTACTGTTTTCCAGCATTAAATTTCACGCGTGGATGACACAAAGCCGATTTCCAGACAACTCTTTAATTCCAAGGAATCCATTTGCCATAGCATAAAGCTTAGTGAAAATCCATTCTAAGCCGTTTAGTTGCTATTATTTAGGCGAAAAGAGGAGTCATATATGTTTAAAAAAGTAGAATCTAGCAGACGCGGAATTTTAAATATCTAAGAAACGTTTTGATAGAGGACGGTAAGCGCGGCACTGAGATCCGTAGACGTATTGGGATGGTCAAGGACACATTCCAAAAGCTGGGCAGAGTACTGCGAAATAGGAGGATTTATTTGGTAACAAAGAAATGAATACTGATCCGTTATGTGACATCTGTCCTTCATTACGACTGGGAAATTTTCCATTCCTTAAACTATTTATGTTCATACTTATCTCTTTGTTGATTTTATCTTCTTTTAACTTCCTTTCTTATTGTTATTTTTGGATATCTACTGATTGGTTGCTTACAGTTAGAATTTGTTATTTATATCTTTTGCTTTTTTGTTTAATCATTTCATTCCAAGCAACGTGAAAATGTCACGGGTGGGGGCGTACAGGGTGTGAAAGAGAGAAAAAAGATTGAGTACATGCAGGATTGAGGAAATGGCAATAAATGAACGGGTTTCAAGAAGATAGATAGCAACTGACGTTGCATTTAAATTTATGAAGTTTGTAGATTATTGCAAGAAATGGAGGATTTCATTGGTAACAAAGAAAAGAATACTGAGATTTTACGTGATATCTGTTCTTCTTTACGGAAGCGAATGTTGGACGATTTCCTCAAAGATGAAGAGACTCGAGGCGACAGGGATGTGCATTAGACTAACTCTGTAGACACCTTATGGAACATATGGCAACAAATTCATCATGCCATTTTTTTTTTCTGGCTGAAGTTCCTCGTCACGTACTTAGGCTGTTTTGAATTAAGAGTTATCCTTTTGATTGATTGCCAACCAGTGTTAGGGTGGCCAGACTTTCTGCTTAATAACTCTAGATGATATTGTGGTGGAGAGTTTGAACAGATTCATCCCTTTTCATGTCTTCTTCTGTTTGCTGAAAGCCGTACAGTGTAAAATATTTAATCCCCACAATTTCGGATTTTTCATTTATTAATACGACGTAATATTTAAGCAATCAATGAAAATATTTCGGATTAAAATAATGTAAACATTGTTAAGTTCAAGAAAACCCGAAATTACTCATATAGTTAAAAAGCAGTACAGACTGGGTTCTATAGCCTTGGATGGCACAGATCCATTAGAAGAACAACTCTAAATGCAAAATCCGAGCTCGATCGTTTGGTGCAGAGTCTCTGTATTCAGATTTTCCAAAAAGTCTGTTCGGTTCTACACAAGCCATTACCAATATAAGCAAATAATATGTGCGGGTCATTTGTCTGTTTAGTTGTAAGAACTGAGCTGCTGGATGCGTATAAAAACAGCCACACGGAGATTCATATATATATATATATATATATATATATCATAAAATTTACTTCTAAGGTACGGCATATTTGTGGGTTAAATTCTCAGTATCAGGGATAAAAGTGTATGTAAGTATGTAAATCAACACCCAGCGGCGCCAGTGTGATTCAGGATAAACGCAATCGTCTGGCCTGAGATTGCGTTCATCATGAAACAGATTATTGCCCCTGGGTGTTGACATCGATGTACTTATATATATATATATATATATATATATATATATATATATATATATATATATATATATATATATATATGAGTGCTTCTCTGACATACTGTATTAATCGTTTCAGTTATTTAAAAAAAGTATTTTGTAATTGTCGCCTGGAGATCCTTTTTCATAAAAATCGATTAGCGAGTAAATCTCTGTGCAAGTTTCCTCATATATATATATGCAAAATCTGAGCTCGATCGTTTGGTGCAGATATATATATATATAAATAGATAGATAGATAGATATATTCTAATCTCTTTCTGCTTATTGAGCTGAAAACTCCGTTCTGCTTATGTCTTTCTCTGTAGTCTTTCGTGAAAACACATCACTGTTCCTTCAGGACTTTTCTAAATCTTTAACGCTGTCCAGTATTTCCTGACATATAAGTGTTTAGATGTTATTAGGTTGAGCCATAAATAATATCCGCTTTCTTTTATCCAATTTATTTTTCACGATATTACAAGTGATTTTCCAAAGCACGGTCTCCTTTTTTTCTAACCCAAATTTCCGATCACTTAATACATTGATTTAATTCGCGAATATACCTTTCTCTATCCCTACCCGTTTTCACATTCCGGTGTCATATTTCTTTCTGTCTGTTACTATATCATCCACTTAGTTAATTCTGTGTACCCGCTTAAGACGTCTCCAATGTATTTTTCTCTATCTAACGCTCTACTATTTAATGAGCATTTTTTTGCATTAAAATCGATAAAATTGGCTATTTGGATACATTTGTAAACAAAATTTAATTCTCAGTTTTAATAAACTTTCAAAAATAAGATATATACTTAACTAATAGCGTCATTAAATTTATCACGTCGAATATCTCAGGTTTTTCAAAAAATAGGCCAGGTGTGAAACACATGTAAAAGATATTTATACCAAGATTTTGTAGTAAAAAAACATTTAATTCATATGTCAATAAATCCTGAAAACTTACTTCAAATCCGACAATTATATGTTTATTGCAAGAATTTCCAAATTAATGTTTGTCACCGTATAAAAGAGGCTAAAGTTTGCGATGCTAAAAGTTGGTACATCCTCTGACGCGAGAAAAACAAGATTTGTACCCAAAATTTCTTAAAATGAAGTAAAAGATTTATTTAAATATTAAAAAATTACTTTAATTTTTCCTCTTAATAATAACATAAGGACTATAAAACAGTTTTCATTACTTTTGGAGCATGTTTACATTACGGTATGCTGATTTTTAGCGATTTTGTCGAGATACCTATTCTACATGCATATATTCCTATATAAACATCAACAAGATGAGTAGAGAGAATGTATACGAGTGTGCAGGTATATCTTAAAAAGTAGGAACAAATTATATGTGTGTGTGCGTGTATGTGCGTGTGAATTAAATCTTGTAATTAAATATCCAGGAAAAATAGATTTCTCTAACGGAGAGAAGAGACGTGTTAACGTTGCTACATTTTAGAGCAAAAATGTCAATCAGTCTATCATTTGTTAAGGCATTCGAATGTTATGAAATTGAAAAATATGAAAAATATAGCTTTATTTGAAAACTGAGTCAGGTTGTGACACAAGATTTATTTTTTTTAACGTGAGGACCAGAGAGTTTGCACTTGGACCGCTGTTATTTGCTTTTCCAAGCTGGTCAGAGCTGGTCATATCTGGTCTCAGCTGGTCATAGCCTACCCAAGCTGGTCAGAGCTGCTCCAAGCTAGTCATAGCTGGTCCGAGTTCGTCCAAGCCGGTCAGAGATGGCCCAAGCTAGTCATAGCTGGTCCTAGTTCGTCCAAGCCGGTCAGAGATGGTCCAAGCTAGTCATAGCTGGTCCTAGTTCGTCCAAGCCGGTCAGAGATGGTCCAAGCTAGTCATAGCTGGTCCTAGTTCGTCCAAGCCGGTCAGAGATGGCCCAAGCTAGTCATAGCTGGTCCTAGTTCGTCCAAACCGGTCAGAGATGGTCCAAGCTAGTCATAGCTGGTCCTAGATTGTCCAAGCCGGTCAGAGATGGTCCAAGCTAGTCATAGCTGGTCCTAGTTCGTCCAAGCCGGTCAGAGATTGTCCAAGCTAGTGATCGCCATGATATCTGCCCAGCATGTCCCGGGTAAGTATCAAAAGTTTCGAAAAGGCCGAGAAGCGATGAACACCATATCAATAGTGATGGTGATTTAACATCTCTACACTTCGTAATTAAATAGAATTTTTCGTCGCATTTAAATAAGATCGATCGCGGTATTTAAATACAATCACAGTGTTTTTTTTTAACGTAGGTTTCCTCGTGAAATTTTTAATAGAATTTTATGTGTTTGCCCACGGACATATATCCCTCGTTGCACTAAAGAAGGAGTGTTCGGTAGTAACACCGACGCCAATGAAAGCGACAGTTGAGGGGGCTGGGATGTTTTTGACCCTGGCCCTAGGAATGGTGTACGAACTCAAGATATTCACATTAAACTGCATTATGTCGCATCCTGCCAGAGCGGGTGGCAAATAAATAACAAATTTTCCGTGGTATCTAAATAAGTTTCTTCGTGACCTTTAAATAAGATTGCTCTCAGCGTTTAAAAAGGGTTTCTCTTGGTAATTAAGATTGCTTGTGGTATTTAAATAGGGACGTTTTTTTAATTTTTTTACTAAATATTCTCCTGATACAACACTCAAGAGCGACTAAAGATAGAATTTTATAAAATGAGGTTTTTTGTTTGGACGTAGAAGGAGGAATTTAAAAGTACGTTTAAATGCAGATTAGAAAACTACGTACGATAGCTGACGATTAATCCTAGACTTGAAAATATTGCACTTTTCGGGAAAGCATCCTCTCGGGAGTCCATGTCAAAAACTAAAAATAGAGTCTTATAAAATGAGTTTGTTGTTTGGACGTAGGAGGAGGAATTTGGAAGCACAGTTAAGTTTAGATTAGAAAACTACGTACGATATCGGACGACTAAACTTAGACTTGAAGATATTGCAGTGTTCGGAGAAGCATTCCCTTGGGAGTCTCTTTCATAAAGTAACAGCTCTTAGGAAGAATCTCTCCAAAGAGAAACTTATTTCTTAAAAATGGAATACGAACGGGTTGATTATTGTTTACCCTTGTGTATATGATACGGTGAGTCTTAGTTGTAAGCGTCTGAACTGATCGTAGGAATATATTCAGGTTTAAATAGGATAGCTCTTGGTACTTAAAAGAATTTGCTTGAGTAGTTTAAGGGCATACTAAAGATGTGGGAACGTGTATTTTACGTAAGCATAATTTGTTTTTGAGAAGGTTGTGTAGTTAGCTTTTCACCCGTTTTGTAGAAGGCTTGACCGCCGATTATGACAGCAGTAAATTTGGAGTTTATTGACGGCACTTTTGTTTTATGCATACATTTTGACGGAAGTTGGGGTGATACCGATAGAGCACATCTTGCTGTGCTATAGCTTACAACCACAACGATAATAGTAATAATGATAATAATAAAGTTATGAAAGACAGCGGATGTAGGAAAATATAGAAAGGAAAAATAATAGATGATTATTGATTATCAAATGAATCTAACAGATTAGGAAGAAAACGTTGGAAAAGGAAAGAGAAAAGGAAGATAATAAGAAGGGAACATTTAGAAAGTAAGACAGAGAGGAAAAATTCACAATTAAAAAATGGTATCAATAAGATTCTCTCTTAAAGTGTAACACATTAAAAACAAACAAAAGACAAAAACAACGAAGACATTTTGTCGTGGTAGCAAAGCAAAATCCCAAAGTAAGAGTTCTTTCTCTCTCCCCCCACCCCTCTCTCTCTCTCTCTCTCTCTCTCTCTCTCTCTCTCTCTCTCTTTTAATATTTTTCTTTGAATAGCTGACATTATAAAGCGTACTCGAAAGGAAATATTTGGATGTTTATTACTCAAAGGTCAACAAATGGGGATTTCTTTATGGCATTTATTAAGTACATGAACCACAACCTTTTAGCAAATATATAATTGGATAAACAAACGTAACGACTATCAATTTGTCGATTTATAACCGCTGGAGCTTTTACAA
>CAHIKZ030000979.1:840000-867500 GCA_903632075.3 Acanthosepion pharaonis | reverse complement strand
AAGAGGGTTTGGGAGAGATGGCCAAAAGATAAAACTTATTAAGATCTACAAAGAACAGGAAATTTTGAAGAGCCATAATCGGCAATGATCTGAAGTGATACGGGACATAGAAGAATGTGACTATCAAACAATAATAGATTTAAAGTTGATATTGAGAGAAACAATGTATAAATCTATTTCGCTATCACCGACCGAAAGATATTAAAATAAACGTTATAAAAGGAATGTGATATTCCACGGTTCTTTTGCAAGTGTCAAGAACATTATAATGTGTAGAGTTTTCTAAAGACGTCAAAACAGACATTTCACTCCGTCTTTAAACGGTGGTATAGACATCTTTATATAGATGAATGACGTTTCCTCTCCTGCCATCAATATGGCTGATACAAGCATCCACGTCCCGTGACGCGTGACTTTTTGCCACTTCTCGGGCTTAAATTCTCGGCTGATATGAAGCAGAAAGACTATATCGAATTCTTTGTTAGGAGTACTTCTAAGAAAGTTGGTTGGCTATGATGTGCTAGATATTTTTTATCTATGGAATCTATCTAACATGAAATTGAAGCGAAAACAATCGTTCAGAATTCAACCTCAGAGTCCAAAGAAAAAACAACCAAAGCAAGTCAAAGTAACTACGTAAAGTGCTCAATACACGAAGTAGAGCAAACATAATATAAACCTAAAAAGCCAGGTAAACCTACCTAGGTTTCACCTAAACGGATCGTCAGGGTAAACTGGTCAAAAATGTAAAAATGGAACAGAATACATAGCTTAAACCAAAATTAACCATGAGGACTACTTGAAAAAATAAATAAATAAACAATTAAAACAAGTAAACACTCAACAATGGTGTGTTAGGGATTACGTTCTTAATTCAACAACGAAAAAAATAAAAAAAACAAAAAAAACAATTCTAATAACCAGCGTTTTCTATGTCTACACCTACTAAGGATTTCCGATTTATATATATATATATATATATATGTGTGTGTGTGTGTGTGTGTGTGTGTGTATGTGCGTGTTCACCATTCGACAATACTTTGAATAGTCGTGCAACATATAGCCCGACGCTCCTATTGAATATTTAGAGATTCTTGATAAAATCCAAAGAAGAATCAGCAATATCATTTATCCTGACCTGGCATCTCGGTTTCAGTCACTTTGCCATCGCCGTAATGCAGCTTCCCTGTAACTTTTCTACTTATAATTTCATGGTTACTGCAAGAACGAACTCCTCGCTATCGTATTTAGATATCTTGAATATAAGCACAGTACTAGATTAGCGTAAAAGTCTAAGAAATTCAGAGTTGAATTGACTAGATATAACCGTAAGTTTTCTACTGCCTTCCTGATTACACTTATATTGTTCACGCTCCTTAATAATGTTTATCTTTTTTCTTATTCTTTGGCACTCAGAAATCCCTTGTGTCTTAGTGGATTTACTGCCTTGCATGGGGTGATATGATTTAAAATGGTCACGTTTATATTTACCATGTCCATTTAGAAGGTTGGCGATCATGGCTCTTTCGGCTTTCTATTATTTATAACTGTTAATAAGGCTTGACTTTTTATTATCACACTCAATCCCTCTTCTTTGATCCATTTAGACAATCTTCATAGAATTTCTACCCTGTGTCTCTTGCCTGTCATATATCTTGTGAGTGACGATTTCAGACTAATTAGCTAATTATGTGCCCTAGAATCTTCAGCTGTGTCTTTCTGTCACAATGTCTGTGTCTAATTTTGTTCCTTTATCTTAAAACATCCATTTTCTCCATTTTGTTCATTTTCTCCATTTTCTCCATGTGGCACCATTTACCAGGGCAAAAAAGAAAAGAAAAAAAAGAGAAAGGAAAGAAAGGAAAGGAGAGGCGAAACTTAAACGTAGATGATAAAATGAACCACCCACGACCAGAGACAATTGACAATGTGATTTTGATAAGTAGCAAAGTGTCATTACCATGGCAGAAAAATTCTAAGTGGATAAGGGAATCGGCGACGAACTTGTGTTATCGGGGATAGATAACAACCGCTTAATGCGGGCAAAACATCTAATTAGCAATCCACAGACCGACTAGCCAAGAAAACTTCAATTGAAAATGTTATTTTGATAATTGACAAAGAACAGTTGAAATACAGGGCTTTGGATAGATATGAAAAATTAACTGTGTCGTCTGCCAAGCCGCACACGAAGTAACGGCTGACCATTTTTTTTTTTTTTTGACAAGACATCTTTGGCTGCGATAACAGAACTATGTTATCAGAAATTTGCGCCAAAGTATGACTAGAACAATGGAGCTGTTTTTTCGAGAGGACGATGTTTTTCTGACCACCCATTCTGATAATTAACGAAAATCTGACTGACGAGGACCAGATGAAGAATAGAATTTATGACACTACTAGTCGTATTGTTCTGTTTGCGGCCAGAGAAGGTGAGAGCTGCGATTAAGGAAAGAAAAGGAAAAGAAAAAGATGATTTTTTTTTAGCAAGATATTTTTTTTTCCTGAAACAAAGCCCGCTGGACCGCACACGCCCGGCTGGATATCATTGGCCGAGTGGTGATCATGTGACGCAAGGAGGGAAGCTGTCGCCGCCCACCTAGAGGATGGGTATGAGAGGTTGCTACGAAGAAGTAGGGAGGACAGTTGACGTCCCTCTGAAGTATGGTGAGAAGGTGGGAGTAAGAGAAGACTCCCAAAAATGGAAAGAAGTGGAAAATTCCTAACCAAAAATAAAAGAAGGGGATAGGTATTTAGAATTATCGAGGAACCCCTGGCGCCGACAAACCCACCCCGGTTTTGGTCGGCGTCCATATAAGCAAAGTCGCAGCGAGCAAAAATCAGAGTTCAGTTCAAGAAACAGTTCAGAGAGTTCCGGAGAGGAGTTCAAGCCAGAGTGCTCAGTTGAAGCAGGCCTCTCAGCTGACTAAGATTCGCGCAGCTTCCGGACTCATCTTCAATCCACGAACAATTATTTTGAAGAACGACTTAGATCCATACCACCAAAATAAGTTTTTCGACTTTCGCCTGATGACACACCAAGAACCAATTTCTTGAAGAACAGACAACTTAAAGTGTTAGAACTCGCCTAACAAAAGAACAACGTGTCACAATCCATATAACTTGTTGGGAGATAGACGCAGTCCTATGTATCCAGCAACTAGACATAAAGTTTTGTTATCCTTTCTTTGATACCTTGAACTTTTGAGTTTTCATTTTATTTTATTTTATGCATATTTGTGTGATATCACCCCCGTTTGAACATAATTTGCATTACGGCCCCAACGACTGATTGATTTCGTCTGCCTAACATCAATTCACAACGTGGGTAGGCAGACTGGGGATCAACGCAGTTACTTTGGTAACCAGACGTTGGAAGTGAGTTGGGAACGACGAGGCTGATGTCGAATCTAACCAGATTCCCATCCGAATCACCAAAGGGTTAGAACGTCACATTTGGGTGCCGCGACCGATACCAAGCCAGTTGACGGGACAACACGACTGACGCAAACAGGCGGACGTCACGTTTGGAGCGGCGACACCCGAACGAAGCAGCGAGGAGCGAGCGAAGGCTGTGTTTAGGGACGTCACATCCATTTTGTTCATTTTCTCCATTTTCTCCATTCATTGTATTCTGAGAATCCTTCTGTAGAGCCAAATTTCTATCGCTTCCAGACTCTTCTTCGTCTGTGACGAAATTGTCAAATATCAGCATATGTCTATATTTCTGAGATGAAATATTATGTACACTATTGACATTATTCGGACTATTGTCCTCGTCTTTGTTGCCATATTTATTACAACGTTTCGGCCTTTCAGTATCTGTCTATATTTCTGAGATGAGGTATTATGTACACTATTTACATTATTCGGACTATTGTCCTTATCCTCATTGCCATATTTATTACAACGTTTCGGCCTTTTAGTATCTGTCTATATTTCTGAGATGAGGTATTATGTACATTATTTACATTATTCGGACTATTGTCCTCATCTACGGCTCATCTTCAGGTGGTTGGAATGTCGAACTGAACCCTTTATTTCGCTCACTGGTTTAGACTGCTCTAGTGTTTAATTATCCATGTTTAATGGATGTCACTTATCAGTTATCTCCTGTGAATTTCCCTCTGAAAGTTCTCCACTGGCTTAACCGGGTATTGAACTCACACTCTTTGGGTCCTGTCACTGGATCTAACCAAGACCTTTATCCACTGTGCCATGTGTCATTGAGGACATGTATGAATTTCTGGGTATTATAAACCTAATGTCTTTAGCAACCATTTTTACCAGTGCTCATATTGCAAATTTTGCTACTATCATTGCATGATTTTGCCAGAGCTTCTATTGCAATTTTTTTTTTTTTTTTTGTTATTACCGTTTTTCTCTGGCATCCTTATTACTGGTTCCCATATTGTATTCATTTCTATGCTTGGAAGGCTCAGGAGATTTTTGCGGCCTAGCATATTGTAAAACATCACAGCTAAATACAAAGACAGATATTACGTAGGAATTCACAACAGCTGTCTATTTCTGGGGAAAATTTCCCTATTTCGTTATACACTGCGTAGCTTTTTGAAGACACATTTCATTATGTCAATGCTCAGAACATTCCTATGATTCGAGTCTTCATTAAGAAAAAAAGGTTATTAAATACAACTCTCAAGGAACAACTATCGCCAAGGTGGTTCCAATATATGCTTACTATTTTTCGTTTTCAATTCTTCTGTTTAAGAATATTTGCCCCTTTATCAATTATATAAAGCGAATGGCCAAAGTTAAATTAAGTAGCAGCTGGTATATTTTAAAATATTATTTTTAAATAATTCCATTGACGTACTATCTAATATAAAGTGCTGAAATTTTTTCAGCTGTGTACCTCCACTTGAAATTCTAGGAATATACAGGGTTGTTCAAAAGGAAAGAGCAGTTTTCAAAACTTTGATAAAAACAAATGCTAAGAGAAACATTAGATCGAAAATGGTTCAAATTTATTAAAATAAATCACTTTTTTTTCAATCAGGTTTAAATGCTTCATTTTGCTGTTGGTTTGTTTGTTTCAGATTCTGTATAAATTTAAATTATTATAATTTGTCTAAACTCTTAAAATGGCCACTATTCAATAAAATCATTTTGAGTATTGCGAAGTGTAATTTTTTTTTTTAACTGTGGCGTTATATAAAAGGACAGACTGTTTGTTCTACATATGCTAATTCCCCTTGAAGCTTTGAAACAAATTGTTGACGCTGTGAGTCAATATCCACAGATCAACAGATTCGAGTATGGCAAGAAGTGGAAAACCGTTTCCATATTTGTCGTGCAACACAGCGTGGGCATTTTAAGTGTGAAGTTGAACAAGTTTAAATTAATAACCTTTGAACCTTTTCTAATCCAGCAATGTGTTGAATGTTTCTCTCTCTTAGTATTTGTTTTCTATAATTATTTTTTAAATCTGACCTTTCTTTTTAATGTGCCTATATATATATATACATATATATATATATATATATATATATATATATATATATATATATATATATATATATATATATATATATATATATATATATATATTATAAATTGATTTATTTAAAATATTTTTTTTCGCTACAGTTTTAACCATGTTTCAGAAATGGAAGCTAAAAGCCACGTCCATTTCATCCTCAATCGAATTTTGGAGTAACTTTTAAAATTACTGGGTTTTAAAGACACAGCTAAAATCACGTTTCTTTAAAACCCAGTAATTTTAAAAGTTACTCCAAAATTCGCTTGAGGATGAAATGGAACCAATGTCTTTAATTTAATTGCAAAATTACCTTCGTGGCTTTTAGCTTCCATTTTTGAAAGAGAGTTAAAACGAAACGTATTAAGTAAAACAGTCTATTATTATTGTTTTGTCCGTGTATTGAGATCGAGAGAGAAAGAGAGAGAGAGAAGGAGACAGGGTTCGATGAATAAATTGTCGTGTAAAGGACATAAAAATTTAAAAAACACTGATATATCATTTTAACAGACATGCTTTCAAAAATTACACAAACATATCTTGAAATACTAAAGAGCAAATTCCTTCAATAAAACTGGCGTCAGTTACGGCCTCTAGAAAACTTTGAATTCCCTGCAATTCTTCTGGACGATCTCCTTGTTTAAGGTGGTGAATGCTGCCATAATGTTTGCCGTTTGTTCAACTTTGGTGTTACAAGAAGTTTTGTTCGTCTCTTGGTCAACTGCGCCTCAGACATAATAATTAGGGGGTGTTGCAAGTCTGTGGAGTTAGGTGGCCACATGTAAGGGGTGATGTGGTCGCAGAAATATTTTCACAGCTATCATTGTGTCCTCCTGCTTGTACAGTCATGTTGCTAGACGTAGGGTCTTCCAGCAGCCATCCTCTTGACCCAGAACAGCATTGCCTCCTCAAGGCACTTGATGTAGGCCTCCGCAGTGAGTCTGAGGCCCTCACCAACAAACTTGGGAATTCTTTTCTTATCAGAACGATCTGAGTGATTTTTTCCGAGCTTCCGTACATTTCGTAACCAGCAATTAGACGCATCTCTCCGAATTCTCTTCATTGTACTCAGATTGAGACCAAAACATTCTGAAATGTTCGTAGTAGCGCTTCCGATGCGAATATCAAGTCGTGCAGCATGCCGTTTCCAAGTCATCGTACATTTTTTGTCTTACAGACGATGCCAGAAAAAATGTTTCACATTATTATCTCCTTTCACGAAGGAATGAAAGCTTTTTAAAGTCAGGAAGTGAGCAACCAGACACTTTTTTCATCTCCAACAGTACAAAGCAAGGTTGCATTCTTTCTCCTCTTCTCTTTGCAATTTTCTTTTCTTCTCTGCTTGAAAAAGCATTCTCTGACTTAAATGAAGGAGTCAATGTTGAATTCAAAACAAGTGGAGGTCTATACGATCAGCAATGTTTTAAAGCACAATCAAAAGTCGGTCTGCAGCTGGTAAGTGATCTGCTCTTTGCAGATGATACCGCTCTATTAGCACACAGTCTAGAAGACTTTCAAAATATCCTTCATAAATTCTCTGAAACAGCGAAAGTATTTCGGACTCACTATCAAGACAAAGACTGAGCTAATGTACCAGGCAATCCATCTCTCACAAATTCTTCCTTGTTCATTAATGGTACGGCATTAAAAACTGTTGAGGCTTTCACGTATCTTGGATCAACAGGCGGTTCTGATGGATAAATGGACAGAGAAATCTAATCCAGAATACCCAAAGCCAGCAGGGCATTCGATAATCTTAAACATATTAGGTTGATGCAAAAATAATGACGTAATAATGTCATTTTTTGACGTTAAAAATACATAAAAAATGACATTATTACGTCATTATTTTTGCACCAACCTAATAAGTTATGGAACAACAATGACGTGTCTCTCATAGCAAAGATCGACATATACAGATCAGTCGTTTTCTCAACTCTTCTGTATAATGCTGAAACTTTGACCCTGAATAGCAAACACATGAATCAACTTGACCCCTTTCACATGTGGTATCTTCGTGCCATATGTGATATAAAATGGGATGACAGTGTCAAGAATACTGAAGAATTGTAACAACATTACAGGCATTGAAACCATTCTAGCAAAGATACAACTTATGTGGGCTGGTCATGTTGTAAAAATGGTTGAGCATAGGCTTTCAAAAACGGTGCTGTATGGACAACTATAAACTGCAATCCTTCAATTGGATGTCCAATCTTACACTACAACGATAAATTGAAAGACAACTTGAAACATCTCAAGATTGATCTGAAAAGCCCAAGCATCAAACCGAAAGGAGTGGCGTAAGACATGTTTCATTAATTTAAAGGGGTTTGAAGACAGTAGATTGAAGCACTGTGATCAACTTAGTCAAGCTCATTTAATAAAGCACAAATGGAAGATATATTTCCCTTACTTTTTTTCACAATAACCCCTTCTAGCATGCATAAGTGTAAAACAAAAGACACTATCCACTGCTGACCGTCATATATCGTTCCTGATAGGAGAGTCTACCGTACAGACACACACCCAGGCACATATATATATATATATATATATATATATATATATATATAGATATAGATATAAAATTATGACTAAGGTCAACTCCAAACGCCGACAATCTGTTTCATGCCTGAAGTGCCCGAAGATTGCGCTCAAGCATAAAAACAGACTCTCGCGGCTTTGTCTTGATCATAGTGTTTACTTTTATATTTACAGAAGCGTCTATCTCTAATATTGAGTTATTTTCCCTATAAATATAGAATACTTTCAAACAATGTTGGAATCATATGAGTGTGTGTGTGTGTAACAAAAAAGTATTCATCCCCAACAGACTTACTTTTAATTCATTTTAGAATATTTGCCAGTTTATTTTTTCTTTTCTTTTCTAAGGTTCAAATAATATCGAAAAAATGCAATAAACTTAAAAAGACAGACTGTGTCTGTTGTTTAGGATATATATATATATATATATATATATATATATATATATATATATAAAAGTATTTCAGGGAAAACGTTTGGAAAATTGGGAAAAAGTTTTCGTCTGACTCGTTTCGTCCTTTAGGAGATCGTCGGAAGAATGTTATTTTTATGCTGATGCGCACGAACGAAAGAGAGACGCTGAGAATTTTAATATAAATTATATATATATATATATATATATATATATATATATTGTCATCGTTTTGCTGTATCACAGCTCATCAGTGTGGCTAGACATCCGGTTGTCTCTATCTAGGATCGAAACCCGATTGAATTGGCGTTAGTCGGGGATTCTACCACTAAGCCGTTGGCACACGACAGGGATGAAGGTGAATTTTAAGTGTATTTATGGTTAGATAAACACCCAGTGACTGAGAGAACTCAATTCGATTAACCGAAGTGTCTTGCATTATTAGCAGTAATAGTCACTGTTTACAAACTCACACTTCCTCCCTAGAGAACTCAACCGAAATAAATTTTTCAGGAACATATATATTGTCATCCACAAACAGACTGTTTCGCTGTATCACAGCACATCAGTGTGGCTAGACATCCGGCTGCCTCTAGCTAGGGTCGAAACTCGATTGAATTGGCGTCAGTCGGGGATTATATATATATATATATATATATATATATATATATATATATATATATATATATACAATAATGTGTTTTGGGTATATAATCTCCCTGATTTCATTTAGGTTCTTTTTTTCTATGTTTGCATCAATTTTTTAATAAATATCATACATTGTAATATTAGAGGTTTTGGTGAATAAAAGCTAAAATGTCGTAAGTATCTGAACGCAAATTTACTTTGGATGAGCTAGTGATCAATGCACTTTCTAAACATTTTCATCTTCATCATTTTTTTCTCTTTTAAGAAAGCATTCTTAAAATCAAAATAGTGATCAGTTTCATTACGGTCGGCCTTCTTCAGGTTGTTGGAATGTCCAACTTAACCCTTTATTTCGCTCACTGGGGTAGACTCTTCTAGTTCCACGTGAGTTGGTTAGATCCAATGACAGGACCCAAAGAGTGTGAGTTCAATACTCAGTTAAAGCAGTGGAGGACTTGGAGAGGGGAATTAAGAGGCGATAACTGATAACTGACATCCATTAAACATGACTCGTGGAACTAGAACAGTCTACCCCAGTGAGCGAAATAAAGGGTTCAGTTTGAAATTCCAACCACCTAAAGATGGCCGGAGCGTACAACGGCCTAAACGTTGTAATAAATATGGCGACAAAGATGAGGACAATAGTCTGAATAATATAAATAGTGTATTCGCTGTTGTGTCCATATAATATTTTATTTATATTCCTTGAGGTTTTTCCGATGTATTTCTTGTGTCAGTTATTACAGGTAATAAAGTAAAATCCAGTTTCGAGTTAAGTTTCAGCTTATCACTTGGTTTTGTATTTATTAAGTTGTTTATTTTTTGTGACGGAGTTGTAACAAATTTTATATTGAGTTTAGATAAATTCGTTTCAACATATATATATATATATATATATATATATATATATATATGTGTGTGTGTGTGTGTGTGTGTGTGTGTGTGTGCGTGCGTGTGTGTGTGTGTGTGTGTGCATAGCAATGGTGAGCCAGTTTGTCTCGCTAGATTAATTACGACTGAGTAGTGACTTGAATCTTGTGTACTCCACACTTTCGGTTTTGTGCCACATCTAAGCTACGCTTATAATTTTGGGCACTTTGCCGTACTGTAATGATTAGCAAGTTTGTCTAGTTATATTAATTTTGACCCTCTGGGTGCCCCAAATATTCCGCCTTGTGCCATACCTAAGCTACGCATAGAAAATCACCATAACATTATTGCTAAGATTACTGACAGGTAAACAGCAATAAATTTAAATGGCAAAAATATTATTTAAATTTCCAGATACCAGAAAAAAGACAAAGTGAAAATTAAATTCTGTGTCACGCATTCCGTAGTCATTCTATTAAAAAAAAGTCTCTCATCGTCAGGCAATGCTGGGAGGGTTGGTATATCTTGGAGTTGGATTGGAGATGTCCAAACAACGAGTTCCTGAGAGTGTGAAGATGGCAGCTAAAATATGAACTTTTGGTACTGAAGGCACATGTGTAATTATGTTTCAAGAAGAATTCAACTATTTTCAGGAAAACATTTTTAAGGTAGGCGATGCTCTGTCGGCGAATAAAGAGTATCACTCGAAGAAGTACCAACATCAACTGGATTGAAAATTTGTTTTGAATTGTTTACATTAAGACAAATTACTCGCAAATACGAACATTTTCCATGCAGTCTATTTCATGAGCAATGCAGGATGAATTCTAAAACGAGGTCCCAGTCGGAAAACTATTTATTTCACATTAAACGGTTTTCAATTTTCTTCAAACCATTTGTTTGTTTCTTTTCAGACTCAACACATTGTTATTTTTTTGGTAAATATACGCTTTTAGTGAAGTATAATATCAATTGAAATTTTATCTACGTGATAATGTGAACTTTGCAAAATACAGTAAAATTCCTATAACCTTAAGCGAGTTATATATTATTATATAATTTATAAATATTGTTTTAAGTACTCAGCACATTAGCAGTGTAAATATATCCGTGAATCGTTAGATTATTTTTCTAAAAATATGGCAAAATTTAAAGTGGCTTGTAATGTGAGAAGTAATGTACTGGAGCATCGAACACATAGAACGCATTTAGGTGAATCCAAATCGATAGTAATTATTATTTTGATATGACGAACACATACTGGGTGATTAATCACTGATTTGAAACTCTAAACGTTCCGCCAAATATATATATATATATATATATATATATATATATATATATATATATATATATTTTATATTTAGAATTTTTAGATACGGACAAAAACAATTGACTCACTACAAAGATGCATTCTTGGTTCGATGCGGCTGCATCTCGACAGGTTAGAAACAAAAATACTCTCTTGAATTGCTGTGAACGCTAGAATCTACATTATTTTCGTTCTCATCACATTCGGATATATATATATATATATATATATATATATATATATATATATATATATATATTTAAAAAACATGATTCCATCGCTACACAGGAATTACTATGTTTCAAAAAAAAAGCTAAAACTTACAATTCAATTATGGAAATTAAATTGAATTAAAGTAGTTCTTTCTGTTTCATTTTCAAACGAATTTTGCAAGCGATTGTGAAATTCGCTTGAAAATGAAACGAAACTATGTAATTTAATTTAATTTCTATAAATGAATTGTAAGTTTTTAGCTTCTGCGATTGAAACATGGTAATTCCTGTGTCGCGATTGAATCATATTTTTAAAAAACTTGTGTATCGAGCACTGTTTTTTTTTTAAATAAAAACAAAACTACTAAAGAACTTCGGATCATCAATCTAACGGGTCTTTCATATTTTATCAATATATTTGCATATTTATTTAAGTATATTTTTAAAACTTTTAATTAAAAAGAGTGTATTTACTTAAATATACTGTATCTATAAAAATAACGTATAAACACGCACACACACATATCTATATGTAAATTAGTACACTATATATATATACACACACACATATCTATCTATCTATATATATATATATATATATATATATATATATATATATATATATATATATATATATATATATAAATTAGTACGCCACAGATATATATCCAGCAAGATGGATAATAATCAGTAGTCGATAAATAACAAATGAATTGTTAGAATTGCTCAAACCTTCGATCACGATTACTGTGACTTGCTATATTTTAAAGAAGTTTAAGTAATCCGTATGGTCTGTCTGTCTGTCTCTCTTCCTCTCTCTCTCTCTCTCTCTCTATATATATATATATATATATATATATATATATATATGTCACAGGTCTGTATCCATCAAAATTGATAACAATCAGTAGCTAAATAACACATGAAGTGTTAGAATTGCTACATGAGTGTAAAAATCATTTCTAAAGTTTTTCACCAGGAGAAGAAATGAATAAGAATTATTATATTTTATGTAACATACTACTTAATTCTTCTGAAAAGATTTACTTAATTGTTACTAACATTTTGAATGCTTCGCAGTTTCTGTCATATCAGCGCAAGATTTCGTTACCGATTTTCGTTGTTAACATAAAATGACTGCAACATGAGAATTACGTTTGTGTTGGTGATTATTTCTAGTGTGTTCTAGATTGAAGACTTTCATCGTTCAATGGCAAATGAATGCCTTAAAGATGGAGGGTAAAAAGCTGCATTTCCATCATATTATGCTCTATAAATTTCGGGAAGAGAAAAACGTCGGAACTTCGACCAAAAAAAAAACATTGAAAAGGTTTATTCGGGTCGTGTTCCAGATCTTCTGATCGAACCAAAAGTGACTTGGTAGATTTCGTCAGGTTGATTTTAACTGTAGCGATCAACCACGTTCCAGGCGACGTACCAACGTTGACGAAGACGCCTTGCTTGCCATCGTGGTGGATAAACCGAAGGTTTGTACGAGAGGGATTGCTAAGTTTTGTAACTCGATATTTAAATTCCCTTATCCCCAATTGTCAGTTGAAGAAGAACGGCCGATTTAAAAAATTGAAAAGGTGCCATATTCTACCACGACCGCGTGTGTTGCTAAACAGACTCTGCAGAAATTTAAACACTTGAAACTTGAAAGGTTCCGTCAAATGAAAATTCGTCAAATACTGCGGAACACATGGAAAGGACGGATCTCAAGCAACGAAACTCTCCTCCGAGGAAAGATGGAGAGCCTAGAAAACATCATCATTCACCACCGTCTCGATAGGCTGGATTCATTACCCGAATGTCAGATATCCGCTTACGCAAACAAATCCTCTTCTCGGGGCTCGTATCTGGCAGGGGACCACGTAGTCGATTCAAGTATCAGCTCAAAAACATCTTGATAAGGACAGAAATCGACCCGGCAAATTGGGAAACGGAAGATACAGAAGGAACCAATTGGAGAAGAGTTCACGAAATATCTTCCTTCAAGAACACCAGAGGACAAATTGAAAAATCAAAGAGACAAGAGGAAAGCCAGAGCTTACCATCCCTTGAATCCTCTTGCCCTACATGTGTTGAGTATGGATGCCCCATCAGATCAAACATAGGACTCATTTTACACTGAAGTAAATGACGATGACAACCTCAATACTCGTCAAGGACTTCCAACAACGACAGTCATTTGAAAACAACGTCACAGCATTCTTCTAACAAAAAATACGTTTTTTTTAATGAAAATTGCATCAAGTTTGTAAAACGATGTGAGGCAATTGTAAAAATCAGTCGAGATTACGTATACTGCAATCGATATATCAATTGTCGTCTAAATTAAGCAAATACTAAAATAGTACTGACATCTCATTTTAACAGATATATTTACCAAAATTACACAAAAATATCTCTAAATACGAAAATATATTTAGTATATACACAGTGGTACAAAAAGAAAGAGCAGATTACAAAAGTTTAATAAAAACAAATGCTAAGAAAAAATAGATAGGAAATGGTTCAAAGTTTTTAAAATAAATGACATTTTAATCTTGTTTAAATGCTTCTTTTTGTGTTTTTTTTAAATTTGTATAAATTTAAATTGCTATAATTTGTCTAAATGCTTAAAATTGCCACACATCAGAAATGCCTTTCTGCGTACTGCAATTTGCGAAGTGTGAATATTTAACTTTGGGGTTATATAAAATGAAAGAGTGTTCTACATATGCCTGTTCGTCTTGAAGATTTGAGACATCGAATTGTTGAAGCTGTGAAGTCAATACTCACAGATCAACTGATTCGAGTGTGGCAAGAAGTGGAACACCGTTTCTGTGTTTGTTCTGCAACACAGGGTGCAGAGGTTGAGGGTATACAAGTTGAACAACCTTAAATTAATAATCTTTGAACCTTTTCTTATACAGTAATGTGATGAATGTGTTTCTGTCTGTTAACATTTTTATCAAATTTTCAAAAGCTGCTCATTCTTTTTTTAATTACCCTGTATATATATATATATATATATATATATATATATATATATATATATATATATATATATATAAACTGGACACTCTTATTTGAGGATACCCGTCTATTAAGGCGGCTAGTCAATCCCTATTGCAGACTCTCGCTCAGGCACATTTGTGTTTGTTCAGCCTGTGTTTTATATTGCAACTATGCTGAGCAGATCATAGTTACCGTTTATGGGAGAGAGTATGTTATGTAACATGATCAACAATCTGAACAACAACAGCACAGTTAAATCCTCGGTCACAATTAGGAGTTGTCGATAGCTGTGCTAGCACGAAGGCACACTTCGTGCTTCACAGCTATCGACGGCTCCTAATTGTTCCGTCTACCCAGTTTCACTTACAAGTCTTGGGTCAACCCATAGTATGGTTTTCAGACATTTTCCAAAGGTGCTGCACACTGGGATTGTCCCCTCCAGTCATATATATATATATATATATATATATATATATATATATATATATATATATATATATATATTATAATAAAAAAACAGACCACTTTATTACCATTACAATAATGTATTTCACCAAAATCCTTTTTGAAGGACTCCGTATTATCAGGTGAAATAAATTATTGTAACGGTACCTTAAAGTGGTCTGTTTTTTTTCATTAAATATTAGCTCTGGATTCACATTGAGCTCTCAGGATTTCATCCACCTTGAATTACCCATTCGGTTTGCCAAGTTCTTCGTAACTTAAATATATATATATATATATATATATATATATATATATATATATATATATATATATATATATATGCATGTATAGTATATGACTAAGAAATGTTTTGTTGTGATCATATAACATTTTGTTTTTAATTTTCTAAACCGGCACAAACTTTTGCAATGATCTAATATAAGTAAAACAATTTCTACTTGTAACACTATATCAATTAAAACTCATAAAGAAAACTGTAGAGTTGATCTTTGATAAACTTATAGCAACTACAAAGGGAAACGCCTATAAAGGAAACCTAAGCATCTCGGCCCCACCCTTTCACTGCCGAAACAGTTAAATGTAACCGCCTCTTCTACTCCAACAGTTTCTTCTCTCGTACTTCCCGGCAGTGGAGCTCCGTTCCTCCTATTTGCTTCCCTGATAGTTAAAATATTCAAATGTAATGTCAATCGACATCTTTTGATGTCTCGATACTGATCACCGTCATCCCCTTTTCCTTAATCACCCCTTTTTGCTCTTGCTCTCGCTCTATGTAACCCCTTGAGTGTTAGTCGCACTTCCACCTTGCTTGGGGTGAAATGCTATAAAAAAAATGATGTCTTGTGTATATTTTTGGGTTACCAGGGCACTTCGATGTCATGTAATGTTAACAATATTGTCTCGATATACGAATTACGACAGCATAGTGTGTTAGATCCTCACTATATGATATATAGTTTCGACCCTGGGCCATATCTAAGCTATTCTTTTAATGTCCCTATGTTAAGGGCAACTAGGTGAAATCTTAATGACGTTAACGACAAAATGTAGAAAAAAAATGGAGATATTCTTAAGGCTACCGAAACCTCAGCAATTTTCTTGTGGACGCGAATATTTCAAGAGAATTGCTGGGACTCGGGCTCTGTCATTAACTGCAAATGCGTGGGTGACGCCATGAATAAACCAGTTTGCTAAAATGATTTATATTTTTAAATAATTGTCTCATCTCGTTTTCATCCGTCTTGAAAAGGAAATTTTTATTGGAAGTCTCAATAACATTAAATTTGTTTTCTACTTAAGATATTTTTTAGTTGGCTTCAAATATTTTAGCTCTTTTGAGCCAATGCTTGTATTAGAACCTCACGATGCAATAAACACGCTGCCTTCAATCAAAGCGAAGGAGCAGAAAATGCTCAATATCAGTGTTCTTAAATTTCGTAATTAGAGGCTAAACGAACTCCTCACGAATAACGAAGAAAATAAAGACGCCTGCTCATAAATTTGAACTTCAGATATTCTGCATTTAATACTTGAAATGAAGTTGATGCTATGGTCGAAGCTAATAGTCATTTTGCGTGTTTATACATTAATGGACAAAATAATAAAATATTTCTAAGATGTCTTTGATGAAGAATTCAGTTTATATTTCGCACTAAGGTTTCTTGTTTATTCACTTTAAATCTTATCACTATTTTATTTTGATTTTAGAATTCATATGAGCATTGATGTTAATACATTTTCCCAAATTTTTCTTTCTAACGATTTGGCGAAAGTTACATTTATTTTTCTTGTTCAATAATTAGCAAGTATTTCAAATACTCAACTAAACAGCATTAAATTTCTCTTGCGTTGCTATGACAGATATTAAGTTGATTTTAGATAATAACAAATTATATATATATATATATATATATATATATATATATATATATATAGAGAGAGAGAGAGAGAGAGAGAGAGAGAGAGAAAGATAGAGAGAATTTATATAAGTACAATTTTATCATTTAGCTTATTGAAGTTAGTATCTCGACTTAAAAGTTTCGTAGAAGAACACGTCCGCCCACTCTATTTATATTTCTCGTTATTTCTTCTTCTACGTACTTATTATTGGTGCAATTTTTTCCACACACACACACACACACACACACACACACATATATATATATATATATAGGCAAATTTTCCGTGGGAAAGTAATCCAAGTGAATTCTAATAATATTAAATATTAAAACTGACCCACAAAGAGAGCTCACTGTATTTGCTACAGAGCATACATAAATAAATTCCATGTAATTGAAACTCAAAAATACCACATGGACAGGCTCTGTCTATTGAATACTTAGCATCCAAGAAGTCTCATTATTAATTATAATGTGAGATAATTTACCAAGATATGAAAAGTGAATCGGAACAAAATCTTTTCAACACTATATCATGAATTTTTCTCTTCATTTTATCATTTATATAAGACTTCTCTAGAAGTAGATGCTGTCAGAATATTCTCGTTTTCGTTATATGTAAATTGCCAATATGTTTGCAAATTTTCATGCATTTTTAAAAATATTATTTATTTTAATCTTTTAATCTGGCTTTTCGTGATTTCAGTCTATTTTTGCTACTTCTTTCTTGCGAACGTTTGCGCATGCGTAAGTAACTTGCTGGATTTCATTTACAGATATTCAGACGACAGTTCATTTTCTTCAAATATAATCGTGTTTATTTTTTTTTCCTCGATAAAATCTGCTAATATTTTTTTATCAATTTATACATTTATTTTCCCCAAATTAGATGTCTCCACATAAACAGTATAAAGCATTCCCATTATAATTACACGCAGAAGAATGAACGCCAGAGAAATTATGTGGTTTTAGTGAAATATGAGCTGCAATAAAATCATGCACGACATCTGGACTTTTACTGTTATCTTAAGTGAGCAGTACGTTTTGTGTGATAGCTGTATTTGTCACCAAAAAGACAACTGCAACAAATCAATTTAAATGTAGGTGTTATGCCTCGTATTCCTGTTTGTTCACATTGCCTGAGTCTTTGTGACAGATGCTTTGACTCTTTAAAGATACATATATATATTTAAATAAGTTTTTCGTGGTACAGAATTTAATAATAGATAGGAAAAGACAATATTTATAATGCATTTTAAAAGCAAAAGCTAAAATAAAACAACCGGTTTCGTCCCAGGACTTATCAAGTTTATTTATTCTGGGAATTTAAAAAAACGTGTAAATTAATTTTTAATTAACGAATGTAATGGAATGGGGGAAAAATGAATTTCAAGAAACTAGAGTCCAATAATATTCAGACCCAGCAAGCATTCCCTCTGTTTACAAAGGGAATGCTCACGAGATCTGATATACAAGGACTCTAGAAACTTGAGGTGAAATGTGGAGTGGGACCTAGATAAAATTATAAATCGGTCTCACCTAAAATTTTCCACACATTTCCTTCTATTTATTAAATGTTCAGCAATAGCAGAACCAGAACTGTTAGTCAGTTGGCTCTTCCTGGAGAACGGATTCAAAATCCTGGGCGGTAAATTCTGTTTTATTCTCAAATCCATATATATATATATATATATATATATATATATATATATATATATATATATAAACACATAAATATATATATATATATATATATATATATATATATATATATATATATATATATATATAAATATATATATATACAAAAATATATATATATATTTCTGCGATGAGGTATATATATAAACACACAAACATATATATATATATATATATATTTCTGCGATGAGGTAGTGTAACTATTTACACTATGTACATTGATCGGACTGTTGCACTCATCTTTATTGCCATATTCACAAAGTTTTGGCCGTTGTATTCTGCGGCCTTCGTCAGGTGATATTTGGAATTTCGAACCTAACCCCGAGGGTAGATTGTTCTAATTCTACAAACCATACATACCTTTAGATATCTCTGTTTCAGTTACTTTCCTTTGATAACCCAACTCTCTTCTGCTGTGACCTGATTTTGAAGTGACAACTCTTTGCATCAAGTTACTTTAGGATCAGTCAACAAACGTTTTTATCAGCTGGAGCCCATAGACCCATTGCACAGTGGATAAAAGCGTTGGTTGAAAGATCCTAAAATATACTTCTAACGTATACTCTACTTATGGATAAAAGTGATCAGTACCAGGGATAGAGTGTATGTAAATATGAAAGTGGACACTGAGGTCAACACCAAGCAGCGACAGCCTGTTTCAGGCTTGAAGACAATCTTCAGTGTGTATGTGTGTGTCTATATATATATATATATATATATATATATATATATATATATATATATATATATATATATATATATTGAACAATTAGAAAATAAAAAAATTAAAATCTTTAGACACACTGGGTTTGTAGATTAATATTCTTTCGTTTTTTTTTATTATTCCATTTAAATTCCTCGACTAGTTTCGACCGAAATGGCCATCATCGGGAGGAGAAATATTTCTGCTTGCTGGTAGCACTAAACTACAGAAATGAATGTCTTTTGCTGGAGAAAATATATATATATATATATATATATATATATATATATATATATATATCATACTTAAAACTTATTTTTATTTATTAAACAATATATTTATTAATTTTCCTCTACCGTCCAGAATAAATTAACATTATCAGTTTTGGATATCCACTAAAATAACCATTAAATAATAAAATTTGTTGAATGAAAAAAATACATCATTTCTTCATTCATATATATATATATATATATATATATATTTATGTGTGTGTGTGTGCGCGCGCGCGCGTGTGTGTGTGTGATGGACTCTCCCGTCGAGTTCGAAGTATGAGGTTCCGACGACCATCTACTAATTATCTGCATGCCTATGACGGGCATAACATTTGAGGGCGGCTCGAGAATCACACAAAAGAGCACAAACAGTCCAGGAGAAAGTAGAGGCTTACTGCTCGATGGTGTTTTATTGCTGCATGCCGGCTGGGAAGATTCTCTAACCTCTTCATAGATACTTGCTTAAAGTTCTTTAATAGAATATTAGTGAAAGATAGGTTGCTCGTCAGTTTATCTTTCTACCTAAACCAAGGTCTACCAACACTTCTATGGCCACTATGGACTTCACACACACACGCGCACACACACACACACACACACACACACACACACACATATATATATATATATATATATATATATGTGTGTGTGTGTGTGTGTGAAAATATATAGAAAATAGAAAGGAATTGGTTAGGTAAATAATCCAAAGTCCCTTAGTATTTTAGTTATTATTTTAAAAAAAATAGTGCTCGATACAAAAGTAGAGCATAAATATAATATATAATATAATATATAATATAATATTGCCATACATATATATATATATATATATATATATATATATATATATATATATATATATGTCTGGCAAGGTATTGTTATAAAGCTTTATGTGTTTTTTTCTTGTCAGTTTAAAATAAGAGTGTTTTTTTTTTTTTCTGGACATAAATTATCCAAAATTTGTATTTAAATGTGCATTCAGCTATTCTGTAAGCTTCTTCTATTATTCTATCATAGATGTTACTTTGTTTTTTTAACTGAATGTATATATATATATATATATATATATATATATATATATATATATATATATATATATATATATATATGAGAAATCTATGTCAAAGTGGAAAACCTTTCGTTACAGATTTCCTTAAAATGCTTCTTGATATAAAAAATCTATATATCATTGACTTATATAACTGTATAAGATAATTCCGCAAGCCAAAATACGAGAAAATAAATTATTAGCATAGAATTTATGGATGCAGCTATTCAACTACGAAATTATTTGACCTTGCTGTCAATCTCGTAACCCACTGAAAGTCGTTGTACCAACGAGGGTAGCTCGTCAAAACAATTTCGGACATCTGGGTTAATATTGCTATGGTTATGCATATTAAAGCTTGTGCCAGGCTTAGTTACTTGTAGCAGATATAGATTAATCTGGTCCTCCTCTTCAAAGGGAAGTGGATAAAAATTAAAAATTGAAAGAAAAATATTTTTAAATAAAATTTACAGAAAATATAATTTAGTTTCGTTTTAAAAGATATAATAGAATTTCAGATCAACTTTTGAAGATGATTTGGAAAAAAATACTTTTGTAGAATTCATATTCAAGAAATCTGAGACATACTTGGTATTAAGAAAAATTACAAAAAATATATTCCTAGACTCTCTTTGATAGCAATTCAGGTATTTATTGATTTGTTTGTTATTTTTTACGGTTTATCAACCTTTTGCAAGTTATTTAAAGCTGGAAAGCACTTTTAGATTGTAATGATTTCTTTAGAGATAATAAGTTTACTGATAGATGCTCAACAAATTAACTCATATCCGGGAGAAGAAGATTAATATCTTCCCCAAGGGATTTGCGCGTAAGTGAATATAAAGAAACCTTATGGAATTCGAACACGGCTATTCATATCTTCAGCTGAAAAATTACGTCAATTAATTTATGTTTGAAGATAATATTTTCACGTGTAGAAATATTGGTTGTATTGTGTTGATGGATTCAGCAGTTTTATTTTGATTTCTTAATATATTCGTTGAGTACGTTGTCTTGGGAGAGTAGTAATTCTGTTAGGAAAGGTGATATTGAGAAAAAACCTGGGCGTAGATTAATATTACGATAATATTCAATGGCGGAACTCTCGAGGATTTTCCTTCCGAGTGAATTACTTTATGTGTGTAGCATTTATAAAACCAAAATTGTGGTTGAATTTATGTCTATGACTAGTGCATTTGTTAAATTCTTATTTATGAGGTCTCTTTCGTGCTCATAGATGCGTTTGTTTTTGTTTTTTATATTTCTGCTTGTTTCTCCAATGTATTGTGAGGAACAGCTTTGGCAATTTATTTTATTTATTTTATATATGCCTGCTTCAGAAATATTATTTTGAGGATCTGATTATATCCATAATGGATCTGATTATATCCATAATGGTTTTGGAAGTATTTGTGATTATTTTGATATTATTCAGAATCGATGAGTTGTTCTGGATAGGTCGAATTGGTCGGCATTATGATGTATATATTCACATATAATTTATTATTACGGATAATGTTATTTTTTTTGCGGTTGCATATTTTGTATGTTTTTCTTCTTGCGTTGTTAATGAAATGATATGGATATTGTAGGCTTAAGACATTATAAAAGCGTAGAATATGATGGTAACGATACTATTAAAATGAGGCTGAATACAATGGTTACGATACAACCATGACTATGAAGGCTGTAATTGTTAAGACACTATCAAAAAGATATAGTACACGATAGTTATGCCACTAACAAAAAGAAATAGGGTACTATGTTTAAGACACTATAAAAAGCGTAGAATGCGACGGTTAAGACAGTATTAAAATAATGTTGATTACGTAATGGTTAAGACACTATAAAAAGATATAGAATACGATGATTACAACATAAATGATTGGTTGATTTTGTTTAGCGGCATATCGGCCTCTATGCTTACTTGTGGCACAAGACTGAAATCTTGTGGCACCTAGCTGGGATCAAATTCATTACTCCGTCTTAATTGATCTAGTGAGACAAGCTTACTAACGATTACACCATGCTGAAATGCTCTGTTTCCGTAAGGATAAATTGTGAAAACTGTAGCGCATTAATCTAATAGGTGCTCTGTGTCTTGGCGCCTATGAAGAACGCATTAGAACTCTCCTCATCACGTGATGGTGGTGGTATGTATACGGGGAAATATGCTGAAGCCGACAAACTCTCATTCAATCTCTAACAACTTGACTTCTTAGCAAAGCATCACATTAAATATGTCTGCCTTATTACATTTCAGATTTGGCTTCCTGTAACATACAGCATGTAGTCAAGTTAAAATATCCATTGAGTATCAAGAAAATATGACGGAAAATCTTTTAGCTGATTTCCAAACCGATGGGAACAATCTAAAGGATGCTGGCATGTGAGTAAATTG
Source organism: Acanthosepion pharaonis (assembly GCA_903632075.3). NCBI lineage: Eukaryota > Metazoa > Mollusca > Cephalopoda > Sepiida > Sepiidae > Acanthosepion > Acanthosepion pharaonis. Next base: position 844,502 of record CAHIKZ030000979.1, on the reverse strand, counting down.
AATGAAATAGACCGTCATGTTGGTTGCGTAATTTGTCGTTAAAATTCATTGGTTAGAAAATCTGATTTCAATTCTCACTGATTCATTATGCAAACTCTGATAAGGGAGGGAAATTAGTTGGTATAATGTGTGACTAATTCCATAGGACCAAAGTGTCCTTATCTTTGGTGATCTATTCATTTGATAAATTTAAATAGCTAGTAAAATATATAGTTATGAATATTAAAAGTGATACTGCATTAATTTTCTTAGTAATTTTAAGTGACCCTATTTCGTTAATATTAAATGATTGGTAAGTAATGTAATGCCTTGTCGTTCGTATTCGAGTATGCCAATCTGCTAGAGCGGCTAGACAATCCTTATTGCAGAGGCCTGCTCAGGCACATTTGTGTTAGTTCAAAATGCGCAGAACACACTTGTTTATTCGGCAATTATGCCAAGATAGAGTTTCTGGAAGAGAGCGAATTATCTCGCGGGATCAACAATTAGAACAAGGCCGGTAAACTCAAGCTATGACTTGCGATTTTGTGCTAGCTCAGCCATCGACGACTCCAAAATAGTTTCGTCATCTAACGCGCACGTGGCCGAAAGATTAGAACGTTCGATCTTCCGGCTATGAGACCCGGGTTCGAATTTCACCATGGTCGTTTTGTCAGGAAGGGGACTTCTTGGTATTATCGGCCTATAGAGGCGATCCGAGCGTGAGGCAGCTTTGGAAAGTGACTGCAAATCATACCGCCTGTTGACCCAAGCCTCGTGTAATGACTGGTAAAGCTGATGACATTACAGAAAGACGTATGATGCAGACTGATAAGAAAAGGCAGGAGGAGGATTTATGCTTGCTTGATTTTTTTAATGTTCTTCGCCTAATTCAAGGACCAACAGCCTAACAAGGCAGAACTAAGGACGTAAATGTATGATGCAAATGTTACAACTTATAAAGACATGTAAGATAGATAACGGTTGATCTATCTTAGACTTGAAATGTCTCAAACCGTAGTGATCCGGGAAAAAAAAAACATGAATTTGTCCCACAAGCGTGTCACTTCGGGAGAATAAGTTGTCTGAGTGAAACTTCTTCTTTACCAATGGAATATGAAGGGAATGGAAAGAAATCGGTCTTACGTACGTTGTATGAGAGGTCCTAGCTATAATGATCTGAACTGTTGAAGCTAAAGAATATATTTCGTCTGAACATTTACCATGGAAATAGCGATAGAATATCAAAAGTGTAGCAATGTTTCGTCTGTATGAAAAGGGGTTATAGAGTGTTGAGCAATTTTAAGTTAACAAGGCACTTTTTTATAAGGTAGGCTACTTTTTTCCGCTGGAATTAAATAGGTCTAATTAACTGGCAGAGAAAACTCGTATATAGATATATATATATTGCCGTATATTCATACCTATATGCTTGTGTGTGAATATTTGGGTGTGTGTCGATGTATTTTGTTCGATGAGTAGAGATATAGGAATATGTATGTGATTAAGTTTTCACTCCATGTTCTTAGTTCAGTCTCGTGAAATCTCGTTATGTAGTTAGCAGGTCAGTTAGTTCAGTCTTTCCTTCATCTCAAATTATCTCCCTTTTTGATAACGATCTTCGAAATTGTTTTCTTCGTTGTCTATTCATATGTCAGAACAAAACGTTTGTATCATTTTCAACCATTGATCTTGCTTCTTTGCAGTACTTAGTGACTCCTGAGAAATTGATTTCTTCAAGAACACACTACAGAAGTATAGCAGAAGGAAATTATAATAAAACAAATCTGATAAAATAAATCAAACTCTAAAAATATCTTTTAAAACGCTTATAAAATTTGTTTTATCTAACAGTGTGAATATCAATGAAGAAGTTTCACGCATGTGCACGCAATACCGAAGAAAGAAATACGTTTTCTTTATGCTGTAACGTGGTACCGGTTATAAATTATTTGCATGCTTCGCTATATATCACAACCTCTTCTCCTATCTACCGTATGCCTTTAAAAAAATTGGCAGTCATGGCTCTCCACGACTTTGTATCTCTTAGCTGTATTTGTGCTATCTCTGCTAGTCCCTGTTCTGGCAACTATTTACACAATCTTTTTAAGGAGGTTATTGTCTGCTTTCCGCTCTCATGCTTTCAACGTGTCCCGTGAGTGTTATATCTTCCAAGCATCCTTTTCTTCATTATGTGCCCGAGAAATTTCCACTGCCTCTTCCTGATCTTTAATATCTGTCCTTTTTAGTCCATTTTCCGTAAAACTCCGTCGTTGCTAACACATACAACCCGTGATATTCCCAACAACCTTCTGTAAACCCATATCTCTGCTACTTCAAGACACATGTCCATCCGTGAGAAGACCGCCCAGCATTCATGGCCACACATGAGGAATGAGATTAAATAACAGTCCAGTACTTGTTTCTAACATTTTGTTCTTTCTTAATACTTGACTTTTGGAAGGCATCTTTCGGTATGCCAACATATCTTCGGATTTCGGAATCACATTTTTCGTCCTTTGTTAAATTATTTCATATATATATATATATATATATATATATATATATATATATATATTATAGATAACTAGGCTCGTTTCGAAAAACCCTCGAATTTTTGATTTGCTAATAATCGCTAGGGAAAAAAAGGTTTTAAAAAAAGAAAGAGCTACAAACATGAACTTCTGCCGACAAAAAAAAAATCGCACAGATGCAGGTCTGAAGCCCAAAGAAAAAACCCCGATACGAGTAAACAACTAACTAACAAAAGAGCTCAATACAACCGTAGAGCAGACCTAGATAAACTTAGTAAGCCAGACAAACCTACCTAGGTAAGCCTTACTTTCCCTGACGATCCGTCTAGGTGAAACCTAGGTAGATTTGTCTGGCTCAATAGGCGTATCTATATATATGTGTTATAATTAAGTAATTCATCGAGTCTAGAAGAAATCTCAACAGAATGCAGAAATATTTGTGACTCATCAGCTGTGTGCATCCACTACCGAGAATTGAAACCCGGACAATTACATTATCAGGCAAACGCCATACCAGCTGTACAAACAGGACTTTGGTGACGAAGAGGTAGCGAATTAGCCTCGATATATCGCCGCTCGATCACATATTCCGAGGGTGGAACTCATCCGGGTCTCTCCTTACCCATAGGACTATGCCCCCACGAGCCACTCCATACAGAGCATTTACAGCCAGTTCAAGCAAGATGAGTTCCATTACTTAATTATAATTATCTCAAATCCTCATAATAATTTCTATCACTTGTATATCCTTGCTTGAACCAGCTTCTAATGCTCTGGATGGATCAGTTTGGGGATAGTAGTCATGGCTCGTGAAGGTGGGGGCACCGTCCTAAAGCAAATTCGGATGAGTTCCACCACGGAATATGCTGTCACCAATAATGAAATCAGGTACGGTGGAGTAATGGATAGCGGCTTGGATTGAGGAATCGGAGAGCCGAGTTCGAATTCCAGTCGAATCCATTACATTCACTTACGTGCTAACACCCTTGGGAAAGATGTGAATCCTCTTTCTTCTCCCTCCAGCTATGGGTAAATAGCGGGACAGACTGGGTTCTATAGCCTTGGATGGCAACTGGTCTAGGAGAAGGAAAACTCTGAATTCAAAACCTGCTCTTAGAGGAGGGTGAATGGAGTCTCTCTGAGCCTTGATTGGCAAACCATATAGTGATGGTGTCACGATAAAAAGCACCCTTGATAGCCCTAGCGAAGCATCAAGAATTCAGCTATTTGACAAGATTATGAACTACACCAATCAAAGTATTGGTGAGTTCAATCTCGGCTGAGGCCGCAAGATGATGAGGGACTTCTAATTCTCTTAGAACTACCTCACTATATTGGTTGAGTAAGTCCGCTGAGACAACGCATACTTGTCTAACGACCCTTCGTATTTTTGTGCGTATTTACTGAAATCATTTCCTATCTGTATGCCGGCGGTTTGTCCCCGATTTTTTCTAGGACATTTCCCTCATAAATCAAAACTTCTTAGTAGGTGAAAGAGATTATGCAAAATCGTTTGATAAAATAAACTCTTGTGCAAATTAATTGAAACAAATCGAATAATTCCATGATTATTTACTCTTTTTGTTCAAATTTTGCCAATGAAACATGACCCAGTGCACATGTTAGTACCTCGTATGTCCATTCCACAAAGTCTTTCCTTGTAGATTGACCACAGATTCTCGATAGGATTTAAATCAGGAGAGTTCTGGTCCAGTCTATAGTACTTTGATTTGCTCACGGGTAAGGCTTGCCAGTGTGTTTGTGCAGTGTTACAATTTACATATGCTTCCTTAAAGTAACGTCCATCGCAGACAATGGCCGTAGGACAACTAATCGACAGTTGTGACATTAGTGTCTGGGCGTGATAAAAATGTGAAGCAATCACGGATGATGTAATATTTTTTTAAGGCCAAACAAATTTCATCATTCACACAAAAAATAGATTCATATTGCTGCAGACCAATGTAAATGACCTAGCCTGAGGAAAAA
>CAHIKZ030000979.1:767500-835000 GCA_903632075.3 Acanthosepion pharaonis | reverse complement strand
TATTATAATTGGTCCTTATATAACTGGTCAAATATTTGTAAGGTCAACCCTCTGTAGGAGCGAGTGGTGAGATGTTTATCGTATATATGTTAATGATTTTTTTCCCGCCAGGAAATATATGAGATATTTGAATTCATACTTAATAAATTAAAATATCATAATTTTAAATATATATTTACACGGGTTTAGTCAGGTGATTGGTATATGTGATGGTAGAAGAGTGTGTGTGCAATTTAAAAAGCCACTGTACCGTTATATTTATTTATAAGGTGATATATTCGTCCACAACGGATATAGACGCATGTGTGATTTTTTTCTTTTTTGTATGTGTTTGCCATTGATATCGTGAAAAAGATAGAGATATTATTTAAACATACGACTTCTAAATCTTATGTAAAAAATATGCTTTAGACTTCTTGTCATTTGAGTAAACTTTTTTACTAACTGGGGAAGTAATGTTTGTAAAACATTTCAAATAAAAGCAAGCACTATATCGGTAGAAGCAGCAAGAAAAAATAGAAATGATAATAGACACAAACAATTATATGACAGTCCTTTTGATATGATAAATAGGCCAGACACAATCATAAAAACGTGTCAGGAAAACCTAACGGCCCTTTGAGCTTTTCTGTTAATGGAAAACCATTATGCGTACCATTAAAATATTTGGATATAATGCAAAAGACTAAATAACAGCAGGAAAAGAAAGCACAAAATTTAGTCATTATTATCTTGTCGACAGGTCTAAAAGTGCAGTGATGGCTTACCTTAAAACCACGGCAAAAAAATCAAAATTCTGAAATCTGTGCCGTTAAATCGAGATATTTTTATTCATCGTTTTAAAACATACACCTGCCAACGTTTCAGCTCTCAACCACAGCCATAAGACAGTATACGATGCTTTTTCAAACAAAGCCTGTCTCGTCCTGGGTATGACGATAAAATTCATTCTGCAGAAAGGCTTCTGATCGGGATGTTTTGAGAAGCGTTGAACCACCTTTAATTACTGTTTAATTACTGTCCCAGGTTCACCCTAAGCCGATGTAGTAGCACCTGTTAGGGACCCTGATCTCGGCAAATAGTTAAACGCCAAATACAGGGTGTCCATAAATTCTTGTGTACTTTAAAAGACTTATAACTTTATTTGTATTTGCGATAGAAATAATTTCTAAAAAGGATTTGAAAGAAGTAAATCTATATATTTTTAAGGTTTTATTGAAATTTTATTTAAGTTTCCACATGTCCTCCATCATTAGCAATAAAAAGGGTAATACGATTTTGCAGTTCACGGAAAACATTTGCCAACTGATTTACAGTAATGCCTGAAATGGCATTAGTTATTTGGGCTATACTTAAAACTAGATACATTAAACTTCATAACATTTTTTACAGATTATTTCGATCGCAAATACAAAGAAAGTTATAATTTTTTAAAGTGCACACGAACTTTATGGACACGCAGTATATTTTCACATTTACAAAAAATACTAGCAATACATTATTAAAAATAAACAAACATATTACCAGAAATATATTTTTGTAAAAGAAATTACTATTTCCAAGAAAATTAATTTTCAGCATTAAATGACCCATAAGGAGTTGATATCTCGCTAAACAAACAAACAACAAGCAAACAAAAGCTGCCTAATATGTAGGAGGAAGGGTATTATATATACAGCGAAATCTTCAAAACTCTACCCAACGCTGCAGTATGGACCGTAGTCGAGTTATTCCGTCCCAAGTGAACGTGATATTTGAGTTTTCGGGATTTCGCAGAGACAAATAGAAAGGGTCTTCGATCGAGGGCTGGTAATTAATAAAGATCACGATTTCTATATTGAAGTTTGAGAAAAGCAATAGTAAGGATATAATCAATTGTCTCAGCGGAATAGGATATCATGGCCTGGTCCTTAATTGATTTATACAACAGAAAGCTAAAACAACAAACTTAAAGACAGTCAAAATCAAAATCGCATTTACTAGAAGGACGTGAGTCTAAATAACTCGCTATTAAACTGTACTCACGTTCAATAAACAGAAGTAAACAGACAAAAACTTGTCTGTTAGAATATTACGACATATATGTGTATGCGTGTGTAGGTATGCGTGTATGTGTGTGTACAGGGTGCGATGGATAAACTGTCTTGCAAAATACGCGAAAATGCAAATAACACTGACGTCTCATTTTAATTTTTAATTCGATGATTTGTCAGCTTGCATTGTCTCTGTTTCTGCAACTGTTTTTGCTCCCTGGATTGATCTCCTATGCCTAATGTCAATTTTTCTGACTTCTTCTTCTACGTTCTGTATCCCTTCACAGCGTTAGCGATCATGTCTCTCCACAATGTCCTCACCTTTGTAGCTCTTAACGATTTTGTCTGCTTGTTATTGCACCTAAACCTTGTTTCGCCATCCATTTACTTAAGCTCTCTAGGTAGGTTATGCGCCGTTTTTTAATCTTTCCCTCTTACCTTCAATCTATTCTGTGAGTATCACATTTTCCAGCCCTCTTAATTGCTGGTGTTTCCAGGTCAACCCTGACCCGGGGTGGTAACAACTGTTAGGGTCCCGGCTATGGGTAAATAGTTAACCCCGAAACTGGGGTAAATAACCCGTTGGGGTTGATATGGGGTTAACCAAACCAAACCAAACCATTATATTCTCAATACTCTTCTGTCGAACCACATTTCTGTTATCTTAAGCTTTTTCTTCATCTGTGAAGAGATTGCCCAGAATTCTCTGCTACAGCGAAGGACTGATATTGTGTAGCAGTTCACTACAATTTTCTTTGTTTTTAACGATATTTTTCTTCACTATAAATCTTACTAATTAAAATCAATAATACTTCTAGAAATGATGAAATATTCATTCGAATATTCCATCATTTCCATTGGAATTCATTTAAAGAAATTCTGCCAAGCATCAACAAACTCACAGTCCATATAAAAAGATTTGCTGAAAATGCATATTCCCATTTTTTTTTTTTTTTTTTGACTACGTTTTTTTTAATCGATGTCGCTGTCCCGGTTTTTTCCTCCCTGTCATATTCTTCATTTCATAAAAGGGACGTTCCTGTGTTGCGTGTACAGGTTCCGTTTGCTAGGGGACATATTAAAAACAAATTCGTTTTCACATATGTTATGTTTACCTTTGTCAAGCGTCATATTTTCCCGACTAATAACAACGTCTAATGGAGCGAAAGAGAGGCACAAAAGGCCACGAATGGTTGCAGAAAAGAAAATAGGTCAACATATGCATGAACATATTATTCTAAATACATATTCAAATCATGGATGCAAATAAAGTTACATTTGAAATAATAAAAAAAAAACAGGTAAGAATCGAAAACAGATAAAAAGAAAGAGAAAAATTATTTTCTTAAAAATAAACCAATGTGAAAAAATGAGTTTTGAACCGGGAACAAACCGTAAAATTAATTGTTAAATGTCATTTAATGTCAAATGCAATAAAGAAAAAGATGGCGATATCATTGACTAACTTTCAAAGTTTTCTTCAGTGAGGTCAGCATTAGTGGGTGAAAACTTCTTTTGTAATGTTAATGATAACGATAATATTTGCCATTGGAAACATTCGGCATTCAATGACGAAATAACAATGGTTAACCGTGTTAAACTTTTCATTCACTCCTCCTAGTAACATCTGATACCGGGCGGAAAAAGTAAATTTTCTCTCACAATTGCGTCTGTCTTTGGGGTTGTATTTGGCTTCGGGTATAGAACAACTGAAAATATTATTGATGGGTACCCAATTCGGGGGAACAGCTGCCTACGCGAGTACCTCCCTCATTAGACCAAAAAGAGTGAATCAATAGGTATACCGATTCCAGCCCAATCGTCGGTTACGAGAAACTGGGTTATTTTTTTCTGGCCCAGGTGAAAATGTCAGGATTTTCACATTCAATTGAGCTCGGGTCACAACCTGCTAGCGTGCGGTGGCGATTAAATATTGAGTGCACATTAATTGAAACAACCGCTTTAGTTTACTTTCTTTCATCATACGATTAGTTTTAAACCCACTGAATTGAGAGGGTGCAATCGATTTCTATTTTTACCTCGGTTTAGTTTATTTGCAGTGGTGTGCAGTAATATTAATCTATTTTTGGGGTGTATGATGAAATCTGAAAAATATTGTGTCATCCTTGATTGTATCAGATTTTTATCACGCCCAGACAGTATTGTCTCGACTGTCGATTAGTTGTCCTACGGCCATTGTCTCCGATGGACGTTACACCAAGGAAGCTTACGAAAATTGTAGCACTGCCCGAAGACATTGGCAAGCCTTACTAGTGAGTAAATCAATGTACTATCGGATTCCTCGGAAACTCTCCTGATTTAAATCCAATTGAGAATCTGTGGTCAATCTTCAAGGAAAGATTTTGTGGAATGAACATACGAAGTACTAACGTGTGCACTGAGGCATGTTTCATTGGAAAAATACGAAATAAAGTAAATAATAACGGATTTATTCGTTTTGTTTCACTTAATTTGTACAAGGATGTAGTATTTGCCCTCGGACGGACAGGCTTTATATATCTCTCAGTTTTTTTCTCTGTCCTTGGACTGGGCACAACTGAAGATGTGCCTGGTCTTGGGGAGCAGCTGCTCGCGTAAATAACCCCTTCATTGCTCTTATAAGGGAGAATCGGTAGCAATATTGATTCCAGCGCAACCGATGTTTACAGCGGGCCGGCTATTAAGGTGGAATTGGCCCAGTTACACGCTTCTGGCTCCACACATAAAAAATTTTGTCACAATGCGCCAGCGTGGGGCAGTAAGTAGATACTAAAATGGTATCTAACTTCGGCTAGAGAAGCTATATTTTATCTCTCAATTGTGTTTTTTGTCTTCGAGCAGAACACACAAAACAAAATCATTGAGTGATCCCCAGTCCCTAGAATTCCGACCCTACAGCAGAACCCACCTCATTACGCACAATGGTTGGCAGAATATCGACTCCAGTGTGACGTTGGTTAAGGCTTTAATATTATTTATCAAAACATTGCAGGTTATTTAAAGCCAGAAAATATTTATAGATTGTAAGAATTTTTTTTTTTTTTTTAGCTATTAATGGTTTAGGGATACAAGTCTTATCAATTAACTCATAGCTACGTGGAAGATGCGGAGGATTCATGTTGGTTACGTGAACTGTGCAATTTAGGACCTTGGCACATGTCCATCCGATGGGCTTCCCACTTTAAACCGTACTTGTTCGATATGGTGGGCGCAGTCGAATAAATACTAAGTGTAGTATCTTTTCTCCTTCTCTGTAATGTTAATACTAATATGAACCATTTCGTTATTATTCAACTTGTAGAAAAAGACGATATGTATAAAGGTAAAAGTCAATAGGAAAACTGTATTATTAGCCAACGCTTTTTGTCCAATGTGGACTTTTTCAAGGAAAAAACGAAATGAATTTATTGAAAACAAAGAAACTATTAAGAACAAACAAAATGCCCTTAGCAACTAAAAAAATTAGAAAACGCTATTATATTCATATTGTTAAGTGAAAATTACAATAAGAATACAATAGCGTTTTCTAAATTCTTCTACTTGCTAAGGATATTTTGTTTATTGTTAATAGTTACTTTGTTTTCAATAAATTCATTTCTTTTTTTGCCTTGAAAAGTCCGCACTGGACGAAACGCGTCGGCTTATAATAGAGTTTTCCTATTGCTTTTACCTTTATATATATATGTATATACATACATATTGAAGAAATTGTAAGACAAAAGGGAAAATGTTTATTTGTAACACTTTTCATCTGTTAGGACTTCATCAGACTGTGTTTGTTGACGTATTTGTGAGTACATATGCGCATGAACGAGAGATGCTGGTAGTTTCAACAGTTTTCTTTTTTTTGCCATCTAATGGAATTCCTCTATATTCTTTTTCTTTTCCTCATCTTTGTTTTTGGATATTTCTCATTGTGATAACAGAAAATCTATGGCTTATTGTCGAAATCTAAGTATTTGGAACACAATTTTATGGCTTCAAGTAAATATATTTTGGAAGCAATTGCAACACTTCAACTACTTATACTACTAAGTGTAGCATATGTTCTCCTCATCTGTAAGGTTAATAGTAATATTAACCATTTCCTTATGTGGAAACATTCTTCTATGCCCTAAACGAACAGCCAGTGCCACCCGATCTCCGACGCTCCCTGTAAGTCGGTCTCGATTCAAAATGTAGTATGTTATCCATATTTCTGCTAATGGTAATATTCGCTTTTTCCTTAAAAGGAAACGTTAGACATTCAGTGTCCGAAAATCCGTTGCAACTTGTGTTAGGTATTTCAAGTAATGTAGTTTCCATCATTTCGTAGTGTCCTTTATTAGTAATTCTTTAGCGCGAGTCCAAGAGGTTTGAAAGAAGGTAGTCCTCTCTAAAACCTACAGAGTTCTTTCGCTTGATAGTATCTGCAAATATTTGATGCGAGAAAGACGTTTTTGAGTGAAATATCTCTATCTGATGAGTCTATTTAAAAGCTCAATCCGATTTTTGCCAACATTCGTCACGTAACCAAACTACCCCAGGGGCCAACCTAAACTATATTCAATTTTCTTTTCTCTTATTTAGTTTTATCTTATCCATACATCGAGGTATTTGTAGTGTTTTTTTATTTATTAATTCTACATCAAGGATTTTAATGATACATTCAGAATATGGTGATTTATCAAACATAGCTCAGATGTGAGCTAAAGCCGAAAGTATGATGCAGAGTGTGACTCGAACTCACTACTCAGTCGTAATTAATCTAGCGAAACAAGCCTGCTAAACCTCACACCACGTCGAGGTGTTCATTTTGATTTTCTCAGAATAACTTAGATGTAACAAAAGGCCGAACATTTGAAGCACCCAGTGAGGATCGAACTCACTATTTAGTCGTAATTCATCTAGTCGGTCAGACTAGCTAATTATTACAACACATCGAAGTGTCCTAATACATTCACTGCCTTAGTTTCATTTAAGCTAATAGCTTCTGTTTTGCAAAGTTTTATCTTGAGCCTTATTTCTACGAACACTTAATGGTGGATGTTGTTTCAATTTATTGTTCAAAATCATTCTAATTTTATCTATAAATACCCCATGTAATAAACATAATCTACTCCCCACAAGTCAATCCTGTGCTCCAATGACCTCCCCAGAAGAAACAGGAATTGTCTATTAATAGAATAATAGGTTTTCTATTAATCTAACTATGGTATGCTTAAATGAACTTCTTTGTTATACTATTGATAATGTTTGAATCCATTCGCTGACATGTCTGTATAAATGGACTGATATAGTTCCACTTTCAGATCTTGACACTCAGTGGAGTCAGAACGTAGAAGAAAGGAGCATTTTATTCTACAACTCTCCTGGAACGGCTTTACAAATAATGACATAGCAACTCCATATTGATCATGTGTTATCAGAGTTTCTGTATAGAAAAATTACTAAATTACGGTAGCTTGACAGAGTAGAACGGATAATTTGGACAGTAAGATATTCTGGTATCACACGTCTAGGTTTGCTTGTTTTGCGTCACATAAAGAATTTTAGAACAGTAAGGGCGAAAGAAATGTACAGGGTAACTTAAGAGCCAAGTTACCGACACGAACTCCGACTTTTAGGCGCTATTTACATACTCGACTCTCCCGTCGAATTATGAGGGTCAAGCAAATCAGTTCCTAGGAAAGTGACAGCCCGTAACCAGAATTTGATTACAGTGGTGAAGGTTTTGTGCAGAACCATCCATAGTTTTTGAAGGGCCGAATACAGAGACTTGGTGCACTACGTTCCACAGGGTCCCCAAACGAGCCTCCGCAGGTTTTAAATTCAGAGTTATCCTTCTCCTAGACCAGTTGCCATCCAAGGCTATAGAACCCAGTCTGAAGAAGAGGATTAATACATTTCCCAAGGATATTAGTGTGTGTGTTTCTGTGTGTGTCTGTGTGTTCAGAGTTGTCCTTCTCCTAGACCAGTTGCCATCCAAGGCTATAGAACCCAGTCTGAAGAAGAGGATTAATACATTTCCCAAGGATATTAGTGTGTGTGTTTCTGTGTGTGTCTGTGTGTTCAGAGTTGTCCTTCTCCTAGACCAGTTGCCATCCAAGGCTATAGAACCTAGTCTGTCCTGCTATTTACCCATAGCTAGACGGAGAATCCTCACACACACACACACACACACACACACACACACATATATATATATATATATATATATATGAAGAAATATAGTCTTATATGTGGTATATTTATGGGATAAAGTGCTCAATATCAGAGATAGAGCGTGTGTAAATGTGTAAATATTTTTGCTATAGCCGAGAAAAATAACAACACTCGTGGCCTGAAGATTGCATCTAGCAGGAAACAGACTGTCGCCTCTAAGTGTTGACTTCTATGTTCACTAATATATATATATATATATATATATATATATATATACAAATATATATATATATATATATATATATATATATATAAAACCTAAAGAGCCAGGTAAACCTAGCTAGGTTTCAACTTAACGGATCGTCAGAGTCAAACTGGCCAAAGAGTTAAATATGGAACAGAATATATAGATTAAACAAAAAAAAGCTATGATCACGTGACAAAAAAGTGTGTGTGTGTGTGTGCGTGTGTGTGCGTTATGCAACTGTATTTAATTAACACAAGTTTGGTTATTTAACAGAGGTAGATCCATCTTCATTTTTTTTTTTTTTTTTAGATACATTCTATTGTCGCCGATCGGACCCTGAACTATCGCCAGCCAAGATGAATGGATGCTCCATTGGAGATATCTTATATTCTAAATTCAGATCTTAGAATATATGTTTCGTACACTTTTTAGGAACAACACGTAATTTTACAAAATAATAGTTTAAGTTAATATCTTTTTTTAATCTTTCTCAAAATGTAAAAAATGAACTGTGTAACAGGTTGTCATGGTAACTTTGAATAACAAAATAAGGTTTGTGTATTTGGTCATCCCCCAGATCAGTCTGAGCGATAACGATAGTTAAAGGCAATAACCCAAGACAACAACCCTGAAAAACCAAACACTGCTGTTTATAAAAACGAATTTTCCATTTGATTATGAAACATTGATTATTACAAGTAAAGTACTAAACACAAATCCACCAACAATATTTGATAATTTGCGAAAAGTATATTACCTAGTCCTCAACCAATAAACAAATATTCAGCGAAATGTGCAGAATGATGAGTTGGCACAGTTCCTCGTAAAGGGCAAAATCTATACCTTTGAAAAATTGTCTCAGAATATTGAGCAACATGATTTGTCTCAGCAGTTACATGCTATAGCACAAACAATCAGCTGTTAATCCAATCTGTTGATTTTTGTCAATGTTTTTAATTAATTATCCCACAGGGATACGAGATGTTTCATTTCATTTTTCCCTCTTTTTTCATATATTTAATTGGTTAATTATCCTGTTAATTAATTTTCTGTTCTTGTTAATGTAAATTATTTTTAATTTTTAAAACTATGTTTACTGGTAATACGTATTATTGTGTCATAGAAAATATAAGTATTTTCTTCATCTTCTGTGAAACAAATTCTACATTTAAAAAGATCATAATAAATTTTGTAAAGGTTACCAAAATTACTGTTTCTCGGAAATTCATATTTTTCGTAAAGTATTTTTAGACTTTGTTCATATACGATTTTCTAAAATGCTTTGATTGCTTTCTGATTGTATAAAACAATAATATTTTCTGTAGTCAATAAGCATAAAAAAATTAATTATTTTTGCAATATGATCTAAAGATCTCTAATTTATGGTAATAAAATGGTTTTTGTACATTTAGTAATTTTATGGTCGAGTTGGTTATTTTTGTTCTGTCTCTGTACATTTGCATTTATGGAAATAAATAAATAATTAAATAATTGTAAGATATTTCTTAATATTATATATCGTTGTTAATTAACTAATCACTGGACTTTACTACAAATTCCTTGCTAAAATGTTCTCAGCATTTGCTATTTAGTAATAACTTAGGTCTGAATGTGTCCGCACTAGTCGTGAACCCCAGTCATATGGTTGCTAGGCCAAGTATAAGGATCGCCTTTGTTTATATATATATATATATATATATATATATATGTGTGTGTGTGTGTGTGTGTGTGTGTGTGTGTAATGGGTAAGGATTTAATTAATACAAGTTTGGTTAATTAACAGAGGTAGATCCATCTTTATTTCTTTTGAAGTTCCAATTTATATTTCTTTGATTTGAGATTATACTTACCAGTGTCAGAGTACGTTCAGGAATGCCCAAACTCATTTGGCTTTTGTTCCGTAAACACGTGAATAAAAAAAAAGCCCAAAAGGTTTTCAGATTGTTGAAGGATAGCCAAAGGTTTTGTTTATATTCAGCCAATATTTCACACAGACACATACACACATACAGAGGCAGATAGATAGATAGATAGATAGATAGATAGATAGATAGATAGATAGAATGGCAATGATAGATAGATAGATAGATAGATAGATAGATAGATAGATAGATAGATAGATAGATAGATAGATCCAAGAAACAAGAGGACGGCATAGATAGATAGATAGATAGATAGATAGATAGATAGATAGATAGATAGATAGATAGATAAAATGAACGGCAATGATACATAGATAAAAAGAATGGCAATGATAGATAGATAGATAGATAGATAGATAGATAGATAGATAGATAGATAGATAGATAAAAAGAACGGCAATGATAGATAGATAAAAAGAATGGCAATGATAGATAGATAGATAGATAGATAGATAGATAGATAGATAGATAGATAGATAGATAGATAAACCAAAGAAACAAAGAGGACGGCATAGATAGATAGATATATAGATAGATAGATAAAGCCTTATAGACAAATAGGATAACATAGATAGTATGTATCCCGCTCTTCGACTCCCAGCTATTGCTTAAATAGCAGAACAGACTGGGCCATATAGCCTTGGTTGGCTATCAGTCTACTGCAGTAAGAAACGCTAACCTATTGCGGAGAAAAATCTTCTGCCTTGTCAGCTATGCATCGAACGAGACATGATCTTCCGAGCAGGTATTGCTTACGGCACTTAACTAACAACTACACGAATATGGATATTTCTGCACCTTTAACACTAACAATAAACTCTTAGTGGCACCTCTAGTCTACGCCTTAAATCGATTCTTATCTTGTAAATATATTTAGTTGGATTTCAAAGCTGAACAATTGATGCCCTGCCTCGTATTATTGGTCCCCTGACGAGGGAAACTGCCTTATACCGGTCCTATTTCGTCATTGGTCGAAATAATTAAGTGTCATATATTTCAAGTAGGGAAATGATCCTTTCCTCGTATAATGGCTAAGCTAATACAAACTGAGTGCTACTTGTGTGTAGGGGGATACAAGATTCTTACCCAATGATTGACAGACAATAATTATATCGCCAAAAGGAGTAGAAATGACTGCTCGCAAGACGGTAATTGCAAATACGTCACCTTTCACCATTTTATAAAGAGATTAACATTGAATTAAATCTTGATGATATTTGGTGATCGACGAGTAATTCATTTGGCTTTTGTTTGGCCTCATACATTGCTCATTCGATGTTAGACATTGGAAAACAGAATTGGTTAAATATATATATTGACCTCGTTAATAATAGATCGTTAATATTCTGCATTTTATTTGTGAATTGATATTTCAAAATATAATTAATGAAACCAAGAAAGCAAAGTAGAATATAACAAGTACCGTAGAATTCCACATGTAAAACAACCTTTAAATACCAAATATATCTATCTATCTATCTATCTATCTATCTATCTATCTATCTATCTATCTATCTCATCATCTTGTTTCTTAGGCTCTTCAATATCTATATATCCCCCCTCTCTCTCTCTCTCTATATATATATATATAAATATATAGGGATTTTCCAAGCGTAGCTCAGATGTGGCACAAGGCTGAAAGTATGGGGCACCCAGTGAGGATCAAACTCACTACTCAGTCGTAATTGTTCTAACAAGACAAGCTTGCTAACCATTACACCACCACGAGGTGCCCTCTCTCTCTCTCTCTCTCTCTCTCTCTATATATATATATATATATATATATATATATATATATAAATATATATATATATATATATATATATATATATCCTTTGTTACTCATGCTGTCCATCATCCATCAATCTAGTTATCTATATACATATGCTATATATATATATATATATATATATAGCATCCTCTTTGTTAATCATGCTGTTCATTATCTATCAACCTAGTTATCTATATACATATACATATGCACACACACACACACACACATATATATATATATATATATATATATATACATAGCTATATATATATATATATATAGCATCCTCTTCGTTACTCATGCTGTTCATTATCTATCAATCTAGTTATTTATATACATATACATATGCCCCCCCACACACACATATATATATATATATATATATATATATAGCATCTTCAGGTATATAATAGATGTTGTTCTTGTTTTTTTTTTCTTAGTAATAAGAGGACATCGAAAATATATGTGTATTGTATCCGAAATGCTATTGAAAATGAGATATTGGTTTTTGAACAAGAACAACATCTATTATATACCTGAAGATGTCTGTAGGAACAGACGAAAGCTTGTGTAAAAATAACAACTAATACGGTAGAAATTTATATGAACAAGGATCAATTCATTCATAACGGATCTGAGGTTTTTGTGTAATATTTGAATTGTTTGCGAGATGGATGTCTCGCCATTTAAAATCACTAACCTTTGCATTAGTTTTGTGTGAATAATTCATGTATTTGTAAATTGATTGCACGTTTATTGTAATTTAAATATCTGATCCATGTGCGACTTTTGGTTAATAAGTGCGACATTACTGTAATTATTGAACAATATAGTTCATGCCACTTTGACAGTAAAATTTACCAGTAAAATAATTTGTTCATTACCATATTTGGTATAAACGCAAACATTTTAAAAAAAAAGAAAAAATTCAAAATCAAACTTAGCGTCGCTTTGGCGCGTTCAAAAACCAATATCTCATTTTCAATAGCATTTCGGATACAATACACATATATTTTCGATGTCCTCTTATTACTAAGAAAAAAAAAACAAGAACAACATCTATTATATACCTGAAGATTTCTGTAGGAACAGACGAAAGCTTGTGTAAAAATAACAACTAATACGGTAGAAATTTATATGAACAAGGATCAATTCATTCATAACGGATCTGAGGTTTTTGTGTAATATTTGAATTGTTTGCGAGATGGATGTCTCGCCATTTAAAATCATTAACCTTTGCATTAGTTTTGTGTGAATAATTCATGTATTTGTAAATTGATTGCACGTTTATTGTAATATATATATATATATATATATATATATATATATATATATATATATATATTGCATCCTCTTCCTTACTCATGCTGTTCATTATCTATCAATCTTCTTATCTATCTCATCCTTAATAATCGGGGACCGTCGTATAATACAATCCTAAAAAAGAAACCTTAAATTCCGAGTGATGTTTGTCGCAGGATAACCTCGGCATTTAATGTGATAAGAAATAACTTACTTGATAAGTTTCACATCATCATATAAACTGATAATAAAAGGAATAAAACCATTTCTACCTCATATATTACTGGCATAACTTCTTAATAAATTCCCTATTTGAAGAATAATTCCATATTAATGAAAGCATGAAAGCTCAAAAGAAAAAAATAAACAACGAGTTATGATTTTAAATAATTTTTTTTTTTTAAATAGAATTTATTATTATCATACTGTTATTAGCAATATTTTGTGATTGTCGATGAAGTATAAGTAAATAGCGATTAGTACACCAGGCTGTTTGTATCTGTTTAGATAAAGGAAAAGAAAAGGAAGAAGAATCTGTATTCACAAATAAAACAATCGTTTTCCTTTTAGGGGACTTGTCTAGGAAAAACATGATATGGAGTCGGCTTTTTAAATTGTGTTTATATTGATTTTCTAAGGACAGAGTAAGTAACAATATTTCCAATAAGTTCATCTTCATATAATCAATAAGCAGTCGTCTTATACTACGAGTCTAGAATGAATTCATGAAAACTAGTTTTTTTCCGGGCGGGGGGTTGTTTTTTTACCTCGTTTCACTCTCAATGAGGCTCCTTGCTTAGGAATGTTTACTTAAACTTCAAGTTAAACTCATATATACGATCTGCTGTTGCACAAATGGTAGACTCATTTTACCGCGCGTGAAAATCGTTGACTCCATCTGCAATGTTTAACGTATAATTGCTGTTTTGCTTAGCGTTGACGCCACATTGGATTGCTGTCCAATCCCCACTTTCCAACCTTGTCAGCGTTGAAGGTCGTTTACGCGCCCCTGTGGGAGATTACTTATTTTCCAGCTGCAATTGTTTTCCCCAAAGTGCAACAAACCTAGCGTGTCCATGGCAAATGTACAGATAAGCTTGGTTCTTTAGAGTCACCAGTTCAATCCTTTACAACTAAGACTCACCATGATAGGCCGAAAGATTCGTATCACCCTCATTTCTACCGTATTGCATGGATAAGAATGGTTTTCCAATCATACAGCTTATTCTCGAGAAACACTAAGCTTTAGAACAGGCCACCGCGGTGATGCTTCCCGGAACGCTATAATATTAATCTACAAAAATTAGCGAACTGAAAAGCGGGACTAAATAGTTAGAAGGACAGGGATTAGTAGAGATATCAAAAAGACAAAACTTAACAAGAGATAAAAAGCAAAGGAAATCGTGAAGAGCCATGATCAGTCACGTCCTGAAAGGACACGGCATATGAAGGTAAAAAAACTCTAATCATCCACACATCTGATTATATCTTTCGTCTGATATTTATCCGCTACAATATGGAAATGATTATAGTATATACTCGAACACAGTACAAGTATGGGGGTCTGCTTTTGACATAGGTAATATTTAAAGTTTTGGTTGCACTATACACAGGTATATCTTTTCCGGAGAGGTTAAAATCCATGCAAATTATTTCAGTTGCGTTATATATGGAATATAAATATTTTATTCAGAAAGTCCTGTCTATCTTAAAATGGGGCCTACAGAGATGATTGCATTTTGTTTTTTACAGAGGCTAGGTTCGCCTATCGTCCTATTCACACTCCTCCCCGGTGAGGAGAAGAGGTTTATTCCTTGTTTAACATTCGGTTTCCGGTACCTTCTAAAGTCTGCTTATTCTTTTTCATTGACAGTGGCTCCTTGCGTTTTAGTGGCATTATAGACTTGCTTGGATGTGTGATAATAAAATAAGTACATTTCATCTGCCCTCTCGTTTTTCACCATTGATCACAATAAAAAATACAGTGTTCCCTCGCTAATTTGCGGTTCTACTATCGCGGATTTACGACTTGGCAGATTTTTTAAATATATATATGGAAAACATATCGCGGAGTTTCTGGAAAATTCTAGAAAAATCGAAATATATGAACACCTAAAATTTTTCATTAAACCCATTAAAATATTAATAATAAATATTATTTCCTGGTCTAGGAACAACAAAACAATCGTAAAATAGCAATAGAAAGGACACCGTCGTCTGAAGAGACGTAAAATACAATTATCGGCTGCACATTAGAAGTCATCATCAGCTTCATCATCATCATTTCTACTCCGCAGCAAATTCATCATCATCATCATTCAAATTTTACTTCAACTTCTATCGTGTTGAATACAGTAACAATTTTTATTTTTTTTAATCTAAAGTGTTATTGCTTAACAGTTGTCCTTGTTATTAATAGAGTACTGTAATGGGTGGGTTGTTAACAGTACAGTGAGTGTTGCAAAAGTCCAACTACACGTTAGATAAATACTGTAAATATGGCGTCCCTACTTCGCGGAAATTCAGTTATCGCGGCCGGTCTTGGAGCCAATCTACCGCGATAAACGAGGGATCACTTTAACAGTTTTTCAGCAGGAAGGCAGAGTGAAATAAAGCTTCATAAGCTTCTACTTAGAATTGTTATTATATTACAAGTGGTCAATTGATTAAAAATAAATTATTTAGTATTGCTTAATTTGAAACAAGGGCAAAATATGAAACACTCAATAAAGCTCAAATCAATTTTATTTATTATACTCATCTTGATAGAATAAAAAAATAGGTTTATAATCCAGGTTTTCAATGAAAATATGGTGAAATTTTAGTTTCCATTTCTCCCAGAACTTCTTCGTTACTCAAAAGTCCTGTCAATGTTATATTCAACACCCTTTTATAGATGCATGTTTTTATTAACTCCAGTTTTTCTCCATAAGTGTGGTAATTGTCCAACGTCCAGTCATATAGAATAACTTATATGATATAGCATGTCTGCAGTCTTCTAACGAAATTTATGTTTCTTAAATTTTTTTTTGAAAGGTAACTGAAGCATGGCAATTTATTATTTTTTAGTCATATTCTCTGATACTTCTTTCCTTTATTGGACGTGTCTTTTCCAGGCGTGGTTGATCTTGCCTGTCTACGACATCTTGTTCTTCGTAGCGTTACGTAATCTGTATCACTTTAGTATTCTTCCCAACTACTTTTCTGCCATCCATTATGTAAATTATTCACAGTTTCCCGCCTCCTTTTGGCCTACAATATTCCCAGTGAGTGTTAAACTTTTGCTTTACTCTTTCTCTCTTTGTCATTGTGCTCTGCTAAAAAAAAATCATGAGCGTCGTTGTAAATAATGTTGCCCATTTTATGATATCCAAAAACGTCAGGTATCTTAAATAACGGTAAAAGGATTCATAACTAACCACCAATAAACATACTAGTTGTAATTATACATTTGAAGATATGTAGGTTATGTAACATTTAGAGGCGGGAAATAATAATCGGCGAATGTTAATTCCCGCCTAATCTGTTACGTTACGATTTGCAGAAATATCCTTGAAAAGGGTGTGAAAGCATCTCTACTCGGCGCAGCTATTTGCTAAATAACGGGACACACCGCATTCTCTAGCCTCTAAGGACCATTCTGAATTCAGAACCGGTTGTTGGTGGTGGGCTGATTTGCAAATAGAATCTCTTAGGGTTTGGTTGACAATCTATCGAGAAATGTTGAATCTATAAAAACATATAGGGTGTCCATAAAGTTCCTGTGCACTTTAAAAAATTTATAACTTTATTTGTATTTACGATAGAAATAATTTGTAAAAAGGATTAGAAAGAAGGAAATCTATATGTTTTTAAGGTTTTATTGAAATTTTATTTAAGTTTCCACATGTCCTCCATCATTAGCAATACAAAGGGTAATACGATTTTGCAGTTCACGGAAAACATTTGCCAACTGATTTACAGTAATGCCTAAAATCACATTAGTTATTTTAGCTATACTTAAAACTAGTTACATTAAACTTGATAACATTTTTACATATATAATTATATGTGTGTGTGTGTGTTTACATACATAAAAACAGGGTGTCTATAAAGATCGTGTGCACTTTAAAACAATTATGACTTTTTTGTCTTTGCGATAGAAATAATCTGTAAAAAATGTTATAAAGTTTAATATACCTAGTTTTAAGTATAGATAAAATAACTTATTCCGTTTGGAATATTTTAATTTGAATACAACGCTTTTTGTATTATCGTGTGATCTGTGCATTTAACAGCACTTTCTGTTTTAGAATCTCCTTGATTCGTGGAATTTCCTTCAGTGATTTAATTTTATTTCTCCGCTTGATCTTTGTGCTGCATTTGCGTGTTGAACCATTTTGTTTTCTTTTTATCTCATCTATATTTTACTTCTGACTTCCATTATTTCTCGAATTGATTTTGTCTTCCAAACTGACTCTTTTTGCCTTATTGTCTAACCTTTTCATTGTACTAATCCCAAGCTTCCCAGTAGCTACTAAAGCTTTAGCCTATATGACATTATTTACTTCTGTGATGTTTCCAAGTGGTTTGTCATTTAACAGTGTTTACATTGAAGATTTGTATATTTGCACAATATGTCTATTGGACTTTATCATATGAATATTTGGTCTCTTGCTGACATTTGTCTGAGAGTTGCTCTGCTGAGTAATTGGATGATGAGGTTTTTCGCTTCGGTGATTTCACTTCTGTTGTTTTCAAGGAATTCTACCCCACTGTAGCGGGACTCATCTTCAGTGACATAATCTGGATAACTGCAGGTTATGCCACAGGTAGATTCTTCGGTTTTATTTACTAGGAGATTATTATTTAGTTATTTTAGTGTTTACCTAATCAGCTGCCATATTATTCATTCTACTCTCATCTCTTTTATTGTTTGAGGGATGGGTTATTGTATTCTGTCTTATATTTAGTTTTATCTGATCGATTTCCTGCATTTGAGAGTCTTTTGTTTCGCACGATGTCCCTGCTACATTGGAAAGCATATTTGGGTTGAGATGGGGGTCTTATTCCACTGCCTGCAATATTTCTCCATATTTGGTATGTCTAATCCGTGATGTCCTTTAATGTATTTTCGTGTGCGGTGAAAAAGGATGTCATGACTTTTTGCTACTCTTTTTGAGATCTTTTCTTTCGCTTTCTTTTATTAGTTAATCTAGCATTATTTTCCAACCTCGCATCAAGTGACTCAAATTTGGAAATGTTGGAAAATAGTCCGGGTTTGGTGACCAGGTGTCTCACCGTTGTTAGAAGAGTTTGTTCCAGAGACAAATTTTTTGGCCCCAGTCTCGTTCCTTCCTTTCTGAGGTACGCTACCCTTGTTGACCCGGGTTACAGCTGATCCAGCATGAGTATCAGATTTGTAATTTTTTCCGTTTATCCTTGACCACTAAAGGGTAATTTTGTTCAAGGTACCAGCTCTAGGACAAATGTCGACCAAGACTAAAGAGCTCGTCCTGCCCATGAGATAATGTCGGGGGTGGTATATTCTGATGTCCACGTCTCAAGAGTTCTTCATCTAGTACTGTATTCAGTGAAGTAGCATAGATGTATGGAAATGGTATTGACTATGATAAGTTTTAATTTAGTATAAGTCTCAATGACCGCTAAGAGATGAAATTTCAGAGGTGGACATGATTTTACATTGAGGGTTATCACGAAAAAAAAATTAAATTAAAAAATTAAAGTTAAATAGACGTAAAATAAAATTAAAGAGAAAGAAAAATGTAATTTCAAATTGTAAAAAAATTAGCATAGCATACATGTTGAAAGGTGGACACAGAATGCCTTCCGACAAATATTCAACTTCCGACGCCGATGTGATTATTATTATTATTATTATTATTATTATTATTATACCGTTTAAGATAAGAACGTGATTTAAGAAAAGACGAAATGAATAACAGAGCTTTTGAAAATGAGAAACAATATTTCAACAGAATATCAAACACTGTTTTTTTTTTTTCCTTTTTCTTTTCTTAAATGGCTCTGTTCTCTTAACTGTTGAAAAATATCGGAAGGACACATTGCGCAGTGAATAAAGGCGTTAGTAAGATCCAGTGACGGGACCCAAAGAGTGTGAGTTCAATACCCGGTTAAGGCAGTGGAGGACATGCAGATGAGAATTTACAGGAGATAACTGATAATTGACATCCAGTAGACATGGCACGTGGAACTAGAACAGTCTACCCCAGTGAGCGAAATAAATGGATCAGTTTGTCATTCCAACCACCTGAAGAAGGCCAGAGAGTACGACGGCCGAAACGTTGTAATAAATATGGCGACAAAGATGAGGACAATAGTCCGAATAATGTAAATAGTGTCATTTTAATTATTTCTTTTTTTTCTTCTTCTTCTCCTCCACCTCCTTTGTCTTCTCCTTTTCCTCTTCCTTCTTAAACTCCTCCTTCTTCTTCTTCTTTTTCTTCTTCTTCTTCTTTTCCTTCTTCTTCTTCTTCTTCTTTTGCTTCTTCGTCTTCTTCTTCTTCTTCTTCTTTTCCTTCTTCTTCTTCTTCTTCTTCTTCTTCTTTTCCTTCTTCTTCTTCTTTTGCTTCTTCTTCTTCTTCTTCTTTTCCGTCTTCTTCTTCTTTTTCTTCTTCTTCTTCTTTTGCTTCTTCTTTTTCATCTTCTTCTTCTTCTTTTCCGTCTTCTTCTTCTTCTTCTTCTTCTTTTTCTTCTTCTTCTTCTTCTTCTTCTTTTCCTTCTTCTTCTTCTTCTTCTTCTTCTTTTCCTTCTTCTTCTTCTTTTGCTTCTTCTTCTTCTTCTTCTTCTTTTCGTCTTCTTCTTCTTTTTCTTCTTTTTCTTCTTCTTCTTCTTTTGCTTCTTCTTTTTCTTCTTCTTCTTCTTCTTCTTCTTCTTCTTCTTCTTTTTCTTCTTCTTCTTCTTTTGCTTCTTCTTTTTCATCTTCTTCTTCTTCTTCTTCTTTTCCGTCTTCTTCTTCTTCTTCTTCTTTTTCTTCTTCTTCTTCTTCTTCTTCTTCTTTTCCTTCTTCTTCTTCTTCTTCTTCTTTTCCTTCTTCTTCTTCTTTTGCTTCTTCTTCTTCTTCTTCTTTTCCGTCTTCTTCTTCTTTTTCTTCTTCTTCTTCTTTTCCTTCTTCTTCTTCTTCTTCTTCTTCTTCTTCTTCTATGTGCCATAAACCTCTAGGGTGTTATCGATCATAGCACTGCAGAACGTCTTTGTTCCTCTTAGTAAATTTTGTTTGTTTGCTATCTCTCTTAAGCCCTGTTTTGTTATCTATTCATGCCATCTAGTGGGGTATGTTACGCATTATTTCCTCTGCCCCTCTTCGCTTCGATATGTCCTGTGAGTGTCAGGTTTTTCCAGCACTCTTTCCTCGTTATCCGTTTCTTTCTCTCTGATTTTAAGCATGAGTGTTCATTTTGTTTCAGCTTTCTCTAAAATTTCGTCGTTGCTTACATGTTCATGGTATTCTCAGCAGCCTTCTGTAGAACCACGTTTCTAATGCTTCAACACCCTCCTTCATCTGTAAGAAGATTTTGCTGCCATATTCGGTTTCTTTTTTAGCTTTCTCTTTTGTATTTCTCGATTATTCTTTGGAGAAGCGGCAGAAATATATACCAATCAGGAAGAAGAAATTCAATAAAAGAAAAAACAGAATTCATTTTATAATAAATCGCGAAATATGAATATTATTTGATAATGGCTTCAACTTCAAGATTCTCAATGGTATTATATTCAATATTTCCTTTCAATAAATCGATGATCAAACGGGTTTTCTTTATTTTTTTCGCAATCCAGTTTTAGCGTAGGATTTATGCTTTATTTTTCTTTCTATTTAACAAGAACCGAATAATTGCACCGAGCTTTTTTCGATTTTCTTGTGAATATATTTAAAGACGAAAAACGATGAATGAAATTTCAGGGAACACCATTGTAGAGGACGGCACTATCGATCCGAAGACAAATGAAAGGATTCTTGTTTAATATCGATCTACTAATCAATCTAATCGATTGATTTTTATTCTTTTTTCTTGCACAAATTACGATTCAGTGTTAATCGATTTTCGGGAGTGTATCATCTGTCAGCCTTGATCTTGTTTGCACAAAGTTTAATATATATCATTTTATGCCTATCTATCTATCTATCTATCTATCTATCTATCTATCTATCTATCTATCTTTCGATGAATCTATCTCCCCCTTTTCATTAACTATCTATCATTCTGTCTGTCTGTCTATCTATCTATCTATGAATTTATCTCACACTTTTCATTATCTATCTATCATTCTGTCTGTCTGTCTATCTATCTATCTTTCGATGTATCTAAATCACCCTTTTCATTATCTATCTATCTGTCTGTCTGTCTAACTTTCGATCAATCTACCTCACCCTTGTCATTATCTATCTATCATTCTGTCTGTCTGTCTATCTATCTACCTATCTATGAATCTATCTCACCCTTTTCATTATCTATCTATCATTCTATCTATCTGTCTGTCTGTCTATCTATCTATCTATCTTTCGAGAAATCTAACCTCACCTTTTTCATTATGTATCTATCATTCTATCTATCTATGAATGTATTTCAACCTTTTTTTATTATCTATCTATCTATCTATCTATCTATCTATCTATCTATCTATCTATCTATCTATGTTTATATCCGTCTCATACTGTTCATATTTATCTCTCTACATATTTATTTCTCTGTCTCGATCTCATCATGGGCCATTCTACTCCAAAACTTCGTGAACTGGCTGGACTGATTTCTAAATAATAAAAAAGAAAACTATACTAAATAACCGAAACTACTTTACTTGAGTGAGCACCATATAATATAAACGTTTAAAAATTTGTTTCTTATTACAGTGAGCAATAACTTACGGACAGATCCAGGCATGGTGAAAATCTTACCTTTTTAACATTTTATTAATCAACAAACGCGTAACTAAATTTTTCACGATAACGGAATCAATATTCGACGCTAATTTTAATTCCATTCCATTTTATCTGGTGTAAAATGTCGGTGGAAAAAAAATTAATTCTGTGGTGTCTCGTTCCGTTCTATCAAAACGAAAATTTCATTTACGCGTATGTATTTATTTCCCCTATATATATATATATATATATATATATATATATATATATATTGTTATGGTCCGGTTCCTTGTATCACGGTGATAGGCCAAGGTAGAATCAATAAAGATGAACTCGAACACAGGTATGGAATAACACAGATATATTACAAACAGGAATATATACAGAGAAGTAGAAGTGTTAGTATGAACAATCAGGTTTAGTAGAGAGAACAATGTAGTCTCGACCAGTATTACTATTCCAATGTCTTACAGTAATTGTCTGAACGCCACTCTGTTTAGGACTGCCTCTGACTCGACTCTTGACTCCACTTGAACTACTGACACCACTTGAACTACTGACTGACTCTACTGACTTCTCGCCTACTCCTGAGGCGCAGTATTTATTAAGTATGGAATAGTCCACCATTATTATTATGGGTAAGATCCCGTATCATATATATAAATACATACGAACATATTGTTAATAACAAAACCCCATTCCTTGACGTTTACATAGAACTAAAATTTAAAGTATCTACTCCGTAAAACACTAGTACGAAACATCGTTAATGCCCTGAAAAATATAAAAAACATCCTAAATAGAGCAAAAATAAATTGTTCTTCCCAGTGAAAATTCCAGAGTTTCCTAAATCACATAAGACAAAAATCAGTTAACAATAATTTTCCCAACCAAATCATCGATAAATGCATACAATTATTCTTACAAATTACAATACAACCAAGCATCAACATGTATTACTCTAGACAGGTGCAAGTAATTAGAAGCAGGACGAATTCACCATGCAATCAATCATTAAACACAATATTCCAACCGTAAAGCCCAGCAAATAGGTAAAATTGCCAACATCGTCGGCATTAATGAACATAATCCTATTACATCTAAACTAGCAATGGCCAATATAGTGTATCAGTTTAACCGCCCAGTTGAAGATTGTATTTATTGTCATAAATCAATTAGCTATATCGGCCATATCACTACCTACTCTAGCGGATGTTTCAACAGTCAATTATCTGATCTAAGTGTTGTAAAAGTCATCTAGTCACAATATACAATAACGCATGAAGTATAATAAATTCTAGTTGATAACACGAGAATCGTTCATAAATTCCGTAACCGAAAACATCTGACTCTCAGGGAAATCCTCTGCACAAAACACCTGGCACCCATATTAGTCTCACCTTATTTAACAACGGAAATAAAGTATTAAACGTTTTTAACAACAGAAAGTCACTAACTTGAATTCCAGCCACGTTCCTTTTGCGAAAATTAAAATTGAAAAGGACTAAAAAAGTGAACGAAAGCGATTGGGAAAATAAAAACTACGGGAAATTTTCACACTCCCTTACCAAACGAGAAAATGTAAGACTGTTGTGACCAAGTAAATGGTTAAAGAAATAACAAAACAGGTGTTGCAGATATATCATATATTATACAGTAAGAACAACAGAAGAGTATTACACGACTAGTGAGTGTGTGTCGGTTGACCCAGCGTTCAATCTCTTCAGCTGTTCGCCCCAAGGCCTTCTCTTCTACTAATCTTATAGTAGGCGGAAGAGTCCAACATCGACTCTTTAGAGGGAGAACACCACAACAAAGACTATTACAGAAAAGTAAAACTTCAAATTTTCCTTGTCTGTTATAATCAATGGCACCTATTTGAAAAAAGATCACTGCCCAAATGTATATATATATATATATGAGTGTGTGTATAATTAATATATTTTCTCTTTATACGTTATTGTGATAGATACAATTTATTTAAGTAAATGCTATGTTTTCAATTAAACAATATTATTTTCAACGGCCTGAATGTTCAAGACATTTTGTAGAACATATGCGTTCTCCGATAGGAATTGAACCTGTATTCCTATATGGAATCCGTCATTTGATCAGACGTGCTGTACTTTAGTACTATTTAGCTACAGAGAAGCGTCTGGTGAGCAAAGCCCAAATTACTGTTACTTAGACGATTTGTGTCGATCGATCACATCTGTTCACGAAACATAACTTAACCTAAACAATGAAAACATATGATGAAATGGATGAAATCCAACAAGTATTTAACAGATCTTCATTATTTTCATTTTATGTTGCCATTGCTTACGTTAAGATATATTTCATCAGCATGTATTGAATGTATTGTATTTCAACCCAACATGAAAACCAACATCAATCCAATACATATCCACTCAAATTCTAACCTCCCTCCATTCGCAATCAAACACATACCCCATAGAATATAGGATTAGCAATAGCTCTTCCAGTGAAGAAGCATTTTACAAGCATAGTATATTTTATAGCACTACCTTAAAAATAGTGGCTGCAAGTATCCTGACATCGAATACATAAAACATAACAACAGCGATAGTAGGAATAAAAATAGAAACAAAAAAATCATTTGGTACAAACCCTAATTTAACCGAATGATTAGTACTAAGTTAGGTCAGAAGTTTCTCCATTTAATTGGGAAACACTTTCCGAGAAATAATCCACTTCGTAAAATTTTTGATAGAAATACACTAAAACTAACCTATAGCTGTACTGGTAATCTTGAAAGTATTCATAAAAAAAACATAAGAATAAAAATTTAAATCAATACAAAACCTGAGTAATAATTGAAATTCCAATTTTCAAAATTTCTGGGTAAAAACATGCAATGATAACAGCATAAATTGCAATATGAGCACTGGTAAAAATGGTTGCTGAAGACAGGTTTATAATACCCGGAAATTCAAACACAGGACACATGGCACAATGGATAAAGGCATTAGTTAGATCCAGTGATAGGACCCCAAACCTTTTTCCACCTGCCCTCGTGCTACAGTTTTCTGGTGTTCTTGAAGACTTACCTAAAGGCAGCGGTCAGTACCGTGACCACCGATATAGAAGGCCTGCTCGATAGTGACGTGACGTCACAAATGTCGTCCATGCAGTGAAACAGACAGTAATCATAATGTAACGAAAGATTGTAAGAAAAAAAATTGGTTTTAGAAAACTTTTTAAAAATACATTTATAAAAAAAACAGAATTGGATTTTATACAGAAATTTATTTCATATTATTAATTTTTAAAAAATAACCGATAAGAAAAAACAATGTTGTTGCTGAATGTTTTGTTAAAGAAATTAAACATCATGTTACATTTCATTAAATTTTAAAGACTGAAATTCGTTCATTATTTTATTTGTTTCAAATTTGAAAACATTTTTAAAATCATAATCAGTATTGTTTTAATTTGCATGTTTTTATCTTAATTTTAGTAATTATTCTGTAAAGTTACAATATCATAAGTATTTAATGATTATTATTCTTACACTACAGCAACAACTTAATTATGAAACCAACAGACGAGCAAATTACAAATAAATGATAAATAGAAACAAATAAAATGAATACAAGAAAGTAAATAAATCTGATACAAAAAAGAGATTTAAAATTCAAATAATACTTATAGAAACGAAGGTTACAGATAGACAATTTTAAGACTGAAATTCGTTCATGATTTTAATTGTTTCACATTTGAAATTTTTTTATAAATAATACTTAGCATTGTTTTAATTTGCATGTTTTTATTTCAATTTTAATAAGTATCGTGTAAAGTTACAATTTTTGTAATCATTAAAAGATTATTACTCAAATACACTAACAACTGAATCATGAATTAAGGAACAAACAATAATTAAATAAACAAATTATAATTAAATGATGAATAAATAAAATAATTATGATGAATAAATAAAACAATTAAACATATAAATAAAAACAAATAAATACAAACAAAGCAAATAAATTAGATACAAACAATAAATAGATTTAAAAATCAAATAATACTTTCAGAAATATAGGTTACTGATACAAAATTTAGCAGAATGTTTGAAGTTTTCTTTTTTTTTGCTTGTTACTTGTAATATTATTATTTTCCTTAGAACAAAAATTATTTAAAAGAGCATTTGTAGAGCTCCAGACAAACATTCTTTGTATTCTTTCTATATTGTCACAAGTGTCAACATCAAAAAGAAGCTCATAATCTGCCAAAACATTCAATGTTATATGCATGGCTATTTTCTTTGATTTACTGAATGAAGAAAAGAATGATTTTTTATAAGTTTATCAATGACTACAAAATTTATAGTTTTAACAGAACAAAATTTATATTTTTATCATTAGGATGTAAGAGAGAACCTCTATTGATCCCCTAAAAATAGCTGCTTATTTCAGGTATTTCTTCCACATTATCTCTTACACTTCCAGATATTAAATCTTTGCAACTATTGCATTTAATTTTCTTAAAAACTGCATTACAGCAATAACCTGCTTAGTATAGCATTACAGGTAGAACTTTTCTACAATTATTAACATCATCCTCTTTAACATCAATTTTATATTTATATATATATAGGTTTTCCTCCTCTGTCACTTCATCCCAGTTTGGTTCTTGTAAACATTTTAAATCAATTTTAATGCATTGCTGATTAAATGGTAAGCTCAATTTTAAAGTTGATTGCATTCTAATTTTTTTTTTCACACTCAAATACTTGCCGTATCGAGATATTATACTGATCCCCACTAAGTTGTCGGTATTGACCAAACCTTGCTTCAAGGTGATCAGTTTGAAATTTGCCTAGTAATATGTACAGCATTTTCAGTTCTTCTATGCAATACTTGGTCAGTTCTAGAAATGCATAGGTTGTATGATGCAAAGCAGTGAAGGTTTCCTTTGTTAATTTGCCATTTCTTCCAGAAATGCTATTCCAAGATTCTAACCAGTCACAGAATACAGAGAGAAATCTAAAATTTTCTTCATTCATTCTAAGTGGATTGAAGTATTTATTTCTAAGCCGACAACCTTTATATGGCGTTTTAACATTCATTATTGTCCATCAAATATAAAATATGTTTATATATTCTGCAACTTCTGCAAAATTAGACAAATATTTCTGTTTTCCTAAAGTCAATAATCCTTGAATAGTGTATTCATTAAAAATTTGCAGAACTAAATTAACATTTTACCTTTCAAGATTAGTAGGAGAAAGTGCCTTTGAGGTCAATTTATAACAATATTTCAAAATTGACTGTTATTCTAATCATGAAGTTTCTGTAAGTTAGAAAATGGGGCACTTTGGATACTATCTAATTCATGATTTCCATTATGACAAAATTTGGGGAACAGCATGCATTTATTTACATCTTTTTGACCAAGCCAATTGTTTCTAATGTATTTTAATATATGGACTGAGTCAAAAATGAAGAAAAGGGTTCGAAACTTTATAACTGGGTGTGGATATA
Source organism: Acanthosepion pharaonis (assembly GCA_903632075.3). Lineage (NCBI taxonomy): Eukaryota > Metazoa > Mollusca > Cephalopoda > Sepiida > Sepiidae > Acanthosepion > Acanthosepion pharaonis. The sequence goes on along the minus strand of CAHIKZ030000979.1, from coordinate 807,193 downwards.
CAATGGAAAGCTTTGGTGGACTGCAAAAGAAAGATATAGCTTTTTTTTATTTATAGCATTATTATCTGTTATAATTGATAATACTTGAAAGCCTATCTCCTCTAAACCAATTATTAATCGTTTAAATATGTCAAATAACTTCTCAGCTTTAAGACATTTAGTTGGCATAACATGCACAACATCTTTATATTGTGAGAATACACTGCTAATCATGAAAGCAAAAGCACTTGTTGCAGCTTCACTGCAGTTGTCAGATAAGCCAACAATATTACCACCCTTATAATCTAAATAAGGTTTTAGATGTATTTCATCAACAAGTAAAGATACTGTGATGTCCTTCTGCACTAGTAGCTTAAATTTATTTTTAATATACATAAGAAAATTGTTATCATGTTGCTCAATCAAAGGATTCATATATGTTGATAATGTTAGTCTTTTAATGGTTGAATAGCTAGGTAAAATTATATTTTTGCTGTCTCTTAACAATCTGTACCCTTTAGAGGAGCAGTTATATAACAATGAAGAAAATATAATCATTTCTGTTGAATAATCAAGCTTATTTTTTGTGTCATTAAATTTAGCTGCTCATATATAAATTTAATTGTATTAAAATGTTTGTTTGATTCTTCTTGCACCAATAGTAGAAATGACATTACCAATTTTAATATAAAAATCATATTTTGTGGTTCAGTTTGCTGTTGTTCTGTGTCCATTTTCTTCATGTCTTCTATCAGAATTTCAAGAATATTTTGATCAGTTACATGTTTAGGAATCTTATAGCCCCCTATTGAATGCATTTCCACATCTGTATAAAACACATGTACTGCAAAAATCAGATTCAATTACAAGAGACAGATTGATTTTTGGATATGGAGATTTGATGATGCTGAATATAATAAGTGTCTCTTGCTGCCTAACAAAACTCCAGTAATTTCTATCTAGATCATTAACATTATGGAATTTCTTCTGCATTTTATATGCTAAGTCATCATTAATTTAAAGCACTTTTAAGAGCAGAATTCTCTAGTTGGATTCTTCAAGAGTCTAGTGACTCTCTAGAAGTATTCAATGAAGATAAATATGAGGGCCAGTTTGGGAGAATTCTAGGAATAGCACCATCACGAAGATAAATTTGTTTTAGTTTAACTGTAATTGTGGCACCTGTTTTTGGGGGGTTTTTTTTGTCAAAAGCTGACGATTCTCTCCTTATGCCCTCCGGTCGAAAATGTAGCTCATATACCTAAAAAGATTTTAAAAACCAAACCAATTTTAAATTCTTGTGAAAATCTAAGAAAATCAATCAGCAAAAATCTACACAGTAATATGAAGCATTAATTTAATAATTTTAGGAAAAGTGGAGAGAATTCAACAAAAGATTATTCTAAAAAATTGTTAAATTATAATAATTCTAAAAAATAAATTCAATTATTTTTATGCCTAGAAAAAGATTCCTTTATGAATTTATATCGAAAGTTTATTTTTTATAAAAATTAGATTTCAGCTTTTAAAAACTTTCGCAACTTTGTTTGTAATGTTTTGTGAATTATAAAGATATGAAATTATTTTAATCCTCAGTTTCAATTGAGTTTAATAACTTTTTAAAACAACACTTTATTTTAAAATGTGTTGTGAATTACAGACATGAAAGTTTCACTTAGTCACGAATAAAACAATTCTAAAATATCGTTAAAATTATTAGAATGATTTTTTATGCATATAAAATATTCCTTTAGGAATTCATGAATGAATTTAGGTCGAAAATTTCTTTAAAGTTTATTTCTTAAAAAATGAGTTTTTAGATTTTAAAAGCAACACGTACGAGAATGAATGTCTAAACTTTCTCGCTAGATTTATGTCTTATTAACTTTATGTTATGAATTACAAAGACATAGTGTTAATTTTATCACTATAGTTTCAATAAAATTTACTTATTTTTTAATACAAAAAATACTCACTCTGCTGAATTTAGTAGGTAAAAAATGATCTCTTCTGATTGTACGAATCCAAACATCAGATAATCCTTTATCTTTAGGGAAAGAAAATACATTACTTTAGGGCCGCTTTTATAATTCCCTTTGCAATTTGGTAGAACGCATCTATAAGGCATTGTTTTAAATTAATTCAATATTCAAAAGAAAGTATTAATAAACAATTTAAAAATGCCGCCGTAAAAAATCTGATACAACAAACAAATGACGCACTTCTTGAAAGTCAGACTCAATATGATGACGTAACATTTCTCCTTAACCCAATGAAACAGGCCTTCTCTATCGGTGGTCACGTCAGTAACCCCTTTATATTTATTTCCGCAGCTGCACGGGATAGCGTAAACACAGCGTTTAGTCATGTTCTCCTTTATGGAGGATCTTACTCGGAAGAGATATCTGCTAAGTGTCGTCAAGCTTTTGAAAGTTGTCCTGATGTTATATGGACCGCAGATCCTTTGTATTTTCTCTGATAACTCCTTCACATAAGGTAGGCAGACTGTTTTCTGAGTGTTGTTGTACTCCTCTTGTACCCGTCTATCCCAGTTTTTTGGGGCTGTTGCCATGTACCCGAGATAGTTGTTAGTTATATCCAGTGACAGGACCCAAAGAGTATGAGTTCAATACCCGGTTAAGGTAGTGGAGAACTAGGAGAGGGGAATTAACAGGAGATAACTGATAACTGACATCGATTAAAACATGGCACGTGGAACTAGAACAGTCTACCCCAGTGAGCGAAAAAAAGGGTTCAGTTTGACATTCTGAAGAAGACCGGAGCGTACAACGTCCGAAATTTGTAATAAATATGGCCTTAAAAGTCATTTAGTAAGCAGCTACTTACCATCAGATGAAGAAATAAACCATAGTATTGAAGCATGAAATATTCTGTGTAGTGATTTCAACATATTTTTATGATAAAAATACTATATACATATATATATATGAGATTTTCCGATATACTTATTACATATTTTACTACATATATTAATATAATTACATATATATTTATTACATATTTTTGACTGATTACACTATATATAAACTTAATAACATTATCATTGAAATACGAAAGGAAAGCACCATATTGATACATGTTTAAATCCAATGTAAGCTTTCGGTTTACACAAGCCATTATCAAAGATTACAATTTCAATAAATCAAACAACACACGGACGAAACAACAATGATAATCCGCCCTTGCTGCATGAAAATTTCCAAGTAACGACAAACTCGTACATACGAGACGCGGAAGCGAAAATTGCGTCACAGCTCGTGACGTCACACATGACCACGCGAGAGTGAAAAACGAGAAGTATTAAGTATGGGAACTTACTTAAAATAAATAGACAAAAGTTTTGTATATTATTTAATGAAACATGCATTAATAAAATATTGTTGCATATATATATATATATATATATATATATATATATATATATATATATATGAGATTTTCCGATATACTTATTTCATATTTTACTACCTATATTAATATAATTACATATATATTTAGTTTATATTTTTGACTGATTACACCATATATAAGCTTAATCACATTGTTTTTCATTGTTTAAGTAGATCTCATGACCATTTTCCTTCTCAAGGAGTGTTCCTCTGTATAATTCATGTGTACCTGTGTATCATAGTTCTACCTCGTTTACGAGGGATTCGCATGATAATTCGTATTTTATGCTATATATATATATATATATATATATATAACATTTTATGCATCCATTAAGTCTTAACATTAGAATTATTGACTTCCTTCAAATAACTGTGCAAGCCTTGCAAAAACATTTTACTAATAACAGCCGCAAAGTAATAAATAAATCCGATATTGCAGATTTACTAGGTGAAACATTTAAAAAGCAAAATCTCCAATACGAAAAACAACCATCGCACATAATGCCGAAAACCTCAGGGTATAAATCAAACAATTCCGAAGACAATAAAAAAAAAATCTAAAGATTCAATCGAAAAAAAGTCATAACACAGCCGACGATTTCGCCAAATATCAACGCAATGCGGAATCCATAAACCTACTACCGGAGAGATTATCAGATTACGTTTTACATACTTTCAGTAATACATGGATAAGTGGCAAATTCCCAGATATATAGAGCAAGAGGAATGTAATCTCTTTCTCCGAAACCAAAACAACAACACATAGCAAAGTAAGCTATCAAAACCATTTTATGGACAGGTTTACTGGATATGACGAAATCGGCTCGCACCATAGAGCGAAACGGATATTTGTGGATTTTCTGGCATATAATAGAATTTCTGTTCAGTTATGAAACTGTGGGAATGTTTCTTTTTGTACGTACCATGAAGATGAAAACAAAATTGCTACATTTCTAATGAAAACATAAGGTTTTAAACTAGTAAACTTAATCTACAGTCAAGGATCTTGAAAACAGCTTAACGTTTGCACTGAACCCAACTTAATTTTCGGGGGTTTCAATGCGAAATGTTGATTCAGCACCCTCCAAAATATTGAAATATGGGATCTAGATCACGATTTTCTGATAAATCCCAGAAAGGTTTTCTTGAAAATTTATATCTGTGCTTGCCATAAGGTGTCAGATGTGGGTCATGATCAATTTAATGTTTAAAAGGAATGGCGTACATCTTAAATATTTTCAAGGGAACAGCGTTCTTAAATTTTGGAAATGAAAACTGTTTTACTATTCTCAAACTGACACTAAAAAAAAGAGAAAAAAATTTCCCGTTCATTTTTTTTTTCGGTGTTAGTGGGTCAGAGACCAAAGATATATATTAAATTTGAGTGCCGTCAGTTTCGATTATAGCCGGGATTCGGCATCGAAAATATTTCCATACGTTGATTACGTGTTGTTTTTTCACGTTTGCCATGAAGTCCGAGGTTTTTACCACTTTGATGTAGGCATACTTTTTGTCAATGTCACCCCAGGCATGATAGTCTATCAGGAGAGCTGCAAGATAAAGTGTTCCGGGTAACATGTTAATGAAAATGGTTAACTTTGTTTAGCAAGCACTTCGATCGGCCATTATTGGACATGAACGTTTTCTATTTTATATTCGTTCAAATTAACTTTGATTTCTGACTCCGACACATGGAACTGATTAGTTATTTTGTTATTCGATGGTCGGAAAGGCACCTCGGGGTGGTGTAATAGTTATCAAGCTTGTCTCGCTAAAACGATTACGACTGACTAGTGAGTTGGCTCCTCACTGGGCGCCCCATACTTTCGGACTTCGGACACATCTAAGCTACGCTTGTAAAATCACAACTGATTAGCAAGCTTGGCTCGCTAGAACAATTACGACTGAGTAGTGAGTTCGATCCTTACTGGGTGCCCCATGCTTTCGGCCTTGTGCCACATCTAAGCTACGTATGGAAAATCACTATTCGATGGTCGCAACTCAGAAACAAAAACGTAAGCAAAATTTAGGAGAGATTGTGACTGAATATTTTTCTAGAAATAAAGTATGTGAATTTAAATCTAACAAGTCGTAACGTTCGTATTAAAAAAAAGAAAATATACCAATGACATTATTTACATTATTCGGACTCTTGTCCTCATCTTTGTTGCCATATTTATTACAACGTTTCGGCCGTTGTACGCTCCGGCCTTCTTCAGTTGGTTAGAATGTCGAACTTAGTTCTTTATTTCGCTCGCTGGGGTAGACTGTTCTAGTTCCACGTGCCATGTTTAATGGATATCAGTTATCAGTCATGTTCTGTTAATTTCCCTCTGAAAGTTCTCCACTGCCTTAACCATGCATTTTTTTTCTGATATCATTGCATGCTTTTTTTATGCTAGAGCACAAAAAAACTCCTGAGCCGACCAAGCATAGAAATGAATACAATATGGGAACCAGTAATAAGGAGTGCCAGAGAAAAGCAATAACAACAACAAAAAGTTGCAATATGAGCTCTGTTAAAAAACATGCAATGATAACAGTAAAAAAATTGCAATATGAGCACTGGTAAAAATGGTTGGTGAAGACATTAGGTTTATAATACCCAGAAATTCATACACAGATGCCATCATGGCACAGTGGATAAAGGCGTTAGTTAGATCCAGTGACAGGACCCAAAGAGTGCGAGTTCAATACCCGGTTAAGGCAGTGGAGAAGACCAGAGCATATAACGGCCCAACCGTTGTAATAAATATGGTGACAATAGTCCGCATAACGTAAATAATGTACATAATACCTCATCTCAGAAATATAGACAGAGAGACAGAATGAACAACGCTCCTGAACTGGTCATCTGCAAATAGATTACTAAACATATTAAGCATGTGCCTGTGTGGACTAACTTCAAACGAGCATAACTTGACATATAATATTAGTTATGAGAAATACCATATTTCATATTCTGGGACTGTTTAATTGTCGGCAAGATATAGAATCTCGGAAGTGTTCGGTTGCTAGTCTGATGTATATGAATGGTAACACCGCCGCTGTCGAAACGTCAGAAACGCTATTGTCCACGTAGCCTGCTTAGGAAACATCAGAAATTTTTGGCAACGGTCTTTCTGATTTCGAAAGAGTTCACTGCATATTTTGGAAATAAGGTAATCTGAGAGAGTTCCATGATCTAGGAATAAATGTCAGATTCCCAAATATAAATAATTTCCCTCTGGAGAGAAACTACAAATTGCATGTAGGATTTCATCATTCCAGTATACAGACACAAGCGAAAGGCGTTCCATATGGAAGCACTTTGTCAGTTAGCCAATTTAGCATTAAGATTAACAATAAAAGGAAATCCGATGATTGAATTACTCTTTGATGATGCTGATGATATTTTATATGCTATCGATTCAACCATCTGAATATCAAATAAAGCTTGTATAAACTATTGTGGTGTGTTTCGATCGCATTAAATCTTTTCCAAAATGTCAATATAGACGAACTAATATCCTTAATAAAAGAAGGTTACAAGAAAATAACTTGATCTAAGTAGACATTCGCTATGTGGAAATTATGAGAATATATATATATATATATATATATATATATTAAAGTGAACATTGAAGTCAACACTCAGGGCGACAGGCTGTTTCATGCTGGACGCAATCGTCAGACCTGACGAATACCTCCAGCATGAAACAGCCTGTCGCCTCTGAGTGTTGACTTCAATGTTCACTTTTATATTTATATTCACATACGCTCTATATCTGATATTGAGCAATTTATCCCATAAATATAACACACTTTAAAACTGTATTTCTTTATACATACATATATATATATATATATATATATATATATATATATATATATATATATATATATATATCCGGATGTAACAACAAAATTGTCCATTTATTGGATTAAGATTTGAACCGTTGTAACTTAGAAATAAGTTAAGTAAAGATATCTTTCTGGAATTCTCCGAGGTTTTTGTAACCCGTCTGGACTCTACTTTGAACAATAAGAATATATTTACCTCTAAGTAGAGAGGATGCCCCATTTTCCCTGTTGTGCCAGGCTGATCCAGTTTCCCTGTCTACCGGTCTCTTTTTTTAAAACTTATTCACCGTTCCCTTGATGGTTCTTGAATAGAGTTGGAAGATGGAAGCCAGAGTGTGAATGTTGATACCATTACTGAAGTCCTGAATGATATTTTCCTCTCACCAATGTTCACTTGGGAAGACATAGTGGGTCTGACACAAAACGATTTTAAACTGTTATCCTTCTAGCTGTATAACCCAAAGGGTTTTTCAGAGATTCTTATGAGAAATGATATCAAGACCCGAAATCCTGGAAAAAGAGATTAATTAGTTTAGTAGTTTTTAGATATTACACATTCCGTAGATAGAAACTTATCCCATGCTGTTACAGTATTTGGATAATTTTGCTCTTACACCGTTATGTATATATATATATATATATTATATATATATATATATATATATATATATATATATATATATATATATATATATATATATAGCTCTTGAAAAATATATTTTCAATTGAGCACTGTTGGACGACAAGCTAATTCTAAAAACAACGGTCAACTGCGTAAATCCGAAGCTGTTCAGTAAAATGAATGGATCATTTGTCTGCTTTGTCGTTTGTTTACATTTGTAAAAACAATACGTTAGATTTGGCTAATTCGTTCTGTCGAGTGAAGATTGGGTTTCGATCTGGGCTTGAGGCATTCAGGTTGTCTAGTCGCACTGACGAGCGAAACACTACTGTCTGCGAATGACATATATATATATATATATATATATATATATATATATATATATATATATATATATATATATATATATATATATATATATATATATATATATATATAGGTTCATCAGCTGATCTATTTGTTTTTAATTCAAAAGCTCTGCATGTTGAGAAAATTGAGGATTTTTGTGAAAGTAAACGGAATATATTGACCCGGAATTTATACTCAGATCAGCGGTTCCGGTTTCTAACCTGCCACCCGTATTACTACGCGCATATTCAAATAAATGTTACTGAACAATTATCACAGTGAATGAATAAGTTAAATTTCTGTATTTAAATTACAAGATAATGAAGACATAACGAAATATATATTAAACAACATTTCTTAGAATATATGTACATAATATTAGAGAGATATTAGCTGATAATACAATAATACTCAGACATCCACAGAGTAAAAAAAAACTTTAGATACTGGAGGCGATCTACATTAAAACAAAGGAACTCACACTCAACAAAAGTAACCAGTGACAACATATTACATTGTATCGAGACATATTTCGACATATATATATATGTATGTGCAATCAATTTACAAATACATGAATTATTCACAAAACTAATGCAAAGGTTAATGATTTTTTTAATGGCGAGACATCCATCTAAAACAATTCAAATATTACACAAAACCTTAGATCCGTTATGAATGAATTGATCCTTGTTCATATAAATTTCTGCCGTATTAGTTGTTATTTTACACAAGCTTTCGTCTGTTCATACAGACATCTTCAGGTATATAATAGATGTTGTTCTTGTTTTTTCTCTTAGTAATAAGAGGACATCGAAAATATATGTATTGTATCCGAAATGCTATTGAAAATGAGATATTGGTTTTTGAACGCGCCAAAGCAACGCTGAGTTTGATTTTTGAATTTCTTTTTTTAAAATGTTTGCGTTTGTACCAAATATGGTAATGAACAAATTATTTTACTGGTAAATTTTACTGTCAAAGTGGCATGAACTATATAATCAAACTCAGCGTTGCTTTGGCGCGTTCAAAAACCAATATCTCATTTTCAATAGCATTTCGGATACAATACACATATATTTTCGATGTCCTCTTATTACTAAGAGAAAAAAACAAGAACAACATCTATTATATACCTGAAGATGTCTGTATGGACAGACGAAAGCTTGTGTAAAAATAACAACTAATACGGCAGAAATTTATATGAACAAGGATCAATTCATTCATAACGGATCTAAGGTTTTTGTGTAATATTTGAATTGTTTGCGAGATGGATGTCTCGCCATTTAAAATCATTAACCTTTGCATTAGTTTTGTGTGAATAATTCATATATATGTATGTATTGACATTTTTTTAATGTTTATACGTTCTTTTTATAGATACAAATATTTAAGTAAATGATCTGTTTATAATAAACATTGTTAACTAACATTTACCGGCCTAAATGTCCGAGAAATTTTCATAGAAAATATTCGTCCTCCGACAGGAATCGAACCTGTATCCTATACGGAACCGTCATATAGCCTGACGTGCTTTACCGATTTATCCACACAGCAGTAAACAGTAAAATCGACCTTGCTCACCGAAATGCAAGAATTTGTCTGGAGGCACCGTAACTTTTCAGCTTGTGGTGAAAACTTGTATGCCGAAGCATATCGAAAGCTTTCCGGATATCCAAAGCCACAGCCCAGGCTCCACTATTTATATCTAAAGCGCAGTAGACTCTTTCTGCAATTATCTTCAACAGATCAGCAATTGAACTAGAGAAACGAAAACCATATTATTTTTCTGAAAAGTGGCCTTACGATGTGAAATGTTTAACCAATTCGGCATTGATTAGCGCCTCTAAGCGTTTCCCAGATCGAATTATAAGGCTAATAGTTGAAAATGTCGGATGGTTAAAAACTGGCACAACCGATGAAGAATTCAAGAATGCAGGTAAACAGGAGGCATTTATTATACAGTTTAGAGAGAACAGGAACCAAGATTTTGGAGGGCAAAGACGCCACGTTCATCCATAATGGGATCGTGATACTTAAGCATCGTTGAACCAAGTGTATTGATATAAGTGGGGAGAGCTATGTTGAAAAATCGTGGAAAAACGGCATTGTTTCTCCAATGTCTTTTGGGCGAGACATACAACTTTTTGAACGACCCTCATGTCACTAAGAATACATTCGAGATAACTGGTAGTCGGTGTCATAATAAAAACACCCAATCATGAGTTATCTCGTGGTTGGCAGTCAATGTACTAAAGTTGCTAAGAGACAATCCCGTTTTCAAATTACTTGGAATTTTACCAAATTGCCGGGAGTCTATTCCGTCTTCAAAGTTATAAGAGACAATCTCTTTCCCAAATTACCATGTGGCCATCCCGTCCCTAAGGTTCCAATAGACCATTCTCGTATTCAGTCTGCTACCAGACATTCTGTACCCACATTTCGAAATAAAAAAAAAAACATCGTTCCTTATTCTTGAGAACCATCTCGTTACTTGGTTGTAAAAGAACATTAGATTAAGTTTTCATTTGCTTAAAGCATTTATATATGTCTGGTACTGATATCGTCGAAATCTACCGTTTACTTAAACTTCATGTTTAAAAGTGTTTTGTTAAACATTTTTTTTTAAATATTTTCTTAAAGTAATTTTATTTTGCACAAACAATTGCTTGTTTTATATATTTTAAAAATAAAATGAATAAAAAATGCATATACACGTTAGTTCCGTATTTTAAATAAATATGTTAAAAAAAAAAAAAACTGCTTCTCCAGCGAATATTTCAGAATTAAACAAAAAAAATCCTTAATTTCAAACTTGATATTTGTCAATAGAAACTAAATGCAGAAAAAGATCGATTTAACACTGTGAACATAAAAAAATCAATATTGTCTCATTCTAACCAATATGGTGACTGGAGGAAAGACAAAAGAAATATTAATCTCCAAAAATTATTGAAAATAAATCCTGTTTATTTTTCTTTGTTTGTTTTTTTATATGTGGACCATTCAATCTTAGTAGAACCCAGTTTATATTATATAAAAGTGTATTCTTGTTATGTATACACACGAGGAGAAATAGTCCTTGACGCGAGTCAAATGTTTCAAACTTGAATTTTGATGTCTAAGTATCAAAATACTGATTTTGACCATGTGTGAACTTGTTGGCACACAGTTGTATATTTTGTACACACACACACACACATACACACACAAACGCACACAGGTCACACATAATCATATATATATATATATATATATATATATATATATATATATATACAGAATTTTGAATTTCTCATTCAGATTTGCAAGAATAAATCTTATGATCTTCAACATTAATACTTTTTAATTTCATTTGCCTTAATCATGTACTTTCTGTGATATTTACATCTCAAAGGATATCAAATTTTTGAAACACCTGTATGTATATATATATATATATATATATATATATATATATATATATATATATGTTCTTTGCGTAGAACTGGCAGTTGTATCTTGTTCAACAGTAAAACGTAAAGACCTATTTGCCACTGTAGTAGCATACTTAAATCCATGTATTCAAGTCACCAGGGTAAAAAAAGCTCCACAAAAAAGTTGCTATGAAAATAGTTTTAGAAATGACAAAAGAAAGCCACGCCACATCGATGAGAATATAACCTAAGGCGAGATGCCAAGTCAGGATCGATTATATTACAGATCCATCTTCGGATTGTGTCAAGAAATTGATATATATATATATATATATATATATATATATATATATATAAACAAAAAGAAATAATATTAAGATATAAAATCCGGTGTTCTTATAGATATTTTTATTCCATTTTTGAAACATGGTTAAAACTGTGTAGAGAAAAAAAACATATTTTAAATCAATTAATTTATAATATATATATATATATGTGTGTGTGTGTGTGTGTGTGCGTGTGCTTGCGTGTGTGTGAAAATAAAATTTAAAGTACCGTTAGTTTAATAATCCGAAGTTTTTTAGTATTTTTGTTTTTTTGTTTTTAAATATCAGTGCTTGATACACAAGTAGAGCCTATATTATAATTATTGTTTTAAATATATTTAATTCCTATGTAGCGTAGAATGATATTTCAAAAAAAAATAAAAATTTTAAAAATTAATTCTATATATATATATATATATATATATATATAGATAGATAGATAGATAGATAGATAGATAGATAGATAAACTTAGTTGTACTGATGTGTGACCCTGAGTTCGCACATCACATCAATACAACTAAGTATGTTAGCTCTATCACTGATATTGAGCGCTTTCCAATAAGTACCACACATATCATACTTATTATAAAACCCAGGTTGTGTGTGTGTGTCTGTTCGTTTATATATTGGATCGGATTTCCTACATTTTCCAACCGATTTCAACAAAGTTTCACAGGACTACTTAAAATTACCTTGCGGCGGTTCTGACAGCGCCAAAAATTAGAAAAACACAATTGTTTTTACACGAAATCAATTTGAAAACACGATTAAGAGACATCGCTGTTTCGAGAATGAAAGAACTAATTAAGACATGCGTGTCCGTCAACCTTAAACAATAATCTTTGTCAATTTTATTTTTCAGTTTTTACGATGGTCGATACTTGATCTATCTCTTACTGTTACATCCCCGGGCAACGCCGGGCTCTACTGCTAGTATAACTTATAAATAATGTATATAGAAATTACACACACGCTCATATATATTTATATATGCAAACATATTATGAATATACATATGACTACGTGTAGGTTTATGTCTTTAAAATTATAAATATATCGATATATTTATTTACAGCTGCTTGCATACGTATATATACTTTTGGCATACTTCCGTTCAAGATGGAAGAAACTAAATGTCAAACGCATATTAATTTACAAAATTTATTGAAACTTCTCTCAATGTAACTTTAAATATCAAACTCGAAAGTTGTTTCCCTTTAAAGTAAGATTATCTTCTCCTGCCTTTAGTTTCCAAAACGGAAGTGTTCAATTCCTTTCTCCGTCTAATGGGACACCTAATCTCTTCTCGCGGCCATTAACGTTAATTTTGTGTTTTCTATTGATAAACATTTGCAATACACTCTAATTAATTTAAAACATTTTTTTTTTAAATGATGTTATCTTCAAAATAAACGGCTTTAATTAATAGTTAATATCTGACTGGTTTGTAGCTCAGGTACTTATATATCTTCAATACTTCCGGAGATCATAGACACGTAAAGAATGTAAGGCTTGTTTAAGTTCACTAAGTGCAATCTTGTCGCTCTCAGATTGTTTCAGTACACAAATTAACCCCATGCGTCTCATTATTAAGAATATAATAGACCCATATTTCATTTGTGAATTTATTTAATAAATAAAAGAATATTTATATGTAAGAATTTATATTAATATTTATATACAATAATTTGAGACGGAGACTAAACGTGAAAATATTTCCCATATACTTTTATGATATGAACGATTTATATTTGAACTATTATCCTCATCTTTGTTGTTTTTAGCTTCCTTTGTTGGATCACATCGGGTTCGTACCCCTTCTTTTATAGTCCAAATACAGACTATATTTTTATTCACCATTCCACTTATTTGATATAATAAATGGCTTAAATCAGCATCATCATTACCATCATCATAATCATCATTATCATTCTTTTTCTTCTTCTTATTATTATTATTATTATTAGTAGTAGTAGTAGTAGTAGTAGTATTTTACTTTTTGTATGACAATATTGGGACAGCCTTTTCATTTTTTTTTTTTTATTATTATTTTTATTTTTTATTTCTGGCGTGTACACATTTCGTTCCGGGTCCCTTGAGACCTAAGGTTAGAAATGGCATCATATCACTTCCCACTGACAATATATATATATATATATATATATATATATATATATATATATATATATATATTACATAGAGAAAGCCCTTTGTAAAGTGTAGGCTGTACTTGTGAGAACAATTTTTTGCATTTCTTTGAGGCATGGGATTCCAGAAATCCCTTCAATTAGTCTACTGGAAGTTTTTTTTTCCAACCAGTCCTAGGGCTCCAATTACAACAGGGATTGTTGATGTACCCATGTGCCACATTTCTGAGATTTCTATTTCAATGTCCTCATATTTTGACAGCTTTTTTTAATATCTTCAAAGATACATTGCAATCTGCTGTGACTGCTATATCAATAAGGAGGAACTCTTTTTTTTTTTGTATTTCTACTTTCCCTGATTTTTTGTTTGATGCAATCTTTAACCAAATCTTTCACTTAAGAACTTCAATTTCTTGTTTCAAAATCTCTTCAGGTGCCACGTAAGGACCTGGTATGATTATTATCATTGAATAAGTGTTCACTCTCTTAATTTCTCGTAAGCTTGTCACGAGATTATAAATTATACTGCATCAGTCTTCTCGGTATACGAATTTCTTTCCATTACATCGTCTGGATGGCACCCAGGCTTTGCTTAAATCAAGTTTGCATGGATTGCTGCTTGATACAATTCATTTTTGTTCAAAGACATGAAGTGATAAAATTTATTTTGTTATAAAATTGTTGAGCAAGTACTTTGACATAGATTTTGCGAGTAGACAAGAACACAATTATATGTGTACCGGATAGTGAGGTGCTTCCTGGTATTATCTCAATGTATCTATCAATATTATTTTGAATCATTCCTAGTGCTCCTATGATTATCGGAAGAGCGTATGTACTGAAATGTCACATTTTTTTTTTTTTTTTATTTCTAGGATCCTCTTTATTTTTAAAAGTATCGAAATTCTTCTTTTGAACTTTTCTTTCAGACGAAATAGTCATGTCAAAGAGATAGCACTTACGGGTTGGGAGTTTCTTTTTGTGTTATTATATCGGGGGTTAAACCTTATGAGTGAAATTTGGTAGATGGTACCCTTGAGGACCGTCGATAGCTGTGGTAGCACGAAGTCACAAGTCATGGCGATCGAGGGTTTTAGCGTGCTAGCCTTGATCAGGATTGATCATATTATTTACATTATTCGGACTATTGTCCTCATCTTTGTCGCCATATTTACTACAACGTTTCGACCGTTGTACGCTTCGGCCTTCTTCAGGTGGTTGGAATGTCGAACTGAACCCTTTATTTCGCTCACTGGGGTAGACTATTCTAGTTCCACGTGCCATGTTTAATGGATATCAGTTATCAGTTATATCCTGTTAATTACCCTCTCCAAGTTCACCACTGCCTTAACCGTGTATGAACTCAGACTCTTTGGGTCCTGTCACTGTATCTAAGTAACGCCTTTATCCACTGTGCCATGTGTCCTTAAGGACATTCCAACCACCTGAAGAAGGCTGGAGCGTACAACGGCTGAAACGTTGTAATTAATATGGCGATAAAGATGAGGACAATAGTCCGAATAATGTAAATAATGTACATAATACCTCATATCAGAAATATAGACAGATACTGAAGGGTTGATTAAGTTAGATAACCCGCAATTTGCCAGAAACTTTAACTGTGGGAATTGAACAAATACAAATGTGCCTGAGGAAGCGTCTGCAATAGGGATTTGCTAACCGACCTAGTAGACGGGTAACCTCGAATACGAGTGGCCAGCAATAGATAGATAGATAGATAGATAGATAGATAGATATTATATCGGGTCTATGGGGCAGTCAGTACGTACTGGGCGGGACGTAAATATTTACCCATTATTAATATATAAATGGAAAAATAAATATCCTTAAAAATAATTTCTACTTCTACATCAGGCTTCGAAATATTATTTTATGTTTGAGTTTACTTAAATATGGTATGTAAAATAAAACATGACCAAATTGTCGATGCAAAAGGATCTGTATGAAGAATCGTGAGTTGAACATCGCAGGAAAACTATTTATAAAGTGTGAAAAATGTTAGAAAAGGAAAATACAACCTAACCGAATCCAATTCCAGGAAGGAGCCGTCAAAAGAGATGGATCTACGAAGAAGAATGCAGGAGATGCCAAAGCAGCGGGACATTTCGGTTAGGTTACCAAAGAGCATTGTGAAAGTGGATTTAGCGCTAAAATCGTATAAGATTCAACGACGGAAGCCGCTCTGAAAAGCTATCAAGCTAAAAGGACTTGGAAGAGGTTAGGATAATGTTGAAGGATATACAACCCATTGCGGATAAAGAAATTCTGCGTTTCTTTGGAGGAAAAGTATTTAACGCTGAAGGCTGAGGTCAACGAACAAGAACATGTTAACAAGACATCACCAGAAGACATTTCAGAAGGTTGTATTTTTCAGCGCATCCACGTCGATATCGAATGTGGCACAAGGTCGAAGTTTAAAGTGGGTTTACCGGCAATACCGAAAATTTGCCCAGGGCCCACTCGGCACTTGCCCTTTTAGGCACGCCTCAGGCGCCGAGCAATAAATCGTACATCCCCACGTCAGGAGAGGTACTGCCTGGGACTTGGGCTTAGAATTATTTGAACTTCGTCGACCCTGTCAGGGCCGATCCCTGAAGATGTTAAAATAGACTTTATTCCAGATCAAATTAAGCGCCCTTTTTTTTTTTTTTCATTTCTATCTATCTATCTATCTATCTCAATTCTCTTCTCATCTATCTATCTATCTATCTATCTATCTATCTATCTATCTATCTATCTATCTCAATTCTCTTCTCATCTATCTATCTATCTATCTATCTATCTATCTATCTATCTATCTATCTATCTATCTCAATTCTCTTCTCATCTATATATCTATCTATCTATCTATCTCAATTCTCTTCTCATCTATCTATCTATCTATCTATCTATCTCAATTCTCTTCTCATCTATCTATCTATCTATCTATCTATCTATCTATCTATCTCAATTCTCTTCTCATCTATCTATCTATCTATCTATCTATCTCAATTCTCTTCTCATCTATCTATCTATCTATCTATCTATCTATCTATCTATCTATCTCAATTCTCTTCTCATCTATCTATCTATCTATCTCAATTCTCTTCTCATCTATCTATCTATCTATCTATCTATCTATATATCTATCTCAATTCTCTTCTCATCTATCTATCTATCTATCTATCTATCTCAATTCTCTTCTCATCTATCTATTTATCTATCTATCTCAATTCTCTTCTCATCTATCTATCTATCTATCTATCTCAATTCTCTTCTCATCTATCTATCTATCTATCTCAATTTCGGCATTATCTATCTATCACTATATCTATCGATCGCAATTCGTCATTATCTATATCAAAAGTAAGTTCTATGCCAACAAGCCAACAATAATTCAACAGCTGAAATATGAGATAATAAAGCATATTGGTGAGATCGAGGAGCAATTATGCAGTGACGTCATCAAAAATTTTGACCATTGAATGGAGCTGTGCCGCCGAAGCCTTGGCAGACATTTTAGCGATATTATTTTTCACGCATAATTGCCATGATTTAAATAACATGATCCAATAGAGAAATAAATACATTTCCACCAATAACATTGATTTATTTACTGCTGACTTTGACCTCGCTTAATGAAACAACTGATATATCTATCTCTTTTTCATTATCTACCTAGCTATCTCAATTCCATTATTATTTATATATTATTATCTCTATATTATCTATCTTTTTATCTATCTCAGTTTCATCATAATCTATTTGTCTATCTATCGCAGTTTCGTCGTTATTTATCTATCAATTTATCTATCAGTTTCGTCGTTAACCATCTCAATTTTGTCTCTATCTATCAATCTATCTGTTCCATCGTTATTATTGTGGGGCTTGTCCCCTCGTACACAAAATGGACTCGTCCAATGAATACTTATACTACGGAGAGATAGCGTGACAACAGAGGTTCACACAGGGTGTTCACACAGAGTTACGAGAGTCCAGAAAAAGAGATAATTACGGCTTCCATTACAGAGACTTGTAAATATACTTTTCTATTAACCCGCATTTCTCGACTACTAATCTTCATTTCACTTTGTATTCTTACGTTCAATACACATATTTTCCTATTTCTTTTACTGGCGTTTTTATTTATTTGTGCCGGATTCCATCCCCGGAATCCACAACAGTTATCTATCTAGCTAGCTATCTGCCCCAGTTTCGTCACTATCTATCTATCTATCTATCTATCTATCTATCTATCTCTTTGTACATATATAGTCCTTTTCTAGTGTTTATCTTGATCCGAGCTATTTCCCCGGAATCCATAACGAGGTAAGTTGGACTAGTTCTTGAATAGTTCATTCCAATGTTTTTACATTTTAAATACTAATTCGATAACTAAAACTTACCATTTATATTACTTTTCCTAAAAAAAAATACATTCATTATTCTTAGTACAATATAAAATCTTTAAGTCTAATCTTAAGCTAGCTAGCTATATATCTATTTTTTCTTGTTTGTTACCTTGCATCTATCTGTCTATCTATCTCTTTGTACACATATATCCCTTTTCTTGTGTTTGTTTATTTCTTTGTATCTATCTATCTATCTATCTATCTATCTATCTATCTATCTATCTATCTATCTATTCCGTTTCTCTTGTTTGTCACTTTGCATCTATCTATCTATCTATCTATCTATCTATCTATCTATCTATCTATTTATATCAATCAGTTATGGTATTTTTATTGAACAGAGAGAAATGCAAAACGTGCTTATTCATAGATTATCTCTTCTCATAATTTGTGAATATCCTTTAAAGAAGTGAGTGGCCATGTCACTCTATCTCTTCACTACTCATACATTTACAGAAGCTTCTTATTATCCGTTACTCTCTGTTTCCCATCGTTTTCTTTTGCCATCACGATATTCTGTGAGTGTTAAAGTCTTTAAGCTCTCTTTCTTCCTTCTGTGTCCTAGAAATTTCCTACTGATTAAAAGGACACATTTCCTTGCTGATGCTATTTTAATCAAGTTCTACTCAACCAAAATAAAGCCGGTAAGAAACAAGGAATAACTGTGTGTGAATGCATTAGAAAACAGTAATATTACTAAAGATCGAAAACAATAAAATTGTAATCGGGAATAGAGTAGAAAACGATTGACAATACCTTTAAACTTTCGAAGATCAAAATTGGTTGGAAAGGTTGGAAAAGATAGCGTTTCACAAGGGAGAAGCGTGTGAAAAGAAATTGTTAGCATAGAATTTATAGTTACGTCGAACCAATTCAACTGTAAAATGGTGAGATCTCATCGCCATTCTAATACTGTGTTTACATTTATAAAGTCTAGGTAACACAGCGACGGGCTCATCCGAAAAATTACCATGAAAAGATCAGGGAAGAATTTTTACCGCGGTAGATAACTAAGAAACTGAAGCCGAGACGCTAGATCAGAACTAATAAGATCGATATTTCTTCTTTGAAATTTCATTAATGCTTCCTTATGTCCCACATACTCCGTCCATAGTATTTTGAGCCTTTACTGACGAAATTTTATTTACCAGAGCAATATCTTGTGTGCTACAAGTCTCTTCGTCATCAGTAGGGAGATTGTCTTGCTGATGAGATTTTATTTATCAGAGCAACATCTTGTGTGCTACGAGTCTCCTCGTCATCAGTAGAGAGATTGTCTAGCATTTACTGATGAGATTTTATTTATCAGAGCAACATCTTTTGTGCTACAAGTCTCTTCGTCCTCTGTAAGGAGATGTCTAGCATTTACTGATGAGATTTTATTTATCAGAGCAACATCTTGTGTGCTACAAGTCTCTTCGTCATCAGTAGAGAGATTGTCTAGCATTTACTGATGAGATTTCATTTATCAGAGCAACATCTTGTGTGCTACAAGTCTCTTCCTCATCAGTTGTGAGATTGTCTAGCATTTACTGATGAGACTTTATTTATCAGAGCAACATCTTGTGTGCTACAAGTCTCTTCGTCATCAGTAGAGAGATTGTCTAGCATTTACTGATGAGATTTCATTTATCAGAGCAACATCTTGTGTGCTGCAAGTCTCTTCATCATCTGTAGGGAGATTGTCTAGCATTTACTGATGAGATTTTATTCATCAGAGCAACATCTTGTGTGCTACAAATCTCTTCGTCATCTGTAGAGAGATTGTCTAGCATTTACTGATGAGATTTTATTTATCAGAGCAACATCTTGTGTGCTACAAGTCTCTTCGTCATCAGTAGAGAGATTGTCTAGCATTTACTGATGAGATTTTATTTATCAGAGCAACATCTTGTGTGCTACAAGTCTCTTCCTCATCAGTAGAGAGATTGTCTCGGATGAAATATTACTTAGCAGTTCCGTGCTTTGCTTCTATTGACATTTTCATATCTCTTAATATTTCGTGGCTTACGTCTTCATCGCGTTAAACACCTGTTCCAATTCAATGTTCGCAGTTAAGTAACGAGGAGTCTGATCTGTATCTAGATGAGTGACAGCTTAGCTATACGTGGTGCTATAAGCATGGATGTGCGGCTGGTGTAATGGATAATGGTTGGCAATTGTTAATCAGAGAGCCGAGTTTCAGTTTCCATTGTGTTAGTTGTATTCACTTCCACGTAAATACCCTTAAGAAAAATATATGAGTTCATCCCTTTTCCCTACAGCTATGGGTTAATTAATAAGAATTTTATCGCTAAATCATTGCTACCCCAACCGAATCCTTACAATCTAAAATATCTTCGAGCTTTAAATAACCAGCAAAGGGTTGATAAGCCGTAAGAAACGAATTAATACTTTGTATTTTTAAGGCTTTACTATGCGTCTTCTTATTTCTGTAAGAACAAAATTGCTGATTTATCAAAGTTCAGAATTTAAGTTTATTTTAAAAGGTCGTTTTAATCTATTATATTTTGATTATATTATAATGTTTTATATAGGGTGAAATAAAGCGTTCATAAACATCATTACAGTCCGTCATTACAGACATTAAAGACCTTTTGTAGAAAGCAGTAATACATTTTAATTAGTTTAATCAGCATGCTAAGTTGGATATTGACCTTTGAATAAATATTACGGCGTAAATATAGAAGTATCATCATCTCAATTCGAAGAAACTTTTCATCATGAAACTCCGAATGTTAATCAATACATCAATTATATATCAAAGCGATATAGTTTCGAAGTATATCTTTAATGGAAGTTAACCTTTCTCAGAGGAGAAGAAAATAACTAAGGAACAAAGATAAAGCAACTCGAAATGCATATTAATTTTTAATGCTTTGTCGCGGTCAATCCCACATCTTTGCAGTTTCCTTTTTTATTATTATTTCAGAATTGCCATGATTTTGGTAAACCATCTTGGAATGAATTTCCGGCGATATTTCACCACATCTTTTGAAAAATTATTATAGTATAGATGAAGAAAAGTAGTACATCCTGACAGTATTATTGCTTCCTGACGATTTTTTACAAAGCATTCTAGTACGTGTCTGTCTATATTTCTGAGATGAGGTATTATGTACAGTATTTACATTAGTCGGACTATTGTCCTCATCTTTGTTGCCATATTTGTCACAACGTTTCGGCTGTTGTACGCCCCGGCCTTCTTCAGGTGTTCAGTTCGAAATTCCAACCACCTGAAGAAGGCCGGAGCGTACAACGGCCGAAACGTTGTGACAAATATGGCGATAAAGATGAGGACAATAGTCCGACTAATGTAAATTCTAGTACGAGTTTAATCAAATTATGATACCTTTTCTACAAACTATGTAACAGTAGAAGTACATTATTATTATTATTATTATTCGAATGTCAACATGATCGATGTGTCAGGAAATTGGTTGGAATTGCCAAAGACTTAAGTTGTTAAATCTGAAGGAAAAAGAAAAAAATCATTAAATGGTTAAACTTAATTCACATGTAAAATCGGTCCAAGTTATTGGAACAACCTATATTTCAGGGAAAATAATTATCTATTTATATATTTAATATTTTCCTGATAGTTTAATTAAGACGAAATAGTGACCCTGATTGGGTGTTTCGTTCTTGCAGTTTTGTGTCATATCAAATCTACGTCTAATAAATCGCTATAATATTAGAGACATAAAAATTCTAGATGAATGAGAGTAAACCTCTCAACATTCTGAACTTTCTCAAGCGTGGAATTTCACCTTGACATGAGTTCATGTATAACAACCCTATAGCCGTTTCTAGTCCCTTCCCACTAACCACTCGTATTCGAGGATACCTTTCTACTAAACAGGCTTATTTGTGTTTATTCATCACGCACAGACTCCATCTCTGGTCTATACTGCAACTATGCTGAGCAGACCTTAGTTACAGTTCCTGGGAAAGAGCGTGTTATATGGCGTGATCAACAATTTCAACATGGCCAGCACGCTCAAGCCCACGGCCCAAATAGCTATCGACGGCCCACAAGGGTTCCGTCTAAACAATTTCACTCACAAGGCTTGGCTCTACTGGTGGTATGGGTTTCAAACACTTTCCAAAAGTGCTGCACGCCTCCAGTCCGATAACATCAGGAAGTCTCTTTCCTGACAAATAGACCATGCTGAGATTCGAACCCGGGTCTTATGATCAGAATGCGAACGTTCTAACCACTCGGCCCTTCCCACTAGATATGTGCTAAATAGCATAGCATTGGACACACTTATTTTAGCCAGTCTGTGAGAAAGCGAATTTAATGCTATGGTGAAAAATAAATATATATATATATATATATATATATATATATATATATATATATATATATATATATATATATATATATATATATATATATATATATATATATATATATATATATATATATATATATATATATATATATATATATATATATATATATATATATATATATATATATTATATATTCAATGCTGTGGTGAAAAAAGATATATATATTAAAGACATTTTTTTATGTTTAACATTTTTTATAGATACAAGTATTTAAGTAATGCTACCGAACGCTCCTTTGTGGCCGATTGGTAAGACACGTCAGCGTAAATGACGGTTCCGTATAGGATGCAGGTTCGAATCCTGTCAAAGGACGAATATTTTCTATGAAAATTTCTCGGACATTCAGGCCGGTAAATGTTAGTTAATACTGTTTATTATAAACAGAGCATTTACTTAAATACTTGTATTTATAAAAAGAATGTTAAACATAAAAAATGTCTTTAATAAATTGTCGGACTTTGTCCATTTCTTAATGTATATATATATATATATGTTCCAACACGTTGTGGCCATTCACGGATGATAGGGTAAATGGAATTCATAGATGGCCCGGATCACCTTCGCCCGGAAGGGTCATTACATTTAAAATGTTTTAGCTATTACCTTTTTCATCAGTTCATCAATGACGATCTTGTACTCTGTGAATGCTTTGTTCATGTTTTCATAAATAAACATTTGGAAATCAAACGCCCTCTTATCATCCATGGAGCTTTTCAACACATTTTTTTCACCGATTCTTCAGTCGCTAAGCAATTGCCCTAATGGCTCACCTGAAATATTTCAAAGTGTTTTGCAATAGTGTTTTTCTTTCAGCTGTATTGTACTTTTGTCCTTATTCCCAGTAGCAACAGGCCTGCCACTACAGAGCCTATCACTAAGATCAGTATTTTTCTACGATTCTTATTAACTCTATTTAATTGTTTTCTTACTGTACAGCGTTACGATAAAAATTCATATTGAAGCACTTCATTCTTGAAATTGAATTTATTAACAGATCTACTTTAAAATACGTCGCATAAAAATATTTCTTTTTAATTTTAAATTTCTTCATTTTTAAATAAGTTATTAGTGGGGCGTAATATAATCTTAATTTTTTCCATTATATGTATTAGACTGTTTTTAGGACATAGAAATGAATTTTTAAATGAAACATTTTATTAAATATAGCAAATGTCTGTATTTATATTTTATTTAATTTTAAGCACATTAATATTATCGTAATATCTAAAATTAGTGATTATATTTTAGGAAAAATAGAATTATCCATTTATATGTTTAATTATTTTTATTTATCTATTTTTTTATTTATTTTTTATGTTTTCATTATTTATCGTGTAGCTCTTTGCTTTCTGTATTTGTTTCAAAGGACGGCCATTTTAACAAAGGATGATGGGTAAGAAAAACATAGATAACGCTACAAATTTTACCAGGGCTTTTGGACGCTTTATTATTTATTGCATTAAAAAGTTCTATGCACCTTGGCTAATGTATTTACAATTAAATTAAAACTGACATTCCGTGTTGTAGGATCTCCCATAGATATATAAATAAATCAGTTGCACTGAAACTTGACAAGAGAATAAATGAATTACGTTATTATATAATTTTGTGTATAACAATAATTTTTTAAAATAACGATACTCTGTCTGTTCGTATTCTTTAGCAGAACAACTGTTATGTTGTTATTTCTCGGATTTTACAGAAAAGAACGTTCTATTTATTGTCACAATAAAATCAAGTGAAACAAGTTCATTTGTATCTTTCACGCGTATTGTAAAAGCACAGTGTTCATGCCATTGTTACTAGTATTACTGGATAGAGTAACAGAGTTTTTATTTAAGAAAATTACCCTCACTTCGTTTTCTGTTAACTATTCATTAATTGAATCAATAAGGCTCTCTTATTTTTTTTTTCTGATCAGGACTGGCAAAGAGGAAAAGTGTATTTTTATCGCAGAGAAGTTGAACATTAAAAAATATATCTTTCACTTGGAATTTTTTCTTTTTTGCTTTAAAAATGCACCAAATCTTAGTCCGAACAATTTCCACTATTGTATGATTGCAGCTAGAGCAATCATCTTATTAGTTTTTTTTTTTATTGTTTTTCTTTTCTTTTTTTTTTTGTGGGTGGGGTGTCTGGGATTTTCTTTTTAAAAACTGATGGCCGAGGTAAGAAATGCTTATGAAAAGTATACCGAAATAAGTCGGTGGAGTAAGAATAAATTTATTGAAATGTTGAAAACAAACGTATTCATTCACTGCTTTAATGGCAAAAAAATGGCAAAAAAATATAAAATTAAGAGAAGAAACGTTTAAAATTTCATCCAAGCAAAAAAGAACGCAGATGATGAAAGAAACGGAAACGGAAATAAAAAGAAAACCTAAAACGATATCCGACAAAAGAAACCGAACCGAAAAAGAGAAAAATATAAAAACATTACATAAATAACTACGTAAATACTGTGTAAAAATTGTTGAATATATAATATGAGCGAAATAGTTCCAGACTTTCTCGTTTTTGAAAATGGAGGGCTTAAAACAATCACAGCAGATAAACGGTTTTATTTTTTGATAAAAAGATTTTTAAAAATTTTGTACACACCTTATGTATAAAGAAAATGAGGAATGGCGGGAAAGTAAAGAGAATGGCGGGAAGGACAAGGAAATGGCGGGAAAGACAAGGAAATACTAGGAAGGAGAAGGACAAGAGGGGGTAAGAGAAAATGAAGAGAAATGAATAAATCAAAGAAATAAAATTGCTATGATTCGACAAAAACAATATCAGGGGCCCAGAAAAACGGTAATAAAACAAAAAATAAAGAACAAAATCAAAACAAAAACGAATTTAGGTTGAAAGAATTTAAACAATGTAAGAAAAACGAAAACGCGGAATACGAAAAGCAATTTATTTTTGATTTCTGTTTTTTCAATTTCTGTGCCAGTCACAAAAGCCCGCGTAATGAACTGTTCGAAAATATAAAATATTCCTCTTTTCAGTTATCACGTTTTAATTTTTTTTTTTTTTTTTTGCAGAGGAGGTTACCCCTTGAATTTCCCTGGGCGAAAGGAGATCTTCTTTTGTAGAAGGAAGGGTTTTTTTTGTAACAATACAAATCTATTTGCAACATTTGATTTTATTTTTACATTCGATTTGATTGAAAAGCATTTAAGAGAAATGATTTTTCTTCTTGTGTGACAATATTGGAACATCCTCACCATTTCTATTATTATTATTATTATTATTATTATTATTATTATTATTATTATTATTATTATTTCCTTGAATTTTCTGTTGTATACATATTTCCTTCCGGGGCTCAACCCGAAATCTAAGGTCAGAAGTGGCTTCCTCACATTTTCCACTGATCCTTTTCTTGTAAAAAATAAACCTTAAGAACACATATATTTTTCAAAGATAAAGCTCTCTTTAATATGATCTCTACTTGTGAGTACAATTTTTTGTATTTTTTAAGGCATGGACTACCAGAAAAGACTTAGTGTCTTTCAGAAACTTCTGCAATCCGAGTGCTCCAACTACAACTGGAATTATTCATGTCTTCATGTGCCACATTTTTTAGATTTCCATTTCAGTATCTTTGTATTTTGATAGATTTTTGAAGATCTTCAAAGAAACATTACAATCTGCAGAGACTGATATGTCAATAAGAAAGCACATTGTATTTTTGTGTTCTATGATCGCGGTGTCTGGGATATTATCTTTCATTGTTCTGTCTGTGTGTATTCTAAAGTCCCATAGAATTGTTACAGGTCCTATCTCCGTAACCGGGTCTGGGTTCATACCAGTTTCTTATAGTTTCCTTCCCGTAAAAGATACATATTTTCCAATGCAGATATGAACCCACTCTATTATACCGAGTGTAAAATGATACTAGATTGTCAATCGTTTCTAGATATTTTTCACAGAATGCATTTCTGGTCAACAATATTTTTCAGTATATGTGCATGGTAATTTCTACTTAGCAAGGGTTGGTTCTGTGTAGTATGAATAAAACCTTCAGTTTCAGCTTTTAAACCTGCACTACGTAACCACTGATTGGTACGTAGTTTGTCTATATCCGCTTCTCTGCTACGGGCAGAGTACTGACCATGAAGACGCTTATATCGCCATAGTTTCTGCATTTAGTACATTGCTTTTGCTTTCTTTTTATTGTCTTTACCGCTGATGTGTATTATGATTTATTCACGCTTTTTCACCTAAATAAAATTCCCTTTTGAATGGCTTTGTTTCGATTATTATTCAATAAATTATCTTATTTCTTTGATACACGTCATCATCCAGTCTTCTGTTTTTTTCCAGGTGTCTTCGAACACTGAATGTGGTTGTTTTTTAAGGCAGCTCCATATGAGCTAATCTTCTGCTTCCTTCAAAACTGGGTAAAGTTTTCTCGAGTTCCCATATCTTTATTTGTAGTTATATATAAATTAAAATTCTTCATTTACCTATGACACAGTACTGATAGCAGACACGGAAATTAAAGTACAAAATCTCCAACAGAAAGTAGTGACGGAGAGAGAGAAGAAGGTACTAAGCATAAGCTACAAGAAAGCAGAGTACAGGGTCGTCAGTAAGAGGATGAGCCCGAAATACGATCTGAATATCGGGAACACGAGAACCAATCAAACGCGGAAGTTTAAATGCCTCTGAAGCGTCTTGACAGAGGACGGAAAGTGCGACACTGAGATCCATAGGCGTATTAGGGTGGCTAAGGACACATTCCAAATGTTGAACAGAGTACTCGAGACAGGAGGATATCTTTGGTAACAAAGAAAAGAATACAGAACTACTACATGACATCTGTCTTTCTTTTTGGCTGTGAATGTTGGACGAGTTCCTCAAAGATAAAGATTTAGTTTCTATACATTTGGCTGATGTCACTTGGGGGGGGGGGGGTTTGCTTTATATTTGCTGTATGTATGGGGAAAGAAAGTCGATATCAGAATTAGGGTATTTGTCGATATAAGTTGTCTGGATATCGATGCCAATTCCTATACAGTTGAGTGTTCAGATTCACCATTCAATTTTTTTTTTTTGTTTTTTTTTTCCTGTTCATAACAACAACTTTAATCTCCAGCATTCACGGTGTCTCTGCTTATTTTCTGGGATGTTGAGTCTTGTTGGGATAATCTCTCTTAATCTGTTATTTCTTTCTACACACGTTTCTACTTGTACGCGCGTGATAAATATCTTTGTGGCGCGAAACTGTCACGTCAAAATTTCAAAGCACACACGTCTATTCACCTCCTCTCTCAGTCTAACTCTTTACACACACTTGCACACATACATTTGCATATATATATATATATATATATATATATATATATATATATATATATATATATATATATAAAACTCAATATTTTCATGGTTATAATTCATTACATTGGAATCGTAATGATGAATTGGATCGTGATTACAATTCCAATGTAATAAATTATAACCATGGAATATTAGTGTTTGAGCCTTTTATATTATATTCTTACTCTGTCCTGGACATTGAGTTCTACCTGGATTCTATCCTCTATATATATGAGTGTTTGTATGTGTATATGTGTGCATGCAAAAAAAAATTGAGTATGAATTATTTCATAAAGATCGACAGGAAAAAAATGAAGATCGAAACCTTTTTATGTGAAGTTGTTTTAACACGTCAGGATGTTTATTAAATCATGTTTAGAAATTTTATATAGTCGCCTGTATTTATACACAGAGGCAACGTGGAGAATAAAAACATTAATATTAAGTTTTCAAATTTTACAGGAAAGAACGCACACAATTTTCTAAAAGCTAATCGTGCAAAGAAAAGGTAAATTATGGAAGACGCTCGGTGACGTTAATTTTATAGCAAGAGCGTGCTGATGTTTTCGTTATTGCCATTTTGTTTAATTAATATCTATTTGTCTATATTACTGAGTCTTATTTTATTTTGCTTGTTTTCTTTTCTTTATTTGTTGAATTTATTTTGTAATGTTATATATTCTTCTTTTCAAATGTTTACCATCATGCATAAGTAGGTTTGCTGTGAATTTGTTTTATATTTGCCTGAATAAAATTCTTCACAGAAAGAAACATGTAAAAGGCTTTCCTCATTTCTCCATATATATATATATATATATATATATATATATATATATATATATATATATATATTAATCATTCATACAAAAACAGATAGAATGATTCATATAATGTAAATTGAACTGCACAACATACTTGATATATATATATATATATATATATATATATATATATATATATATATATATATATATAATGGACTCTTCCGTCGATTTCGACGTATGAGGATCTGCCAACTTATTGATTCAGTTATGAAAGTTTATGCGATAATCTTAAGTCGCATTTAAGACCCACTAGTGATTCACAAAGGAGGCCACATATGGAGCAAGTGTGAGGATTGTGAGATGAGATCACTGTTAGATTGGCTGATCTTTTAGATCTTTCTCTCGCTTCTTGAAAATGATTCAGACAAGGAGATTGAAAATTGCTGAGTCACGTTGATACCCATTCTACACTCTCCAAAGCAAAGCGCTCAAGGGTGTTATGCGGTATATTGACTGCTGACAAGTTGTTTTTCAGCTTGTCTTTGTATCTTAACCATGGGTGTCCTACATTCCTGTAGCCCTGATCTAACTGGCTGTACATTAGGATCTTGGGTATCCTGTCATCAGACATTCTCAAGACATTACCACTCCAGCGTGTATATATATATATATATATATATATATATATATATATATATATATATATATATATATATTATTTATGTGTGTGTGTGTGTATCTATGTATCTATGTATATATATATAAGATAATCCTAAGGAGCCAGGCAAACCTACCTAGGTTTCACGTAAACGGATCGTCAGGCCGATTGTTTCCGCCTTGGTTTAATGTTTTTGGTTCTTTCTTTTTTTTTATTCCCCATTTTTCCGAGAGTACCGATCTGTTCTACTGCAAGTTGAGCTATCCGAGGTTTTTTCCAAGGAAGTACTGCCATATATATATATATATATATATATATATATATATATATATTTATTCTGGAATGGATTAAACCCGACAAATATTTTAATATGTTTTCTGTTTACAAGATTTTTATGGATACACTCATGTGATTAAATGCTCCGTTTTTTAATTTAACATTATTAATTGCATTAACCAGCCTGAATGTTCGAGAAGTTTCGTAGAATATATGCGTCTTCCAACATGGATCGAACCAGTATCCTACACCGAGTCGTTATTAAGCCTTACGACTGCTAAATTAGAAGTTCTCTGTGGCTGAATGGTCATAGCACGTCAGGATAATGACAGACCCCTATAGAATACCAGTTCAATTCCTGTCGGAGAACGCATATTTTCTACGAAATTTCTTGAAAATTCAGTCCGGTAGATGTAATTAATACAGTTTTATTAAAAACCAGAGCCTTTACACAAATAAGTGCATCCATAAAAAAAACGTATAAACAGAATATATATATATATATATATATATATATATATATATATATATATATATATATATATATATATATATGTGTGTGTGTGTGTGTGTATGAAAGGTATGAGGAATATATATATATATATTTAAAATATATAAAATTTAAAAAATAATAATGTTTTATTTTATGAAAGTATTTATTTATTTAATTTAATACTTTATTTATTTATTTAATACTTTCATAAAATAAAACATTATTATTTTTTTTAATTTGCAACTTTTTTCTATATATACATATTAAGAAAGTATACGTGGCTTCTCATTATGCTATATATATATATATATATATATATATAAGAAATGGACAAGGTCAAACAATTTATTTATTAAAGACATTTTATTATGTTTAACGTTTATAAAAAAAAAAAAAAAAAAAAAAAAAACAACGTTAAACATAATAAAATGTCTTTAATAAATATATATATATATATATATATATATTTTGAAATGTTTGATCGGTTTCAGACTAAACTAATTTATTCCATGTATCTCCATACATATATGTCCCTCAAATTCGAACGAATTAAACTGATCTTGAATATTTATAAAGGATAAAACAAATAAATCTTTATTTATAAGGATAAAACAAATTTAATGCATTACATTCTTTAGACCTTCGCCTAAAATTAAGGATAGATAGATAGATGCGGACAGAATAGAACATATTCTATGTGAAAGGTTTCTGCATCAATGTTTAAATTAGGTAGACAGAAATACAGTGACTGGCATGGATAGATAGATAGATAGATAGATAGATAGATAGATAGATAGATAGATAGATAGATAGATATGTGATGGGTAGGTGGGTGGATGTAAAAAATTCAGTGTGTCTCCGTAAAAGAATACTATGAATAAAAACAAAAGAAAACCTTTCGTCCTCTGGTAGACATTATCAAGTCAATTGGGAGGATCTTCTTCTGCAGCAAGTATTTGCAAGCAAAAGTAAAGATTTTTTTTCAAAATGTTTAAATTTTAGAGACACTAATAAATATTCATTTGGTAAAGTGAAAAAAGTGACGTAATTTAATGTCTATTAGTCGAGGATGCGTTAAATGATGCTGTTGATTTATTTCTCACTTAACCTGATAAATATTTAAACATTTTGAAAAATTAAAAACATTTTTGTTTTTGTTTATAAATATATGTGAAAAATTAAATCCTCAAAATTGCTTTAAGTCGGTCAGAGCACGAAACGCGAAACGCGCCGACTAAGATTTTTCTTTGTCATCATATATATATATATATATATATATATATATATATATATATATTTTGTCTCTAAATATATATATATATATATATATATATATATATATATATCGATAGAGAGGAGAGAGTTGTATTTTTAGTTGGATTGATGCGACGATGGAAAATAGCGTGAAACCCAGGGTCACAAACTCACAATGATCCAACTATATATGTTAGCTCTATCAGTGGTATTGAGCGCTTTCAATAAGTACCGCGAATATAAAATATACAGATAATATATATATATATATATATACATATATATATAGTTATATTTTTATACATACACTTTTCACACACAAAAACATATATATATATATATATATATATATAGAGAGAGAGAGAGAGAGAGAGATAAATATATAGCAAGTGAGGAAATACAGAAGGTCCTCGGGTTACGTCAAATACAACGTATACAACCATATAATACGTCGTCATGCGCTGCTATACAAGGAAGACAGCGTTGTTCCTTCATCGGCTCTACTCCATATTAGATTGTGCTAAATTTGCGATCATTCGTTTGTGTCGTTTTGGGAGAACCTTTTTTCCTTTCATTATGGCTCCCAAGTGTAAGGCAGATTTATTTGTGCTTATGCAGGTGAGTTCCGACCAACGTCGAAAATCAGACTACGTCGCGCCGTAGGAAGGGTTCTCCGACGTAAGTTGTTGAAGCCCTGATTAGATTACTTAGATAGTGTTATATTCTGTGCTAATAGGAATATATACTTGAAAAACAAGGTGGATAAAATAAGCAAAGGTTTATTATAAAAGTCAATACAAGAAGAATAAAGGTAACAGTTATACACAAGGTCGTTGCAAGTCAATCCAGTAGTGAGTGCTACTATTGGAAGGTCGGTAGTTTTCGCGTAAGTCTGAGTCGTACTCAACAGATCCCAGCTAGTCACTCATGGGAGTGACAGGTTATTCCATTACATCATATATATATATATATATATATATATATATATATATATATATATATAGATAGATAGATAGATAGATAGATATGAATAAATTCAGGAAGATAGATATGAATAAAGTGAGATAGATATGAATAAAGGTAGATAGATATATTGATGTGAACAATATATTGGTAGCTCGCTAGCTAGCTAGAAAGAAAGAAAGAATGAAAGAAAGAAATAAAGAAAGAAAGAAAGAAGGAAAGTGAGAAAGTGAGTGAATGTATTGGTTAGTAAGAGAGTTAGATATATACTTGTTTCTTTGTTAGAAATGTCGCCAATAACAAATTTAATCAGATTCAGAATATTGAATTTCTCATCCAGCTGATCCCGTATTACGTGGATTGACATTTTTCTTTTCAATAATCCCACGCCAATTTCTCTTCAACTGTTTTTTTTTTCCTTCCACACAATTGCCTGGATTTATTTACAAAAGAAAGAAAGAAAGGAAATCAGCACATCAACCAAACTTTGAAACGGAAAAAAAACTTTAAAAAATAGGAAAATACGTCCAACCACGCCCAAGTGTTCTCTTTCATAAAACTTTAGTTCCATTAGGATTTCTATTCAAAATCAACCGACTCCTGTCACAAACCGATTTTTTTTACCTATATTCTTTTAGGATTTTAATTTTAATTTATTTGTTTACAGTGTAAAATGATTTTACATTTTTTTTTTAAATTAACTGAGGAGAAATAACTTTCTCACGGAATATTTTCATCCAAAATTCCACTGACAAAAAAATTTAATCAGAAAATGTCAAAAACTTATACAATGTTCCTAAATGGATGCATAGAGGGTTTGGGCGCATAATATATGGGATGTGCGGGTGGTGTAAGACATAGCGATACGGAATGCGAAAATCAGAGGGTCGAGTTCGAATTCATGTCCATTTTGCCACATCCATTTACGCGTGAATATTGTTACGAAAAGTCCTGAATCCATTTGATCTCCCCCAGCTATGGGTTTAATAGTATGAATTTTATCTGGAATTCAGTTATTCACAAAAAAAATTAATGCAATATTCGCTCGCAAAACAAATATCCCTTAAAATCCAAAATATATCCCGGCTTTAAATAACCCTCAAATTGTTGATAAACAATAAAAAAAGACAAATCATTCTGATACTTCATATAATATAATAGTGTGATGAACGTTGTTTTGTCCTGGGTATGATGATAAACTCCTCCCGGCAGCAAGACCTCTGACCTGGACATTCTGAGGAGCATGGAAGCACCTATTTACATGGCACAGTGGATAGTCGTTGGTTAGATCCAGTGACAGGACACAAAGAGTGTGAGTTCAATATCCGGTTAAGGCAGTGGATAGGGGAATTAATTGGAGATAACTGATGACATCCGTTAAACATGGCACGTGGAACTAGGACAGTCTACCCCAGTGAGCAAAATAAAGGGTTCAGTTCGATATTCCAACCACCTGAAGTAAACCGAAGCGTACAACGGCCGAAACGTTGTAATAAATATGGCGACAAAGATGAGGACAATAGTCCGAATAATGTAAATAGTGTACATAATACCGCATCTCAGAAATATAGACAGATTCTGATGGAACCACCTTTTAATTGCTATGGTTTCTGGATCAACCCTAACCTTCTGTAGTAGGAACGATTTGGGTTCAAACATTTGGACAAATACTTAACCCTTACACTGGGTTGAAAACACAATGAAAGTGTAAAAAATACATTTTTATTGTAAAAATACCAGCAATCTCGTTCAATAGGAAAATACTAGCAATACATTTTTGTAAGAAATTAAAAAATTACTATCAGAATTCAATAGAAAATTACCTGCAATATATTTTTATAAGTGAAATTACCAATCCTAACAAGAAAATTAAATGTCAGCAGTAAATGACCCATAAGGAGTTTATATGGACCTAAACAATCAAACAAACAAACAAGCGAAAGTTGTTGTTATATAGTCAAATTGTTGTAAAGTTTGACTTGTCTAATAATTGTCTAAATAATTCTATAAAATCTATAAGTAATCGATGTCCAAAAAAAGCTATAAAAATTACCTTAAAGATAAAATGAAGTGATATGTTCTGTTATGATTCTGTGCAGTCATGTTTTTTTTATTCTTATTTTTAATTGTGGTGAATAAAATCCTGCCCCGTCCTGGGTATGACGATAAACTACATCCGCGTCCGGGTAAGACGATTAATTACATCCAACAGCAAGGCCTCAAATCAGGAGGTTTTGAAGAGCGTGGAACCACCACTTATTTGCTGGTGTTCGCAGCTGCACCCTGTTCCGGGGCGGTAGCACCTGTTAGGGTCCAAGCTATAGGCAAATAGTTAACCTCTAAACTAGGATTAACATTATGAAAGTGTAAAAATAGGTTTTACTACCAGCAATATATTTTTGTATAAAATTATTACTAGCAGTGAATCTTTGATGAAAAAATTATTACCAGCAATACATTTAAAAAAAATATTACTAGAAAAACATTTTTGGTAGAAAAATTTAACCAGTAATACATTATTGAAAAAATATTGCCAGCAATAAAATGTTGCCGGCATTAAATAACCCATTAAGGTTGATATACCGTAAAACAAACCAAACCAAAGCAAACAATTCTGCTTCTGTAGGTACTGAAAAGAAAGAACTCGTGAGTTTTTCCAGTTCTCGCCAACAGCTAAATTATATTGAATATTAACTTTACTTTTGATCGCCTTAAATTAGAGTGCAAGAGAAACGTTTTACGCGTATTTTCAATGTCTAATTTTGAGTTTCCTACTGAAATTGAACGAAAAGAACTCTTTATCTACACACTGATATTGGGTCATATATACAGGCTTTTGGGTAAATTGTGATCACTTGGTTGATTCTGAGTAACAGTATTACACACACTCACACATACACACCCATATATACATATACATAATGCGATGAGTAAATTGCGCCATTTTATATAAATTTCGCGCATGCGCGTTGTTTGTTTTTGATTTTGTCGACAGTACACTATAGTAGGTTCAGTTGGTCACTCCGCCAGAAATTTGGAAACGTCATGCTGTACGGCTTGGCATTCGTGCCAGAAGTTCCAATACGAAGATTTCAGAGTGTTTGGTTGTCAATCTAAGGACAGTCCAAGGGATTTAGAAAGAGTTGGATGAGTCTAAGGAAGATTACGACGGTGTTTGGAGTGATGACTAGTGATGTCGATGTTATGCCATCATACATCTTCCCAAAGAGCTTCATACACGGAAACCTAAATCAAGTCCCTTGAAGAGGTAGTGCTGTTCTGGTTCAAGAGGAGGGCCGCCGAAATCTCGATGTCTGGAATAGGATTCTCTACGACGCTATACTGAAGGAGAACACAGTCATGTCTGTCAGCCATGTCACACCTTACATTTGGCCATCTTACTCCCCACACTGGAACACCCTTGGTAAATATGTGTGGGTCGCAGTTGAGCGAGAGACAAACAAATCTTCTTGTAACAAATAGATGTACTGAAATCAAGTTTTATGGCAGCATTCACCAACTTAAACAAGGATACCGTCCAGAAGAGTTGCAGGTAATTTCGAAGCCGTCTGGAGGCCATGGATGATGCCAATGGCGATCTTATTGAATATATTTCCTCTTTACTATTTCAAAATATTTTTGTGTAATTTTGGTAAATATATCTATTAAAATGAGATGTGAGTGTTATTTTCATTTTGGCGTAATTTAGACGACAATTTATCTATCGCACCCTATATGTGTGTGTGTGTGTGTGTGTGTGTGTGTGTGTGTGTGTGTGTGTGTGTGTGTGTGTGTGTAGAGTTCGCAAAAAATTATATACGCTTCAGGAAGTGAAACACTTTTATAGATATTGTAATACTAAATTCGATTCAGACATGAGACATTAATTCAGAGATTCAGACATCACGTGATTAATACAAGTTACCTTTGGACTCTACGATCACAAGAGATACTCAAAATGTTGGCCTTTAGCTTCCAGACATTTATTCCTACATCGACATTCTGCTTGGGCAACGTTGACCAAATCTCCGCTGTGGTTGCTGTACATGCATATTTAACTTCTTGTGTTACGCCCGCCAATGTAATGTCTATGTAACAAGCGAACAACTGTAAATAGTGTTATCGCAATTGGATAAAACTACGAAAGACAAGTTTTCCCTTTTATGGAGAGTGTATACATTTTGGGGGGCGGAATTGGTATATATCGATTCATATATATATATATATATATATATATATATATATATATATATATATATATATATATAATAAAAAACAAACACTAATATTCCATGGTCATAATTTATTCCATTGGAATCGTAAATACGATCCAAATCATCAGACCTACAAATTCAAAATGAAAACAGAAAAAAACAACTCCGGAAATAGAATTTAGAGAAAGTGTAAATATGAGGATGAGTGACAGAGAGAATTTTTGGAGATGTGGGTGGGGTGGATTTAAAAAGAGGAGAGAAAGAAAGTCGACGGATGTCTAATACATAAAGATACATTTCGTAGTGACATATACACACCACAGACAATTCGGATAGGAAGGGAAAAAAAAAAAAAAAAAAGGGGAAAGGGTGGGGAGAGAGATGGGACGAAGGAAAAATAAAAATGTGTTTACATAAAGGGCCGCTTCGTAATTGGGAAAATTAAATCAAATATAAATATATGAAGATGAATATAACGACACACTCATTTCACATAAGGACCAAATATTTCAATGTTCAAAAACACATACTAATACACAAAAAAACATACAAATATTTGGTCCATACAAATGAGACAATGTTATATTCATCTTCATATATTTATTTGATTTTAAATTTTAATAAACACAATTTTATTTTCCTGTCCCATCCCCTACACACCCTTTCCCCATTTTTTTTGTTCCTATCCGAATTGTCTTGTGTGTATATGTCATACGAAATGTATTTTATGTATTAGACATCCGTCGACTTTCTTTCTCTCCTTTTAAATCCAAACCCACATCTCCAAAAATTCTCTGTCACTCATCCTCATACTTACACTTTTTTCTTCTATTTCCGAGTTGTTTTTTTCAAATTTTAAATTTGTAATGATTTGGATCAATTTACGATTCCAATGGAATAAATTATGACCATGGAATATTAGTTTTAACCTTTTTATTATATCCTTACTCTGTCCTAGACATTGAGTTCTACCTGGATCCTTCCTCTTGGAAAATTTTTTCTGAAAATATACATGTATGGGAATTTTTTAGATATATTTTTCATATGTATGTATATTTTCCACTAATATTATCTATCTATATATATATATATATATTGATGCATGTTTCATTAAATAATATAGACAAGTTTTGTCTATTTATTTTAAGTAAGTTTCTTTCATTTTGTCTGATAAACTTAATAACATTCTCATTAAAAGACGAAAGGAAATCATACTGATATATGTTATTTAGTCTGATCTAAGCTTTAGGCTTGCATCAGCGATTATCAAAGATGACAATTACATTTCAATATATCAAACAATACACGGTCAAAACAATAATGATAGTTTGTTTTTGTTACATGAAAAATTTCAAAGCAACGACAAACTCGTGCATACGAGACGCGGAAGCGAAAATCACATCGCAGCTCGTGGCGTCACACGTGACCACGCGAGAGGGAAAACGAGAAGTATTAAATATAGGAAGCATTTGGTATAAACCAATGGCTTCTGTTATCAATTATAGGCATTTAAGTATATTAGTGGAGATGTCATAGTTTATTTTGTTCAGATTAGGTTTCAACTGTTTTATGCATATAGCTTCAAGAATTTTTAGTCTTTGTTTATAGTTTTCATGTTTAAGGAGAGTTGTGTTTTCAACGAGGATTTTCCGGAATTGTCTACGCGGCCAGACATGTTGTTTCCTTACTTAAAATAAATAGACAAAACTTGTCTATATCATTTAATCAAATATGTATCAATGAAAAATTGCTGCCTAAATACAGACAATATATATATATATATATATATGTGTGTGTGTGTGTGTTTGTGTGTGTGTGTATATGTGTGTGTATGTGTGTATATATATATATATATATATATATATATACATGTGTGTGTATATATATATATATGTGTGTGTGTGTATATATATATATATATATATATATATATATATATATATATGTATGTGTGTGTGTGTATATATATATATATATATATATATATATATATATATATATTTAAGATTGAATGTAGCTCAAATATTTATCGGAATAAGTCAGGATGATAAAATAAAAGAACAAATAGGAAACATATATCAATCTAAAATGTTTCACTTTAATGTAAGCTTCGTCAGAGATTGAGAGAAAACACAAAAACACAGACACATTGGTATTTTCAATTAAGTTTGGGTCAGTTCTCATTGGTCCGACAAGTGCCATATGTATGAAAACCGTGGATAATTCTATGTGTACGTAGTTTTGTAAATATCCTTGTATATCTGGGTGGACAGCGCATGGCTATGTGTAATGGATTTTCTTCTTAAATACTTAATAATAACATTGTTATGATCAATAAACACGCGCCTAAACTATTATATCACATCGCTATCTTTCTTTGAATCGATTCTCAAAGAATCAAACTTATATCTATGTAATACAAAGAATACAGTCTTAAAGAGGTAAGCTATAAATAGAATCTTGCGTGTCCCCCCTGGAAGGGTTGACTGTACAAAGGTGAAGTATTAAAACGCTCGCACACAATGACAAGTACAGTGTAACCCGGATAAAAGAGACCCGGATATAAGAGAAACCCGGATATAAGAGAGATTTTCTCTGGTCCCAAATTAGAGCCCATACTTACCTAAACAAAATAGACCAAACCCGGATATAAGAGAAACCGGGATATAAGAGACTTCTTCTCCGGTCCCGACAACTCTCTTATATCCGGGTTACACTGTATATATATAAATATAAAAGTGAACATTGAAGTCAACACTCAGCGACAGACTGTTTCATGCCAGGCGCAATCATCAGGCCTGACGATTGCGCCTAGCCTCTGCATGTTGTCTTCAATGTTCACTTTTAAATTTATATTTGCCTACGCTCTATCTCTGATATTGAGCATTT